>CM021766.1:131087051-131139215 GCA_011076525.1 Nettapus auritus | reverse complement strand
AGAAAGAAAGAAAGAAAGAAAGAAAGAAAGAAAGAAAGAAAGAAAGAAAGAAAGAAAGAAAGAAAGAAAGGGAAGGGGAACTAAACATTTATTTACTGAAATTTCCTAAAGAAAAGTTAATTGTGTTTATTAACAATCTTCTACAACAACAAGACACTACAAAAATAATTGCATAAAAAAATTAGAAGCTTAGGCTCAAACCCAGGATTTTTCACACTACCCCTCTCTTGCTTAAGCAAGCCATCCTCTCATCCTTGTTTACTCTTTGTATAACATTCTCTTTCTTTCTGTAGTGACCCAGTATCAATCAACAGAGGAAATGAGGCAGCTTTCCCCTAGAATCTCATTCAGATTTGTGGTTTTGGCAGTGTTCTTGGGATCTGGAAATGGTGGTCCAGACTTCCTCAGTCTGAACATAATAAACGTGCTTCTCCTTCCCTTGGTGGAAGTTCAAGCCATGAGGTTACTAGACCCCTAATCCCTGCTCTGTTTCTTTTCCCTTTCCAACTGCAATATGATCATGTCATCTATATACATCTATATACCATCTGTATGCCAAGCTTGGCACTTTAATCGCAGAGTAATGTTTGGGCCAAGAATCCAAGCTTCAAGAAAAACATTTACTGTACCATGTAGGTCAGGTAAATAAAGTGTTTCTTTTGGGTAAAGAAACACTCATGCATTTTCATTCTTTAATGTGAGAATCTCCACTCTGTGTGCTCATGGTAATAAATCTGATTCTGGATGTTAAAGTAATAATTTCCGGTATTCTAAATTGATTGTTATCATATTTCATACATTCCACTGTTATATTTTATAAAATGGAAACACAGAAGGTCTGAATAATGTAGCTCATGTATAACACTGTGGTCTATTGTATTAAGCACAAAAAAAATCTCAATTTTAAATTAACTTTTTTTTTACTGAGTTGCATCATGATTCTGTGCATATCACTTGACACCTGAGACTACATTTCTCTGCTTATAAACTGGAGGCTGCTATTTTTTGATTATTTAACTATGAGTACTGTGAATATTTTTGGCTGGAACACTCTTTCACTATATGACATTTAATCATACAAGCTTTTAAGTCATAGGAAGATGCTTTTCAAAAAAAAAAAAAAAAAAGATCTTTGATGAAAGAGAATAGGAAAAGAGACAAATTATTAAATGGAGTAGAAGTTCAGGTCCTTAGTCTGCCTGATCTTGCATGTTTTAGCAAGAAATAAATCTGTTCTGATTCATATAGAACAATTTAATTGAACCTGGTTTTCTACAGTGCAAGGCCAGGCCCTTAACCACATCCATATGTTTTGATACATAAACATTGATTTTGATAATTTCTTTTCTGCTAGAGAGTTCCAGAAGGTTTTGGTCATGTTCCAAGGTAGGAAAAAAAAAAAAAAAAAAAAATGTTAATGTTGCTATGGAGTAGAATTGCTCTAGCTGTGACACACAGCACAATAAATGTTAACAAAATGTTTTGTATGTGAAAACATTAGTTAAGGGCAAGTCTGCACTCTGGTGTGTGGATGCCCAAGATGACTTTAAATGAACTAGTTTGGTTACTGCTGACAATTAGGACAAAAGAGCTGTAACAATTGGACTGCTTTGATATCTTTGCAAGATTGTTAAAATCTACTCTGTATTCTATGCAGCAGATATGGTTCTGGTTTGTCTTTCTCTAGCGAACATAGTGACAACCGGAATTTAAAGAATTGTGCCCACTAATTAGATCATTAGTGCCCTAAACAAACATGAGCCAGGTACATTTGTACTTAGATATACCTACATTGGTAATTTGTCTAGAATAATAAGAAATATGTTACTCCCTTAAGGCAGATTAATGGAAGCTGGTAGTGGCAGAGGGCAAAAGAGCAGGAAGGAGGAAGATAAAGTTTCCTCTTGAGGTTTCAGTCAAGGAAAAGAGGGAATTTTTCCAAACTTTAGAAAAGTAGTTTGGATGCTCTCACAATTAAACAGAAATACACTGCAGCACATATAGTTTTGTAGGTCCTACTGCCTCCTTCTTGTAGTCCCTTCAGTCTCTAAATATGTTGCTGCCTTCAATTCAACCTTTTCCATCTACCAGCTTTTGTCAGACTTTTCATCCTGGATGCGTACTTTCAGTTTTGTTTTGTTTTGTTTTGTTTTGTTTTCAGAAAATCTTGATCTTGCAGTATAGGGCTGCATAAAATCTCAGCCTAAAGAGTGCTCTTTGATCTCGAGATTAGCAGGGGCAAATAGAGCATTTCAGGATGTGTCCAAGATACGCCTGCACTATAATTATTTGGTATAATAACAATGCTTTTTAAAGCTTGAAGAGTAAGTCTGAGTCATCCAGAGATGCTAGGCTCTACCATAAGACATAGTGATAGTGACTTGCAAAAAATGTTGCTTTTTTAAAAAATTAATTAATTGAAGTAATTGTCCTAATGAAATATATAATAAAGTACTAAGGAAAATGGTGATGAACATACAAGGTTTGTTATTATCTGATGAAGAATGAAATGATCTAGCCATTAATAAATATAGGTATATGAATTTGCCTTCTGTTTTAAGAAAGTACCATCCTGTATCTTTAGACCTTCACATAAAAACATTGTTCAAATTGTCTTTAAATTTATCCTAAATAAGGGAGAAATTCATAAAGTTATGTTATGAAATTAAAAGGTTTTATGAATATGATGAATTACCATCTTGCATATTATCTTTTCTTCTTTTTTTCTTTTCTTTCTTTCTTTTTTTTTTTTTCTATAAAGAGTATTCAGCACTTCCAAAAGCACCACCCTGCATTACTAAATGTGTCTGAGGTACAGTTCAGTCATTGAAAACTTGATTGAAACACATTTATATCTGCTTTATCTGTGACCTAAGTATGACTAATGTACAAGCTTTTACATTTATTTTGCCTTCGCTTCAGTAACTGCTAATGTCCTGTAGGTTTTGACCAGATGTTCAGTAACTCAAGTGGTATTTCTACATCTACCACTGAAAATTATCACTTATAATTATGGAAGATAGTTTCCAAAATAAAGAAGATTCTCTTACTCAATTTTTAATTAAAAATAAACTAGCTGAAAAATATTTCACTATTTAGTATGTTCCAAAGCACTTCAGAAAGAGATATCTGTACTTCTCTTTTACAGGAAAGATCAGTACTGCACACAGTTGGCCTAAGTCACCTAGTAGGTCAACAACATGGCTGCTGACATAAAGAAGGTCAAGAAAAGTCTGGTGCTGTAACTACATTGACTTTCAAAGAAGAAAGTCTGTTCAGTGTACATTGTGACTGTCAGACTGAGTGTCCAGGGCTTTTCTTCAAGTCTCCTAGAAAAGAATGTTCGGAGGTAGTCTGTGGAAACTGTGGGAGGTCTTGTCATTTCTGATTTGAAATAGGTATATTTATTTGCATAAAAATGAATCTCAGATTTATTTTGTAGTACAGAGAGTAGGAAACATGACTTCTACAGACAAATCTCATGAGAGAGAGCATTCCTCAAAGAGTATTTTTTTAACTTTTCAGAAATCTTGCCTAAAGAATGGCATGTCATGGCCCATGCCTGGCACATGAGCCCTTGAAGTAAAGAAGACTAATGGTATCCCTTGGTTCATTGCATGAAGTATTGCCAGCAGGTCAAGTGAGGTGATCTTTCCCCTCTGCTCAGCACCGGTGAGGACACACCGGGAGTGCTGAGTACCCCTGTTCTGGGTACTTCTACAGTATAAGAGAGACTCTTTACTGGAGAGAGTCCAGTGAAGGACCGCAAAGATGATGAAGAGTCTGGAGTGTCTTCCCTGTCAAGAAAGGCTGAAAGAGCTGGGACTCTTCAGCTTGGAGAAGAGAAGGCTCAGGAAAAATCTTACTGTTTTGTTTTCAGTCTAATGCCATTTGTCATATATAGTAAAAGCTCAGCTCTTGGCAGTAAGTGATTGCGTATGAGTTTCAGCTTTCAGTTGAGAGGAATGACCACAAAAATCCTAGTTCACTGGTTGCAGTGAAAAAAAATTTAGATGTAACATAAATGACAAAATGTGCTGAATCTGGAGAGTAAAATAAAAATATTCAAAGCACAAGAAAAAATTATCCCCTCACCCCGACCCCCCTCCTTTTTTTTTTTCTCTTTACAGCTATCTCTGAGATTTAAAAATCTGGAAATCTGGGACTGAAAAAGTAGAGCACACCAAAGTTCTTAGAGTTTTTGTTTGTTGCTGTTGTTTCTTATTTTTTCAACATCAGCAAATATCTGTATTATATATTTACCATAGTTACATTATTATGAGCATGGTTTATATCTAGACTTGAAGCAGTGATCCTACTTTTAGAGATGAGGGAGGGAAGTTCTCTAATCATACTTCTAAGTATTATCTTTTCCATATGTTCATGGGCAGGAAAAACATGAAGTCACTTATAAACAGACTTCTTAATTCCTTTGACTTTCTGCTTTTTGTTGTACTATTTTTTTATCTTTTAATACTCTTGAGCTTATCATCAATTTTCATATTCCAATTACATTATTAAGTTGTTTATAATCTGTAGCACTCCAATGAAAATTTTAACCCTGGAAATTTAGGGCTAATGTGTAGGCCATACAACTACTAAGGGTTGATTTCAAACTGACTTTTTATCCAGAAGCATCTTTCTTGCCAAATATTTACATCAACTGACATAAGTAGTTGATGACACAAAAATTACTCATCTATATGAATTCGCAGTATAGTAGTACACACCTCTTTAAAAATGTACTTTTTAGACAATATGTGCCAGATTTATAATTGAAATAATATTCTTTAAAAATAAAAAATTTAAAAATATATGTGTTTATACTGGAAAGACTCTATCTAAAAGAAAAAGTCTGGGGAGAATGTGTAATAGTGTTCTGGATACCCAAATTTGGCTTTAGATACTAAAAGTGGGGAACATTAAAATGGTAATGCAGAAAATGAACAGAACCAACAACAACAAATAAGCATGCATATGCACATACAAGTGCTCAGGTGTACTTGCCAATCTCCCCCCAGAGGAATGAGTGGCATCGCTATTTTTCCAGATAAAAGATCAGAGAGCAAGCTCAGACACTGAACCTCTTACTGCCTACATGACTCGGTAGGTAATCCACCCCGACTCTGTTCTGAACTACTGCAGGCAATTCCTTCCAATAAAACATTGCTACAGCTATCAGTTATATGGTTAAGAGCTATCTGGGGTCAGAGATTGGTCCTTTTATATATATATATATATATATATATGTATATAGACGTAGTCTTCACAGACCTCAGCAGAAATGTGACTCCTTGTCAGCCTCAGGGCCACTGAATTTAAGGTATTTTTCTAATTATAAAGTATTTGAGTACTACACTAATAAGCATTAAGTTTTTTATTATTATTATTTTAACAATTTGCTCAAGAGTCTACACTTGTGGATCCAATTGTAGAATCGGGTTAGTCTTACACTCAGATTACCCAAATAACAATTTGTGTTGCTGAGCAGGAGCATAACCTTTAATCTTAGACATAACTGACCTATATTAGACAATATTATAGTGATGCTACACAGTAAGTCAAACTTTATTGTTGTTGTTGCTGCAATATGTTGTTGCAGATTACAATGACTACAAATTCTAGCTACTTTGCTTCTCTACCTTTTTAATGCAAGAGCAAGAAGTATTTAGGCTTCCAGATTTCATATAAAGTTTTAGTACAAAATATTATTTAGAATTAATATGTAGTCAGAATAGTTTCACAGCCAGTCATGTAGCTGTTACTACTATTTTTAAACAAGAAAATGGTGTTAAGATTAATTCAGAAACAACTTTTATTTTTGTACACTTTTCTGTAAAGAATACACATAACTTTGAGGTATAAAAATCCATGCAATGGCCTTAACTCTGGTATTAACAGATACAGATTATATTTTCCAGTAACTAATGAAACATATTCATATTCTTGCAACATATTCGAGACTCCAAACATTTGGAAACATGAAAATTCAGTCTGTCCAAGCAAGGCCTTCTATGCAAAACTTAGCGCAGAGATAATTAATGTCAGGTAACTGAAGAGTACTGTTTTTCACAAGATCTTTTCTTTCATCCAGTACCTACAAGGCATTCTGCTCAAATTAAAGTTATTCAATACTTTATTTTATTGCCATTCAATGACAGTCTATGTGTTATTTACAATATATGCCATTTACACTCTTCAATTATTATGGAATTACTGACTTTTCTAAGGGACTTCCATAGTATATGTATTACATATATATGCTTCTCAAATATCAATGCAATTGTTCTTCATAAGACTGTTATCAGAAATTTCTCTTGATTAAATTAATTGTCAGAGCTCTTTTGATGACACAGCTTTCATCAGTTCTGAACAGTTCATTCTGCCTTATCACTCACTAGTTCATATTCTTCAATCTGAATTTTTAGAGGAAAAAAAGAGTAAAACAATTCAGTGAAAATATCCATTTTATCATTCCTTATTTTCATGTCTTTTTCAGCTGTATTTCATTATAAAGTACCATTTCATATCAATCAGTGTGCATGGGTAGATCGTATAAATGAATCAAGTAACATATTTTTTTGTTTAAGCATGTATACTCAAATATCTGTCTAGTGTTTATTAATGACAGTAAAGAAAAGTGCAGAGGGAAAGAGAGAGAAAATTAAAAAATGCACGTTCTGCACTTCACAAACACATGCACAGCAGAAAACTTACACCCATAATGTGTATTCCCCTTGTTAATTCTTGCTCTTTTGTTTTCTCCACAAAGAGAATTTTTTGCTCCTATCCCCTTCCATGACCATGAATTGTAATTGAAAGAGGAACAGGAGGAAAAACAAATCCTAGAGAATTAGATTATTGTATCACACACAAGGCTTTCAGAAAGATAACACTGATGGGAAACCGCATCTCCCTTTGGCTCCTTTCCCAAAAGAGAGGGTAAAATACACAGATTATTTTGGAGAGAAAAGCGAGGATTTTATGTATTTATTTATTTATGATGCATGTCAGAATTTCTGTTCAGTCACACCCTTGTTACTCATGATTGAGTATCTTTCCTTTCTAACTTATCTTCCATCTGCAAGCATGTGAGGAAGGCCTGTAATTTATGTGGCCGTTGTCTGGGGAAGAAGCTGCCATCAACCCTGGGTTCCTTCCCTACTTTGCCACACTCAAACCACCAGACAGCAATATCTAATCTACCAGACAATATTGTTATCAAAGCTCTGTGACTTCCAACAAATCAAGGCTTCCATTACAAAAGTAGAGAAGAGATTTCAGAGTTTGGACACCAGTAAAGTGAACTGGACCAGGCTCTGTTTATTAATATATATATATATAAGATTCGAAGGTAGCACCAAGTAATAAAGAACCATGAGGACTGGTAGGGCAGAGGCTTAGCATGTGCTAATAGATAACGCTTACAGATGTGTTGGTTTATTAATTCCTTTAATTCAGTATAAAAAGATACATTGACAATATTATTTTATTTTTATTTTTATTTATTTTTTGAGACAACATCAATAGGAATTGAGTGACATAATTCTGGTTACAAACTACTGCTGAAAAGCAGGACAGGTTTCCATGAAATACTGGCAGTCTTTAAATAGTGAGCAAAGACAAAGAAATATTTCAAATAACATAAAAATGGAAATGTTCTTTCCATCATTTTATCAATTTATAACTGTCTGTCTTTTTTAGAGTGGAAGAATATATCTGTAATTATCCTTTCTTAGTCTTTGTTCATAAGACATAAATAAAATGTCACATCTGTTATAACAAGAATACATCACTTGAGGCTGTTGGCCAATGTCTTATACAACTGAAAGTATTTAAGTATGATGTTTCTTGCTTGTTAAAAGCATTGACAGCTTTCTCTCTGGATAGAGAGGTGTGTCAGTGGGCATGAGAAAAGGAAGTTTCATAATCAGAAATGTCAAACATTAAAAATGCTAAAGAACCAAGATGTAGAATAAAAAGATTAAAAGTAAAATCTAGATGACTCTGGCTCTAAATTTGTTTACTTTACTCCATGAGCTGTTGGCATTCTTGGAAATGATATTACACAATAGATCTGATTGACTAAAAGAGGGCCTATTACTGTTCTGACAGTCTTATGAAAAAGCAAGATGCACTTTGGGCTAATCTGTGCTGGCTTGTAGCAGAAGTAAAGAGACTTGAATATTTTTTCAGTTCAGTTTTCCAGTTCTGAAATTGCTTGGTTCTAAATTTGAGGTTTTAAAGTCTACCCACAGAACTGTTGGATCTAATATGAGGCAAAACACGTGGATCTTCTACAGTTTTAGGAAGAGAAATGCTCTCAAGAAGAGAGCACAGAGGTTATCTATACTCATGACAGATGTCATTTGAACTATATGCATCTGCATTTTCAATGTGCCAGGAGAATTGATTAGTCAGCACACTAGGGGGCATTCAGAATGTTAGGAGACAAGTTTTCTTGTGCAATATTTTTGGTCTGGTCCTGAGTAAACCAACAAGTAACAGGACTAGACTAAAAGGCTTTCCCACAACAAGTAGAGAGTCATTCCCATTTGTTTGATTTCTAGCCTAATTTAAAAATAAAAATAAAAAAATAAAAATAATGGGGGGGGGGGGTTGAGGTGAGTTTCAGTAAGACGTTCAGCTGCCTATATCTTTGTGTAAACAAGAGCCTGCCTAATGAAATAATAATGCAAATCCTGTCAATAAATCCAGAAAACCAGGTTTCCTAATGCATGCCTCATATTCCCCAAAACAAATTAATTCAACAAGAGATGAATAACAACAAACACAGTTTTGCCAAGAACAATCATATTAAACAAGCCTAACTTCCTTATGGATAGAAAAAAAAAATAGCTGGCATCACATATCTTGCTTTTAGAAAGCACTTGTCTGCTGTTGCAAACAAGTTGGGGAAAACTGTCTTGCTGAAATATCTGCACAAAATTGCTCAGATAATATATTCGGAAGCTATTTATCACCAGCTTCTGTCAGTTTTTCTTTAAAACTCTACAGATTCTTTTGAGGTGAACTGGATTTACATGGAGTAATTAATTAGTAAAACTTTGAATATTTCCCTGGCTCAGGAAGGCAAGATCAGAATGCAAAAGTATTCTGATTAAGGTTTATTTCCCTTTCTCACTTTCCTTTTCTTCTCCTCTTCTCCTTAAAGCAATAGGGTAAAGTAGGGATCCTTTCCTTTGGCAGGCATAGTGGCAGTTCTTCCTTGGACTAGCTTTTGTCTTCAGAGTGTGCAACAGGTAAACTATTAGAAGATATGACATGAAACGTAAGAATACCACTGCATTGGGCATTTAGGATGAGATTAATAACCTCACTCAGACAACCACTCTACTCATTCCCCTGATATAAATGTGGCCTGAAAATATGATCACTAATCTAACATTGTGTGATAAATTAAACCAATTATGAAATATGAATTTAATGGAAAACCTATCAATAAAAAAAGGGAACACATTCAGTAGATTTTTACGTATGCGATAATATTGCAAAGAAGGATATAGAACACACCACGTTAGGAAAAAAAATATCAGAAAGCTCTACTGGATAAAGCAAAGGTGTGAAGTCTTATGGAAATATGTTGTCTCTTCAGTGGTCTTAGAGATCTGCTTACTTGAAAATTATTATTTCATTACTCTGATTTTAGGTTGATGAAATCAGATTTGATTCTACATTAAGTTTTTTTTTTAAAAAAAAAAAAAGTGAAAAAAACACTGATCTGAAAGAGAAGGGTTCAAAAATTAAAATTTTTAAAAAGCAGGAAAATGTGTATCAAGCAATAAAATTAAACATTATTCAGTCTTATGCTATCTTGTCACTTAAATAAGGAGCAAAACTGAAAATATATCTTCAAGACAAAATTTTCAGACTGGGTGTTTACATATTCAAAATTATTATTTCAAACTCATATTTGGAATAAGTAGATAAATAAATAAATGCCTTGGAAAATTATGCAATTAGATATGAATTAGGGATTCCTTTTTTATTTCCCAAGAAGTTGCTTAGTACTGGAATATGTCAAATACTTTAAACATATCGGAGCACAAAAATAAAATGACAAATTAAATATTTGGTACTTTTACTCTTCAGGGGCCCCACATAAATTTTGTCAGCTTCTTTGGCTTCCACCATATTAATCTTTATGCATTTGCAGCCCATTGCCTTTTCTGTCTTTGCTGAAAAATACTCATAGCCAAGGTAGAGCTTTTGTCTTTAAATTAAGTGTACCACAATTATGACTGCAGCAATAATAAAATAAAATAAAATAAAATAAAATAAAATAAAATAAAATAAAATAAAATAAAATAAAATAAAATAAAATGAAAAAACTTAAATTATTGCATATTAATTTTGCTGTGGAATCTGGAAAGACCATGATAGAAAAATATGGATTTTGAAAGTAAACAAGTCCATTTATCTAAACTTAATAAGGAGAAATAAAATAGACAAACATCACATGAAAAGTTGGTAGTACAGTAATAAGACTACAAAGAACAACTGAGGTTTTATAAACCAGCTTTTGAATTTTAAAAGAGATTCAAGGAAATTATAGAAATTATAAAGATTACATGGTAGGAGTTAAAAAAATATATTAGAATTTTTGAAAAATGATTTGTCAGGAAGCTAAAGGATCTGGAGACAAAATGAGAAGGAATCAACATATTTTTTAGTAAAGATTTGTGATATAGCATGAGTATTTTTTCACTCCCTAAAAAACACCAACAGGTGTAGCAACATTGTAAAATCTCTCTTTATGGTTTCTAAGAGAGGTTATATATGATGATGTATGTATCTATGTATATGTAATCCTGTTATCCACGATCTTTTGAGGTCGTTCCTTGGTTTCTGTTTCTCCAATAAGGTAACATGGAAAACAAACAGAAACTACATCAGGGACAAGGTTAGATAAGTACCACAACAAACAACTGCTGATTTAGTTTATGAGTAACAGGAATCACTAACAGAATCAACACAGAATCATGTTAATGGTGAATACAGGAGCCAAAAATTTACATCTCTCTATGTCCCATTTATCACTCACAGTAAGACAAAAGTGGGACTTATAGACATGTAGCCTTCTGGCTTTTTTCTTCTACATTAAAATGAATTTCTTCCAGTCTGCAAAATTATAGCATTCTTTCTTCGACAGATAACATATTAAAAAATAAATAAAATAAATAAAAAAGGAAGATCAAGACCAGAAAAATTGTCTCTTCTTAACTTTATATATACACTTTGTTGGAAGTAACCTTTACGTATATGATCTTCCAGGAAGTTTTTACTGGGAAGCCATTAGCATGCAATTGCCTAAGATTTCATTATGCTTATACTTTTACAAGAGATTATTTTTAGGGTAACCACAAGTATGCAATAAAGTATATTGACTCCTTGTGGTTTAAATTTTTTTTACACAACTACAAACTACTTTGAGTTTAAGAACAGATCCTTCTAGCTTGGAACAGAAAGGTGAACAACCAAAAACAGAATAAATTCAAACAAGTTTGCTTAGATTATTTTTTTTTAAGGAGTATCAGACATCAGGCAACACTAATAACAAAATATGTTTGCTAATTAAGACAGTAGTTAAGGATTTCAACTCACAATGTAGTTAAAATTGCTTGTTATTCATGACTGTAAAAAATGATGGTTAAAATGTTAATGTGATTCTTGAACTAAAATTTGACTAACAAAATATACTTTTTCATTAAGACATTTGCATAAATAATTACAAGAGTTCTTAATGACAGATTTTATGAATGTGTCAAAGTACAATAAAATATTTTGATGTGTGAAGATCAATTAAAAATTGATTTAAACAAACTAAATGAACAGAAAATATTCAGTTGACATTAATCACCAAATTACTATTATCAGCTTATTTTAAAATGCATATTTATCAAATCACAAATTGAACTGGAAGACTCTCCTTCCTTATGCATAAGCCTATGAGCCGGACAATATTTTATGGGGTATTTGCTCTTTACTACTCAAGAAACCATTGAACTGAGACTATACTGCATGCCATTCTGTTGTCTTTAACAGACTACAGAAAACTGTACAGCAAGACCTCAGTTCACCCCTAATTTAGGCAGATGCATAACAAAATGTATAACTGAGGATATGTGAATAGTCAACCCTATTAAAAGTGGGCAGACACTTAAGAATTCTGCTGAATCAGGGACCCTGGATAAGGGATGTTGGATTAATTTCCTGGAAGATAAACGTCAGTTTTGCTTGTTAGGGAAGAACTAAGCTGAAAAATGACTTTTAAATGTGTTTTCAGTAGTTTATACCATGTAGTTTCATAGCATATATTAATTGGAAAAGAAAAATAAAAGGCTTTTCTCACTGTCCTGGTTTCAGCTATAATAGAGTTAATTTTCCTCCTAGTAGTTGGTATGGTGCAGTGTTTTGGATTTAGGATAAGAATAATGTTGATAACACAGTAATGTTTTAATTGTTGCAGGGCAGTGCTTACACTAAGCCAAGCATTTTTCAGCTTCTCTCTCTGTCCTGCTAGTGGGAAGGCTAGGGGTGCAGCAGGAGCTGGGAGGGGACAGACCCAGGACAGCTGACCCAAACTCGCCAAAGGGGTATTCCATACCATCTGACATCATGCTGAACAATATATAGGGGTGGCTGGCCAGGGTCAGGTGTACAGCTATGTACCCCTGTACAGCTATATGCTGGACATCAGTCAGCAGGTGGTGAGCAAGTGATGCATTGTGCATCACTTGCTTTGTAAACATTCTTATTAGTAGTACTATTATCATTATTATTATTATTTTTGTTTAATTTCTGTCCTAATAAACTGTCTCTATGTTGAGCCACAGGCTTCATTTTTCTGATTCTCTCCCCCATCCCAGAGAGGGAGGGGGGAGGGTGAGTGAACAGCTGTGTGGTGCTTAGCTGCAGGCCAGGTCAAACCACAGCACTCACAAAATATGTTCTTGTAGTATAATATTTGAAAATATAGGTCAAACAAAAATAATTCACCACTTAAGTTACAAAGAAAAGTGAAAATGTCATACTTTCCAAGATAAATACATGAAAAAAATATAACATGGACAATATTAAAGAAAAATCCCTGAGCATACCAATAGACCAATTGTATGAGTTCTGATACACATTTTTACATGTATAATGTAAAATTATGTTTAATTTTATGGGAATGGGAATCATAGATAATCTGATGTTTTTTGTTGTACAAATTAACAGACAATATAATGTAAGAATTATTCCCATAAGTAGTAAAACTATGGAAAGTCAGCAATGAGTATTTCCAATCTGCAGCAGCATATGTGCAACTAATATATTGCCAATAGACATTCCTCAAGCCTCAATATAAGGAGTAAAGAGTTGGAAAACATGACTAAAACCAAAATAAATAAATAAATAAATAAATAAATAAACAAAATCTCACTCAGAGATAGATCAACCAACCTTCAAACTACAGATACTGACATGCTTTCCAATGAAGATGCCATCTTGGCTAATTACATGGAAATAAACAGGACAGCACTGTGAACCACACCTCTCAGAGGTGTTACCCATGATATTAACGTTAATCTGTTAAGGAAAATATAAATCTGTACATAAGAAGAACAGTTTTCACTTCTTTAACTAAATTTTAAGCAAAAATTTTATAGCTCAAAAAGAGTAGTTACATTAAAAATGTATATCAGAACTCATACAATTGGTCTATTGGTACGCTTTAATTATTTTACATGTACAATGTAAAATTATGGGTGCAGATCAGATATAAGATGACTCCAGTTTTACTTGGAAGGTTCTGATAAGGAATATTAAAGACTGTTTTTCTGCTTCAAATAATTAACCAGAAACTCCTACCATCACAGCGTGAGATATGAGTAAAAGCTAAATCCTGTAGCTCCCATTTACAATTCCTAAAATTCATACACATACAAAACCAACAAACAACAACAAAAGGCTCATGATGGAGTCCCTAAAATCAGTCAAAACCCAGCCTAGATTTTTGCAGTCATTCACATTCTCATGGGGTCAGGAAGCTAATAATCCAGACAGGAAAGGTAAGAACTAAGCCTAAGAGAATCACAATGCCTGGCAACAGCTCTGATGCAGGAAAAATTGAAGATTTGTCTTATAGAAAGTCTTCAGAAAATGTTCAAGGATTAATAACATATGTTTCTATAGAAACATGTTTCTCCAAATGTTGGCTAAGATTTTAAGACTGATTCTACTGATTTGAAATGTAATTATTTGGAGATTGTCTACCAGAATATTGATGTTCAGTTCTGCCCAAACATCAGGATTTTCAAAAGTTCTTTTCAGTGCAGACAACTCAAAATAACCTGTTATTTGCTTAAAATCTCAGACTTGGAGTGTTATGTTCACTATAGAACATTGTGGTCATTATTTCTCTGACTGCCAACAAGCAAGCAAAAGATTAGACAGGATGTTATATAAATAAACAGATTAAAAAAAAAAAAAAAAAAAAATCTGACACGTGGTATGATGACCAAAGGGAAAATTAGAAGAGAAATAGTAATGTAAAAATGTCACATGTTTCTGACTACCTGTAAAATAAATTAAGCTGAGATTATTGAATAGTTGTAAAATTTACCATGAGAAACAAAAAGGCACTCAGTTCATTCATATAACCATTGTTTCTTTGGGAAACCAGGCTGAAAATAAAAACACATATTTCTGCCAGCTATAGTATATATATATAAATACACTTAAAAAAAAAAAAAAAAAAAAAAAAAAATTAATACTTAGCTAGAAGATTTAATAATCCCAAGGGCAAGGATGTAAGTCCAATCAAAATTAGTGTTACATAGGCTACAATAGACCTCTTAACCTGACAGGGCTTGAATGTAAAACCAGAGTAATTCACTTGTGGATTGTTTGAGTTAACTCTTTCATTTCTGCACCATTAAATTGTTTTTTAATTGAAGCATAATCAGAGAAGTGAGAAAAGCAACTCTAAAAATCTAGAGGACTAGATTTTCCTTGAAATCTAGATGTTAAAGCAAGGGCAGAAGAACTACATCTGAGTAATAAGAATATATCCTCCACAGAGGAAATGAAAAAGGATACTCATATGGATACAAAAAAAAAAATATAATAAATAAATAAATAAATAAAATGAAGGTAGCAAAAATCATATTTCAACATCATAGGAACTGCAGGAGATTAAATATCAAATGAAATACATTTAAAAATGTTGCCAGCATATATGTGAGAAACAAATCCAGTGCTCTCAAACAGGTCTTAAAAATAAATAAAAAATACAATCTGCATATACAGGGCTATCAACACCCTGAAAAGGAGTGGGAGGAAGGGAAGAGGGGAAAGCAGCACACACAGAGATTATGAAAAAATTCTCAAGCAAAATCCTCTAATTGTGTAATTGATCCATGAGTGTTTAGGGTCAGTTTGTTGGTTTTGTTTGCCTTTTTTTAATATGGGGTAGAAATTTCCTATCTAAAGTAGAAGTCATTACTGTAATGCAAATATTTCAGTGAATAAAGATTTAGGTAAATCTCTGCCAAAGATTCCACAATGATGCTTTATTATTTTATATATAAAATTCCACAAGATGCTTTAATAAAATGGGGGGGGGGGGGGACTGAAAATGAAAGAAACTTGAAAATAACAGAATCACAGAATCATCTAGGTTGGAAGAGACCTCCAAGATCCGAGTCCAGCCTCTGACCTAACACTAACAAGTCCTCCACTAAACCATATCCCTAAGCTCTACATCTAAATGTCTTTTAAAGACCTCCAGGGATGGTGAGTCAACCACTTCCCTGAGCAGCCTATGGATTCACACACAAGAATAATTACTGTCATTGATGGAAATGAACTTGAGATGAGTTACCTGTTCTTCCTACCACTGAGCTTCAGAAGCAAAGTGATGTGAGGTAAAGGCCTCAAGTTGTGCTGGGGAGGTTGAGACTGAGTATCAAGAAGAATTTCTTCACAGAGAGAGTGCCCAAACATTGGAATGGGCTGCCCAGGAAAGTGGTGGAGTCACCATCACTGGAGGTACTTAAGAGACATGTAGATCCACATCCACAAAGTTTAGTGGCAGACTTGATAGTGTTAGGTTGATGCTCAGACCAGATGACCTTAAGGGTCTTTTCCAACCTAAATGATTCTATGATTCTACAATAACTTCTTTAACTTCTTTACCGAAAGGGTTGTTAGACATTGGAACGCGCTGCCCAGGGAAGTGGTGGAGTCACCATCCCTGGAGGTCTTTAAAAGATGTTTAGATGTAGAGCTTAGGGATATGGTTTAGTGGGGACTGTTAGTGTTAGGTCAGAGGTTGGACTCGATGATCTTGAGGTCTCTTCCAACCTAGAAATTCTGTGATTCTGTGATTCTGTGAATTTTCCCTGCATTTCAGGCTTTTCATTTCCTCAAAGCATTGCACATTTACAGCTGCTTCTCTCCCTCCTAGTTGCAACAAGAACTGGAGGGTCAAGTAGATGTTCCTGGATAAATCCAAGCACAACTGAAAAACAAGAGTGAAAAAAAGTATAGTGACTGCTATACTTGCAACTGGACTATTATCCAACACAGGAACAGAAAACAGAACACCTAGATCCTTTCATTATTGCAGAATGCATTTATTTGTATTCTCTAAACAACTCCAAAATGCCAGTGTTGTGCCCATGTCATACTCATAAGTCATTTCCTACCTCACTGATCAATTTTGTGACTTTTTTTCTAGGTATCCTGCAGTTTATCTTCCTCCCTTCAACCATAGCACTAAAAACTGGACACTGTCTTATCTCAGGAGAGTAAAGAGATCAATTTCACTCATCAGCTGTGTTTCTACTTATGCTCCTGTTCTCTGACATCTTTCAAAATCATGTAAGATTGCTGACTCTTGTTCTTCCTGAGGAGCTGCTACTCATACATGTCTCATTCTGTAATTCCATAATAATTTTATAACAGTAGCCACTTCTACTGTCTTCCAATCAAGCAATTGGATACCAAATAAAACATGCAATAAAACACCTATTGACCAGGAAACAATATTCCAGTTGTCATAGATAAGAATTTTACTCTAAAGATATGGACATTGCAGCAGCAACCTCTCAGGCAAATATATACTTTGGTTTTATACATGGTAGGGGAAAGGCAGAAAGTTATAGATACCTAAGACAACAAGATAAGCTTCTAAGATGGTGACAAGTAAGTCACAGGTAAGTAAATAAATAAAATAAATAATAAAAACAGAAGAATTTTGTGTGGAATTATCGAGCCAACGAGAGAGGAAAGGAATACTATTTATACTTACCTCTTCTTTCAATGGAGGGAAACAAACTGCAAAATGCTGCAAACTGAGTCATCTTTGTCTGTTACTGCTGTCAATATTGCAAACCAGCAGTTCTATGTATTGACTCAGAACATATAAAAAGATTCTGAGAAGCATGAATCCTCAAACTTCTTTTAAGATAAATTTTCTTTTCAAACAAAAATTCCAAAGCAAACACAATCCACTTAAAGTTTTGCCAGCTTCAGCTTGCTGGAAAATGAAAAGACACTATATCCCATCACTTGACCTTCCTTGACACCCTGACCTTTGGTGTCCCATTTAATTGCACCTTTATAGGAGGCAGGAAGCTTTCTGTTTGGCTTCCTGAAGGATATGCCTCTATTATTGTATTATTGTTCTTGAGCTAGTGACCAGAATGAAAGTTTAAGGGGACCCCAATGGCTACAAGAGATTCACCAGGGTGTGCACAAGTATCTGCAGACCCAAAGATCTGATTAAAAAAATCTTTTAGGAATATTGGTTTTGGAATCAGCCTCCATGAACCGCAAGAAAAAAGTTATGCCAGTGGTAAAAAAAAATAAAAAAAATAAAATAAATAAAAATAAAAAATTCTTATACTTTTGAAAACACACAGAAGAAAAAAGAGTGACTGGAGTGCTTAACAATTAAAATTAATAAATTAAAAGAGATCAAGAAGTCAGTTGATAAATGAGGTTAGAAGTCATTGACATAGTAAAAATACAAGAAATATTGAGAAAAGTTTTGTTTAAAAAACAAAGTATAGAGACTATTTCCTGGTGTTTTCCACTGAACAAAACCACACATGGCAAGGGTCATGTAGTCACTAGTCAGCTTAGGGGCAACAGTGCCATCATATGTTCAAAGTTTATGTACTTCAAAATTATTATTTTTTTGACAATCACAGTGAGACTTAGAGTAACAGGGAATAAAAACAGGGAATAAAATAAAATAATTTTTTTTTATGTGTTTTATTTTTTTAAGCACATGAACAGTGCTTAAAAACAAGAGCTTTCATGCAATTAGATGTAAATTTGATAATAGAAACTGTTCTGCTGGATCAGTAATAAAAAATAAATAAGTCTATTTAGTGCAAATGGCTCATAAGAGACTTGGAATTGGAATTCTGTGTGTCTGTAGAACTATGATGAGCATAGTCACTTGAGACAACTCCTGTATGCAAGCAGCCTAAAAACAAACAAACAAAAAAAAAAACAGAAGCCAAACAAAGATAAATAATTGAAACCCTGCACACATTTTACACACTTTTTATGGAAGTGTCCTTGAAGTTCTAACGAGTGTTGGGAAATTTCATGTATTGTCTCTTTCCCAACATTTCTAAAGCCAACAACCCCACACTGGATTCTGTTGTGGTTGCTTTTCCTAGAGAATCACTTATAGCTAAGTCTATGGCCACTGGAGAGAAATATCCCCAGTGTCACTGAGGCCCCTGAATTCTACCAACTCACAGCAATCTCAGATCTTGTTCAGGAAGAGAATTCTCACTTAAATGAATCTGAGCAAGAATAATCAAAACAGCAGCCAAACCCTAAGTTTATATTCAGTTGGTTTTAGATTGTCCCTGGCATTTTCAACTTAAGATCTGCTATAAAGTTTTTATAATGATAATGTAACTGCTTCATAAATGCTGCCAGGGGAAACTGAACATTTTCACAGTGGGATATTGGGCAGCTGGAATTTTTGGCACCTGAAAAAGCAAGGAAAGCTGCTTGCAAGTAAGAGATAAGCATGTTGGTTGGATTCTTTAGCTCAAATATTCAGAAGAGAAACTGAAAGTAAGGGTGACATTTCTCTTGTGATTACAAAGTTTCAGAACAACAACATAGTATAGAAATTGACACTTCTTGACTTTATAAAAAAGGGGGAAACATTACATGTGCATGGAGTCATTGTTGCTGTAGTAACGGTGATTCATATTTTTGTTTTCACTACCTCATATTTTCAAAAGCTTATTTACAGTCCAAAATGATTATTTTTGATTAGTCTGTCTGAAACTTGAGCATTTACAGCAAAAATATGTATTGCACATACTACAGAATACATAAAGCTTTGTTTCAAACCTAAGCCACCCATATCCAAAGTCTGTTGATTGCTCAGACCTGAATGTTTCACTTCATTCAGAAGGAGACAATGTACATTTCATACAGGACTGCAAAGACAAAGGAGGAAGACTTCAGCTTGACAGGAGTTCCATTTAAGTCAACGGACTTACTCTGATTTACATTAGATAAAGAAGTAACAGGCAACGTTCCTCATTCTTATAAAAGTTTTGATAAATGAATAAGTTTGACATCTTAATGCAATTTGTTCAGCTAAGGATAAATCATGAGGAAGTCCAACAACAGATGCATGTTTCTCTAGTTTGACATTATTTATAAAGCAGAATTGTTAATGAAAATTTGTAACAAGTAACCTAAAAATTGAAATACCAATATTAACCTTCAAAAGAGAGCGAGATAAAGCATAAGTCAATGCAAGTTTCCTAATATTAAAAGATAATATAAAAATACTGTTCTCCCCATAATTACATGGGATATGGTATCCTGTCCACCAACATCTAATTTACCACAATCAGAATCTTGCCTAGCAAAACAAACATAGTATCAAAGAAATAAAAATTAAGTAAATAAGCATTTTACTACTATTTTGGCAATATATCATGCTGTCTGTTGGGTCTATTAGTGTGTATCATTAAAAGAATCTGCCCAAAGTATCAATGAGTGGGGAAAAATAAAAAAATAATAATAAAATAAATTTAAAAAAAAAAGTGATAAAAGTGATATTAAGGAAATACTTTTGCTCCTACTGTGAATTGTTGCTCTGTCAATGATTCCCTTTCAAAACACATATGCTTCCATATGCAAATGGGACAGCATTTTTGTGTATGGCATGGCACACTTAGTTGCTTGGGTCTGTTTGTTGGACAGGCAGCTGTTTTCAACAAACGGGGTCACAGTAATTCTGAAAAGCAAGAGAGACAATGCTCTGTTGGTGCTGATCACCAGAAGCTGGGGTTAACTACCTGAGTCAGCTGCTACTGTCATTTGTCCTGGTGAAGGTATGGAATATTCCACTAACTATTTTCTTAACCAATTAAATTCAAAACAATCCAAAGAGGATTTTTTCCTACTTTGTAATTGTACTGGGTCTGGCTGGGATGTTAACTTTCCCTGCAGCAGCCCATACAGTGCCATGCTCTGCACTTGTAGCTAACCAGTGTTGTGTCTGCTGCTGAGAAGTGCTGGCACAGTATCAGGACTTTCTCTAACCCTCCTGGGGGGGTGGGCAAAAAGTGAGAAAGAAACATCACCAGGGCAGCTGACCTAAACTAATCAAAGAGATATTCCATAACATATGATGTCACACTCAGCAACAAAAGGTGGAAGAAGGAGGAAGAGAGGAGGGGTGGGCTTTCGTTGCGAAAACATCTGTCCTCCTCGCGAACACCGGCTACGTGCATTGAGGCCCTGCTTCAAGGACGTGGTCAGGCATCTCTCATTTGTGGGAAGTAGAGAATCATTTATTTCCTCTGCACTTCCATATAGCCTTTACATGTCTTGTTTTTTTGCTGTTCCCTTTCCCCCTCCCTTTCCCCTTTCCTTTTTTTCCCTTTTTCCCTTTAGTTGAATTGTTAATTAATAATATTTCCTTAATATATATATATATTTTCCTCTTTAATTAAATTATCCTTATCTCAACCCGTTAGTTGTTCTTTCCTTTACTTCTTCCCCTCCTCCTCTGAGGAGGGGGAGTGAGAGAGCTGTTGTGGTGTTCAGCTGCCTGGCACGGTAAAACCACCACAGTAATAATGGACTGCAAAATTTTAGTATTACATAGGGAAGAATACCTTAAATTGCTAAACATTCTAAGCATGATTCTTCCTCCCCAGCACATACTTAACCATCTCAGTTTCACAGGGTTACACAAGTAAAGGAAAATTGAATTATGTGAAAAGGTCACATATACAACCAATATACTGCTAATTACAGTCAAAAAAAAAAATATTGCTGTGATATTTTGATTGCATTTTCTGTTTAAACCTGGGTTTAGGTCCAGTCTATATACATGACAACAATTTAGCAGGTAAGGTCATCTATCATCTTGCAGCCACAGTTCCAGTCACATTAGTTATAATGACAGTATCAAGCCTCTAATATAATAGCCACCAGTGGGACCAGCTAGATTCATGTGATTCATAGTATTAATATTTATCATTCCCATGAATGTGAAATCAAAGCTTTTTACTTCAGCTAACAAAGGAGTTTTAAGGGCTAAAGGATCATGGCAAACTGAACTTGTGTTGTAGGCAAAGAGCTTTGAAAAATATACCGTTAAGAATGGATCAGAGACAGTATTTGCATGAAAGAAATCTAAACAGTCTAAGTAGATTACAGAAGTGGACAAACTCCTTTCATCTCCTTACAGAAATTAACACATCATACTTACTTAAGTCATATTCTTTCCATTTGTTAGGAGGTCTTATTTCTGTAAGGAACCACTTTTTAATACTTCTACAGAATATAAGTTGAGAACTGCAAATTCTATATAAAGGGGGGGAAAAAAGCCATTTCCAGAACTTGTTTCTCAGGATATCCCAAATGCCCTTATCCTCTCCACAGCCACCCATCAGTTATTGGTGCCCAGCACACATAGGAGAACCACACCAGATGTTCTTAATATATTGTTGTATTCAGAATTGTATACTCAGTTCAGTTTTACCTTTTTTTTTTTTTTTTTTTTTTTTTAATAGAGAAAAGCTACAAGGAGAATTTTCAAACCCTACTTTTATTTTACTGTGCTTTTTCGTTTAGGGCATGAAGATTTCATGAAGACACAAATTACAGACCTATATGTGCAAATCTACTTTCAGTTATGTAAGAGATTTTTGTCAGTGATGGTGTCAGATAACTTTTGAAGAAGAATTCGTTCTAAAGACTTTGTTAATGTGGAAAGATTTTATTAATACGCCCTATGGGAACAGCTGACTACCGCCTTACAGACTTTCCACTGTGGGAAAGACTGATTTTTGGACGATGCTCTTCAGAACAACTGTACCGAATGTTCTGGTGTCTCTAGCTAGTATGCTCATCCAGAATAACAATTCAAAGATATGTAAAATCTCTCTTTTTTTTTTTTTTTTTTTTTTTTTTTTTCCTCTGTTCATAAGCAAGCTGGTCCACCTCCTCCAGTTTTTCCATGGATAGTTTTAGAAAGAATATCAAAGTTTTCCAATTTTTTAAAATAAAAAGAGATGTTAATGATTTCAGGACTATATAAGCAGATTCATAGGTTTAAAACTCAGGAGAGGAGAGGAGAGGAGAAACAATCAAACAAACTGTCATGGTTAAGGTATTACCAGGTCATTCTCCATATTGGGAAGTATGAGAAGGGATTTTTACAGTGAATGCAGAAAAAAATATCATAGATTAACTCTGAGTAAGAAAGAGCTATGGCGGAGATGGTAAACACTAGAAATATTTTAATTACTTCATTTTCTTTACAGTAATTTGAAGTTTATTGATTTTATTAGGTTACTGGCAAATTTAAAGATTGTACTTTTTCTAGCCATGTTCAAAATTCCAGTGTCTACAAACATTCACTTCAGACATTCAGAATGTCTACAGACATTCACTTCAGTATCATCAGCAGTCGCAAATTCCTAAAACTTATGTTCAGCCATAACCAATCAATTAATATTTCTTAGAATCAGAAGACAGACAGCCTACTTGGTAGCTGTTTTTGTTGTTGTTGTTGTTGTTGTTGTTTTTACTTTTAATCACAATTGGAGAGGTGAATTTAGAAAAATTTAGAAAAAAGTGAATTTCAAAAAAGAAAAAAAAATGTCTCCTTCATTGTATAGTGCTTCAATTTAAGTAATTAACCAATGAGGTGATGATTGAGTAACACTAACAAGACCTTAGAATGAAAGCATGAAGGTATGGAAGGTTAAAAGAGGCTATAAATACGCTTATCCCATAGTTCCTTAACCCTGGTTTATTCTCAACTACCCATTTCAAAAACCAGATATTCATTAAAGCACTTCATCAAGCCAGCTCCACATTCTTGTGGCTGAGGAAAATGCTCAGAGGCCTAGCATTCAAACCAGAATAGGTTTGATAGACAGGACATAATAACAGTTTGTCCAAGCCTTCTAATCTTTATAAGTATCCTCTCTATATGCCTACTACACTCTCTATACAGACAGATTGTGTTTTTTTTTGTCTTGTATATAATCTGTTTTCTTTATCATATGGGTAAATAGTCTGTTTTACCCAGACTGTTACTCCATGAACATTTCTTTACTTCACTGATTTTAAAGTTGTGAGGTAACTCACCTTTTTAATTCTGTCTTTGAATTTGAGTTCTAGAGGTTTTGAAAATCTATTCTTACAATCTTAGAAAAAAGAACCACTCATACCCAGGTACATGTATATTTAGAATGATTTTTTGTTATTGTTTTTTGCTCCCCTGATTGTAAGAATATAGTACGATAATCTTTTACTACAATTAGCTAATTTACAAAGAGAGGTCATTTCTGTTGCTGTCACAAAGTTGTTTAAAAGTTGTTTGTTTGTTTGTTTGTTTTTCTGTTGTTGGTTTTTGTTTGTTTGTTTTGTGGCTTTTATATAATCCTAATTATCTGTATTTTTTATTAATAGATTTGCAGCTGAGTAACTTGAAACTGTGAAGAGAAAAAGCTTTTCCAAGCAGAAAGGAGAAATGTTTTGACATTGCATTTCCACTGGATAATTTGCTTGGGTGGTCAGAAACCAAGACGGTCTAGGACTGTGAGAGTCAGAAAAGTCTTACTGCATTAGATGCCTACAAAGAGTAAAATTTAGCTGTTTCAAGGGGATTGTTGTGTTCAAGGGGGAAATGGTTTTGTTTAATTCCTTTTCTACTAGCTCCAATTAAGCATTTTTTTAAGAGCTACACATATATTCATTTGCCAAAGGAAGCCAGAAGCAAAAAGGATAAATATCACCAGAAATTAATAGTAATATTAGTAATTATATACTAAATAGTAATATAGTAATAAGATCAAAGAAAAAGAAATATTCAGGGTCAAATGTGGAAGTTCTTATTCACCCTTCTGTCCATGGGAGTCAAAACAACATCGTCACTAAAATTTGCTGAAGAGGAAATTTTAGTAAAAATAATAAGTGTAATTTTCTGAAAACATCACTGCCTCAAGCCATTTGTGTCCTCTGAAAGGAAATATTTCCAGAAGTGTTTAGCACAATCCAACTTTGTGTCAGCTGAAATTAGTAAAAGAAAAGTGGAAGGCTGACAATGAACTCTGAAAATATCCTTACTATTAACTTTAATGGATCTATTCACATGCTAGAACTGGGAATGTGTTGAGTGGAGGTCCAAGTGCCCACAGCAAAATTAATATGCAATTATTTTTTATTATTATTATTATTTTATTTTTAACAGAACAGCACCAAAAAATGCCCTGGATATTTTCATCTTTTGAGCAAATATTTGCCTCAGGGCTCTGTTTGTTTTAGACTATAACAAAAGACAACACCACACAAAAACTACAGCTCTCAGTAAGACAACTATATGAACATAGAAAATTGACCAGTGTAATTAATTTGTAATTGCACATTATATATATTGTGAATCTATTCATAAGTCATGGAATGAAGTTTTTGTTTTGTTATTTTAAAAACTACACAGACAGAACCTATTTTCTTCATATTATAAAAGTTTCCATAGGTAAGAGAAGTTGAGAAGTCTAATATTCCAGATGGTGTATGAGCTGTTTACCCCTGTCTCACCTTGTTTTGCACTTCCAACATTTTTTGTCACTGGGTATGTCTGCTTTGTAATGATAAGGCAGTAAATAAACAAGCTATCTTTAAACAAGTTTGAGCACAGAAAATAGCCTCTATACAACACCTTGAGCTGTAGGCTGAAAAAAAAAAAAAAAAAAAAAAAAAATCAGAGAAGCTACACAAATATGATGGAAGTTACCTTGCTCCAAATTATATGCTGCTGTCAGCATGGTCAAGGATACTTGGCCAGGATCTCAATTTATCTTTTCTGTTCACATGTGGAAATGGGTTTAGACTGATGTCAAGTTTTTGACACCATCTTTCCACCTCCCCTTTGTTCCCATGGTCTGGGGAAGATCTGTACTGCCATCCTCTCCCCTGCCATGCCACAAAGGGCAAACATTTCTTCTCAGAACAAGGATGAACAAGGGTTGAGATCAGCCAGCTTTGTTACAGTTATGTATTTGTGCCTCATGAATTGTCTGAGGAGAAGTATAATGTATTTAAGAAAATATTAAATTCCGCTGGGGAAAAAAAAAAAAAAAAAAAAAAGTGGAGCTCCAGAGATCCAGAATTAATCACAAAGTTGGATTTAACTTAGCTAATATTTTCAGTGGAAAGAAAAAATATACAGGTACAATGTTTTTAACATCACTGTGTTCTGAGTAAACATCTGCAAGTTTCAAAGAAATATTTTCTTGAATGTTTTGTATCAAAATTCCATTTTGGTTTAAAATAAGAAATTTAAAATAAAAATTAAAATGGCACTTGCTGACAAAACAAAAATAAAAATAATTTTGACTCAAAGAAAGCATTTCCAGTAGGCATTTTTAAATAAATATTTTTTTTATTTCTGGTGTTTATCTCAGAAAAGCCTGCAAAGCATACAGCCAATCTGTCTAACCCCAGGTTTCAGAGAATTACCCAAACATATCAGCCATTGTAGGGCAAGTCAAGGTGCATGTACTGGGCAAAACTGATCCATGGCATGGAATTTTCTGAGATTTCTCTTTCCTAATTTGTCTTTGAAACTGAATGTGGTCTGCAACACAGGCTCAGCCTTCAATGCACATATCGTTGATCGTCATCAAATACCATTGAGAATTGGTCTCTTCTGTACAAACAGGACAGGAAAATCTTAAAAAGAGTGTTAAGATTAAAGGGAAGGAAATAAAATGCATCAGCCTGCAGGCAGATAAATGATAAATGATCTGCTATGGAAAGCCTCCCTCACTTCTCTGGGTAACACATATAGCACTGTTAGCAGCATCTACCAGCCATGGTTACATGTGGCACCAAGGATAACAGAGTGGCAAAAACTCTTGAACCGGAGTGTGACCTATCATACCTGCTGCAGCCACCAGGCCAGGAGCATGAACTGCCAACCCACCATACTCCTGGGACTAATTCTTTGGAGGCTTTTCCTGAAGAAACCCTCATGTCAAGATAATGATCTTCAGATCTATGATACCCACAGAAGGCTCAAGCTGAATATTTTCACAGACTGTTTATGAGTTCATCTCCCTTCCAAAAGAATAACAGAAACTTATTCAGAAATAATTTAAAAAACTGAGAAAAACAAAGCCTCCTTTTTGTAATAAAAAATAGATTTTCATTGCTGCAGTTATCATAGTATTATTCTTTTGGCCACATACTTTACCAGGAAACCTATTTCTACATCCTATTGTTGGCTGCACAAAGAAATCATACTGAGAAAATAAATAAATAAATAAATAATTTCTTCTGACAATACTGTGGTAGACTTGTAAATAGCAGAGAGATTATCAGAATTGTTTCAGTTCTGTTACCACCAATTACCAACATAGGGCTAAAATCCTGTGTCAAAAGAGGAAAGCAGGAGGGGAAGGAGGAGGGAAGGCAGCAGGGGGAGGACACATGGAAATAAAAGGGCAAGAAGTAACCAGGTTTTTCTTTCTTCCACTGCCTAATGGAGCTGTGAACATCTATTTGCATTTGGGACCTTAGGAAAGCATCAGATTAGCACTATTTCTTACTTGCATCAACTCATAGCATAGATCTTTAAGGATGAATTTCACTAGCTCTCTGAATAGATTTAAAAAGAGAGCTACCACAATCAGTGTTTCCTTCTCTCCATTGTGATCCATCTGACAGAGCAATAATGTGATTTAGGGAAATCATCTGCTTAAAAAATCATCATTCTTTTGCACAGGTTCAGATTTGATCAGCTTATTCTTTGACATTTGCTTGCCATTACATCACAAGAATACTAGCTCAGATGTAAAGGAGATAACTGGATGCAGGAGTGCAGTGGGCATGTTTTAGATCAGTTTAAGATACCTTAAAGCTATATTTTATGTCTAGAACTTCACATGCACTTCAAGCAAGCATTCTTGTTGTGAGAAACAGCCTCACTTCAGCCCTGGCCACTAAACCTTGCTCTTGTACTATCCTTTCCCTTATGGCAATAAATGACTTCGTGTCATTACTATGTGTAAACTTGATATGGGTGAGTAATACCACAGATCAGTTCTCCAGCTCCATGTCACAGCCACACAAAGGCTTATGTCAACAGGAGGGAAAGGAAGTGGGCTGGAGGGTGAAGTCGCTTCTTCAAGAAGATGACAACATGTTTGGAGAAACTGAGCTGTCACTGACAGGGGTGGTCTCTTCCCCAGGCTCAGTTGTTGTTTCACTCCCTTGCATCAGATGTAACTAATCCACAGCTGCAGGATGAGTCACTTCAGCAACCCGATCTAACGGAAAACTAATTCTTGTTTGTTTTGGGTTTATTCTTTTAGTGGTGGGCTAAATTTCTGTCATTGGATCTGACTCAAGGGAAACATTGGACACAAGCAGACAAAAGCAGGAGTGGAAGAAGTGGGACATGTTTCTTTTAATACTAGCTCACTTTTACACTGAGTTCGGGTCAGTGTAATATCTAACAGAAAGAGGCAGAAAGTACCTACTGTCATGTACTTCCATGTCATGTCTGCATTCAGAAAACACTATAGATGAAATCCAGGCTCACTGAAGTCAATGGTGATTTGCTACCGAACTTGTATAAATATGAAATTCTGTTCTTATTGAACACTGACATCTTCTCCAAGAATTTTTGTGTTCCCTTCTCTGGAATATAACAGTCTGGTTACATCAAGGACTTGCATGAGAGACTTCTCAGCAGCAGATCTGGTTTGAATCATTACCACCTTGCACCCACCGTCAGCTGTTTGTTCCCACACTTTTCTCCTGCCAGTTAGACAGACAACTGCTTAACCCTTCCCTAAGCCTGATCTATGAAATGATCTAGGTTAAGGAAAACAAAAATACTAAATAAATTCTTGTTGCTTTCTACACAGAGCATTTCACACAGACATTCGAATAAACATCACAATAAGTAGATGTGTCAGCAGATTTGTGGGGCTAGAAACCTCCAGGAGAGTCATAGAAATGGTAGGAGGAAGCAGGCAAAGGGCATCTTTGATCTCATTCACTTCTAGTTCCAGAAATCACTCATGTATGCTGAAGGTAACTTGTATTAGCAAAGCTATACAAACACAAAACACCTTTTAACCACATCTGAAATGGATGAGAAGTTGTACTTCCTTTTTAGTGAAACTAAGAAGTCTAACTTCTGAGGTTAGATAAGACTGTATGCTTGAACCAACAGGTCTGACAGTCTGTTGAAGCTACAAGATAAACAAAGCAAACATTGCTGTTCCTCTTGCAGCTCACTCTCCTCATCACTTGCTAAGTCAAATTTACTAACATTAAATCAGTTGACATTAGAAATAACAAGACCACTTCCAATGCATACACAGTTGCTAACACACCTTCCTGCATGGCTCCCACCTCCTTACAAAAGCATGACTACATGCAGCTTAACATAGACAGACTGGCAAACAAGGGCAGCAGTAGCACTCTCACAGAATCACAGAAAGGTTGAGGCTGGCAGGAACCTCTGGGGGCCGCCTGGCCCAACCCCCTGCTCAAGCAGGGTCACGCAGAGCAGATTGCCCAGGACCATGTATGGGTGGCTTTTGAAGATTTCCAAGAATGGAGACTCCACAACCTCTCTGGGCAACCTGTGCCAGTGCTCCACCACATGCACAGTAGAGAAGTTCCTCCTGACATTCAGAGGAAACCTCCTGTCTTCCAGTTTGTGCCCATTGTTTCTTGTCCTGGCATTGGGCAGCACTGCAAAGAGCCTGTCTCTTTCTTCTTTGCACCCTCCCTTTAGGTATTTATAGACATCAGTGAGATTCCCCCTGAGTTTTCCCTTCTTCAGGTTGAACAGTCCCAGCCCTCTCAGCCTCTCCTCAGCAGAAGTGCTTCATCCCCTTCATCATCTTGGTGGTCCTTTGCTGGACTCTTTCCAGACTTGTCACAGAATCACAGAATTGTAGAGGTTGGAAGGGACCTTGAGAGATCATCGGGAACAATCCCCCTGCCAAAGCAGGTTCCCTGGAGCAGGGTCCCAGGTAGGCATCCAGATGGGCCTTGAATATCTCCAGAAAAGGAGACTCCACAACCTCCCTGGGAGCCTGTTCCAGTGCTCTGTCACCCTCACTGTGAAGTTCTTTTGCATGTTGGTGCAGAACTTCCTGTGCTCCATTTGGCCAAATCCCTCTGTCTCCCACAACTCAGGTATTTATACACATTGATAAGATCCCCTCTCATTCTTCTTTTCTCCAGGCTGAATAGACCCAGGCCTCTCAGCCTTTCCTCACAGGGAAAGGTCTAGGTTTCTTTTGCACTAAGGAGCACAGAACTGGAAAACACTCCAGGTGCAGCTTCACCAACACTGACTAGAAGGGAAGGATCACTTCTCTTGACATGCTGGAAATACTTTGCCTAATGCAGCCAAGAACACCTCTCTGAACCTGCTGGCCATGCTGCTTTTGATGCAGCCCAAGATATGAGTGGCTTTCTGGGTTGAAAGTGTACATCTCTGCCTCATGTTGAGCTTCTCATCAACCAGCACCCCCAGGCCCATCTCCTCAGTGCTGCTGATGGTGTTAAATAAGACTGGACCCTGCAGAACTCCGCTCATTACTGGCCTCCAACTAGACTTTGCACCACTGACCACCAACCTCTGGCCATTCAGCCAGTTTTCAATCTACCACACAATCCGTTCCTCTAGTTCATACTTAAACTTCCCTATGAGGATCTTATTGGGAATAATGTCAAAGGCCTTACTGAAGTCCAGGAAGACAATATCCATTGCTCCCTCTAATCCAACAGGATGGTAATTTCCATTATGAAGGTCTGCTTGTGTGTTTTATATTTCTTGAAGAAAGACTAACCTTTCTGTACTTTAAGAACTTCTCAAAGCACTCTGTCAACTAGATCTCTAAACAGGCCGAAGTCTGCCCTCTGGAGGCAGAATACCACTTCATTTACCGGTTGATCAGACAGTTCTGTTGCCCCGAAGCATGAGAGTTTTGTAAGAAATTGCCTCAAGCACCTAAAATAATAGAGCTGTATACACTTCAGGCTGCTAAAGACCCTTCTGTAACTATTTAAAGTTTGTAAATTCTAATAGCATGAAAATAAAGTTATCACTGAAAGCAAGAGTTACATATCTATATATACACATGTATACATATATATACACATATACGCATTTCTACAAGATTTCTACTTTCTTTAAGGAGCAATTTGGAACAAACACAAAAATTCTCTTCAGTGAAAAGAGCAGTGAAGCAAAACCATCCAACTTTTGCCCCAGACTACTTTCAGCTTTATCTGCTCCAGAAACAGCTTACAGGCAAGATTTGTCTCTTAAAATGTTGTGCAGTGCATGTGTGGGCCTAAAACGTTGATCAATTTGAACTTAAAATGTTAATAGTGTATTTACTAGTTAAATTGCATAGGCAAATTAAATCAATTAAATAATAAGATTTTTATCAGTGAGTCTTATTGAGAGGTTGCCTTATTAGCATTCTACTCAGGCCACTGGAGCAAAATGATACATCTGTTTCAGGTCTACGTGACTACAATTATTTTCCACATTTTGTGTTAGGAGATTTGTAATAGCTTTCAGCTATTTTTGGAACATATTGCTTGGTTCACTGTGGACCTCACAGTTCCTTAGCTATTTAGGGCTCCATCAGCTCAAATTTCAAGATATTCCTTTAGGCATCCTGCATAAAAAACACCAAGCATTTCCACTGCCAGGACAGTCTGCCACTCCGGTGGCCTGGAGACAGTTCTTGGTGGAGAACAATACCTTTATTTTATCAATAAAAGAAAAAATGTGCTTTTCACATTGTAATTCCAAAATGTAATTCCAACATTTATGAAAAGTGCACACTTAGCTCCCTTTGGTATCTTCACCGTCACCACCACCCATGAGCTCCTTACACATGTGCCTTGGAGAGCTTTTCACAAACTTAAATAATGTTTTTGTATGTTAGGAAGAAGTTAACAAGCTTCTTAAATAAACGTAATCCTCACAATTTAGGTGAATTTCACAGCCTAAGAATTCAGCCAGACAGTAAACATAAATGAAGTTCGTGGATCTTCAGATTTAGTCTGTGCTCACTGAAGTGCACACATCTTACCCTATAACACCCTGGGCCCTGTGTTGAACACATCTAGCGCAATGTGTTCCCAAGGCAGCATTTTACATCCACCTTGCACCACATAATGTATGACAGAAGCCCTTGGGAAAGAAGAACCAGCCTCAGTCTCACCCACTCACATGTTTACATAAACTGATTTTGAGCTGATTTTTTTTCTTTTTTAAATCCTTTCTTCATTGCTGAAATTGTCTTTTTTGAAAATGTTGGTGGCTACTCAGTAAATTACATTCATGAGAAGTTCTCTGGCATATCAACAGTCCTGGCTATCGGGGGAGATCCCAGTTGACTGGCGGCTAGCAAACGTGACGCCCATTTACAAGAAGGGCCAGAGGACTGACCCGGGAAACTACAGGCCTGTTAGTTTGACCTCAGTGCCAGGGAAGCTCATGGAGCAGATTATCTTGAGAGTCATCACGCAGCACTTGCAGGGCAAGCAGGCGATCAGGCCCAGTCAGCATGGGTTTATGAAGGGCAGGTCCTGCTTGATGAACCTGATCTCCTTCTATGACAAAGTGACGCGCTGGGTGGACGAGGGAAAGGCTGTGGATGTGGTCTACCTTGACTTCAGCAAGTCTTTTGACACCGTTTCCCACAGCATTCTCCTTAGGAAACTGGCTGCTCTTGGCTTGGACTGGTGCACACTTAGTTGGGTTAGAAACTGGCTGGATGGCCGGGCCCAAAGAGTCGTGGTAAATGGAGCCAAATCCAGTTGGAGGCCGGTCGCTAGTGGCATTCCCCAGGGCTCGGTGCTGGGGCCGGTCCTCTTTAATATCTTCATCGATGATCTGGACGAGGGCATTGAGTGCACCCTCAGTAAGTTTGCAGATGACACCAAGTTAGGTGCGTGTGTCGATCTGCTCGAGGGTAGGAAGACTCTGCAGGAGGATCTGGATAGGCTGCACCGATGGGCTGAGGTCAACTGCATGAAGTTCAACAAGGCCAAGTGCCGGGTCCTCCACCTGGGGCGCAATAACCCCAAGCAGAGCTACAGGCTGGGAGATGAGTGGTTGGAGAGCTGCCAGGCAGAGAAGGACCTGGGAGTGATGGTTGATAGTCGGCTGAATATGAGCCAGCAGTGTGCTCAGGTGGCCAAGAAGGCCAACAGCATCCTGGCCTGTATAAGAAACAGTGTGACCAGCAGGGCTAGGGAGGTGATCGTCCCCCTGTACTCGGCTCTGGTGAGGCCGCACCTCGAATACTGTGTTCAGTTTTGGGCCCCTCGCTACAAGAAGGACATGGAGGTGCTTGAGCGAGTCCAGAGAAGGGCGACGAAGCTGGTGAGGGGCCTGGAGAACAAGTCCTACGAGGAGCGGCTGAGGGAGCTGGGACTGTTCAGCCTAGAGAAAGGGAGGCTCAGGGGTGACCTTATCGCTCTCTACAGGTACCTCAAAGGAGGCTGTAGCGAGGTGGGGGTTGGTCTGTTCTCCCACGTGCCTGGTGACAGGATGAGGGGGAATGGGCTTAAGTTGCACCAGGGGAATTTTAGGTTGGATCTTAGGAAGAACTTCTTTACCGAAAGGGTTGTTAGACATTGGAACGCGCTGCCCAGGGAAGTGGTGGAGTCACCATCCCTGGAGGTCTTTAAAAGACGTTTAGATGTAGAGTTTAGGGATATGGTTTAGAGGGGACTGTTAGTGTTAGGTCAGAGGTTGGACTCGATGATCTTGAGGTCTCTTCCAACCTAGAAATTCTGTGATTCTGTGATATCCGCCCCGCGCCCCCCCCCCCCCCCCCATGAAAATTTTATTCTTCAGAATTCAGTTCATTTTCCATTTACATCTAAATATTGATAACTGCAAACTGAAATGGGCTCCCTCAACTTTATAATTTATAATTGCTATTTAATACCCACTTTTAGGCAAGGCCTGAAGATCTTCTCCAGGATCCATTTTGCAATGTCTCTAACAGTCTCTACAGCTTACAAATCTGTTTGCATAACCTTTGACAGATCTATGAAGAGAATTATACTTAAAAGTGTATTTTCCATTTTCATGCAAATCTATTAGATGGCCTGTAAGTTTGATTTATGGGAACTTGATTCTTTTCAAGTATTGCCAGCACATTTTAGCATTCTCCTAAAGAATATGTAATTCCTAAATGCTTCCTTTTTGTTTAAAACAACCTTTCACTTCCTGTTTAAGACCACTGTAAAACCTTCAAAATACATAAAAATACTTCCCTATAAAAATGTTTAAAAAGGTGCATTACCTTGTGAGGTAATAAAATACCAACATTTTATAGTGTTAAAAATATGTTTCTTTAAATCACAATTTTAAAAAGAGAATTAAAAGCATCATGTTTTTTTCACTTGTCCATAGGAAACAGCAAATTGGAGCAACATCAGGATGTTATGAAAGGAAGGCTCTTGATTAAATTAAAAAAAAAAAAAAAAGAGGAGATAATTTCAAATTTTCAAGTAGAAGTTTTGAGAGAAGCTCCTTTCTCTAATAGATTAGAGATTATAATCGATTTTAATAGATTAAATAAATAAGGTTCTAGCTGTCAGAATGCCAAACAAGCAAGACACTATGATCTCAAAGGCTACCATGCTGAAATCATAGTTTAAACCTGAAGTGAACATACTGTAAATTTACCTGTTTCCCACAAGCTGGCTAAGACAGTATGGCATTCTAAAGGAGATTTTTTTTTCTTTCTCCACAATTTTGTAATGACTTCCCTCCCTTCCTGCTTTTTTTACTTGGTTGACATAACTGCCACTTCTGCATCCAGTGTTAATCTAAAAGGAATAGAAGAAGAGGCACTGAGTAGCCAGAAATGAGGTAGTATAGTTAGATATTTATATATTCAGCCTATTTTCTATTATTGTTTGCCTTGCTTACAAGTATACAGACCACAGACAAAAACATTACTCCTCCGTCAGAGATAGCTAGTCCATTTGCTCTCACTTGGGAAATAAATCTGTTCCCACAAATATTTATTTCCTGTATTACTGCTCATCATCTTTAAAAAAGAGAAAAATATAAGATTAATTATGTCCAGTGGTGCCAACACAATTTGTGTTTCATTTGATATAGGTACACTAGAATACGCTACCTGCAAATACACAAGAAATGAAATAACTACACATGAAAAAAAGATTGTAGCAGGCTGAACGGAAGTTACAGAAACCCCAAGAAAATGCATCCCTATTTTAAAGTAATCAGTTAAATTGTCATGCAGTCATCAATATTCAATAAATTATCAACTACTGATGCTATAACCATATCAGAATTAATTTAACCTTCAATACAATCTCCTCATCAGAGCCTTTCAATTTGTTTAAGAAAATACCTTCCAACAGTACTGATATATATAGAGTCATATAGCTACCATGTCAACATTTATTTTGGTTTTAAAGAATTCTATTATGTCATAAACACTGCTATTTTCAAATTGCCCCAAAATTACTAAATGATTCAAAAAAATACTGTTTAAGGTACAGCAGACAACTGTGTACTTTTCCAATAAAATTTGGTACTTTTTCCAGTGTTAGTATAAAATTGATTTTTTGGCAATATTTTCTTCATACAGAAAAGTATTGACATAAGCATACATTAAACTGTCCTATACAATTGGACTCAAATGAGATTCCCTTACTATAGCTCACCAGTTTTGCTTCCATCTGTAAATCAGGGAGTTTTGAGATATTCAAAGTTAAAGTATTAAAGTTAATGCAATCTGTACAAGTAACTTTTACAGCTTTAAAAAATCTATTTCATGACTGCAAAGGCATTGAAGAAGGCACCTGCAGTTGACTAAAATATTAATAATATTAATAATAATAATTAATAATAATAATAACGTAAACAAGTGAGTCAGTGACCCTGAGTATTTTTAGCTGACAGTGCATTTGTTAAACTCAGATCATCTTGTCTATAATATAACAGTCCTGTAGGCTGTTTTTATGAACAGGTGTAATTTCAGAAGAAGGCATTTTATGTGAATATGTTTCAGAACTGCCAGAATTCTTGGGACTTTGAACAAATCAAGCTTCAAGAAAATACAGGTTATCAATTAATTCCTAGAAGAACGATTCAGTCTATATCACATAGTAATGGTTCGTACTCTTTCAGAACTGATCAACACTTTTTTTTTCTTTTTTTCTTTTTTTCTTTTTTTTTCTTTTTTTTTCTTTTTTCTTTTTTTTTCTTTTTTATGAGGATTATTCCTCTTTGAGGATGAACCAACAGCAGTTTGATTCCACGAGCCTGGAAGGAAGTATTTCAGAGGGACAAATAGCAAGCCCTGTTAATTTAATTAGAATGCATTGAACTTTGGGATTCCTTTTCCCTGTCCATATGCAAGAATTCCAGATCTCAGAAACTTTATTGTATTTATTCCTCTGAGGGAAGGAAAGATGTGGCCCACAGCCAGAGACAATTATTAAGACTTCAGAAAAGTTTGTGGATTATTTGCAATTCCCCTTTCCTCAGGTTAGTCATTAATAATCAGTATGCCATTGAAAGACATGAGTCAACAGCAAATGGCTGAAATTCAAGTCACACAGATAGTCAAGAAGTGTTCTTTAGGATATGAGTTTTGCATCTGTCAATATAGCATGCTGGCTGTTCCTGAGTGTACAGATCTAGAATGCACCTGACATCAGTTGGCCCCAAGTCTTATGTATAGATAATTATAACTCTGAGAAAAATGGAAGACACGTGACTGACTACTAATAGCCAGAGAAAATCAGAGCAGAAAGAATAACATGGAGGGAGCCAGAGAATCAATTACATGGAGGGAGCCAGAGAATCAGAACCTTTTACACAGTAATCATATCTGCCATTCACAAAATAAAGGCATAAAAAACCTGCCTGGAATTATCCTATTTCTTTATTGCAATTGTCTTTTGCACTAGAAAGCAAGATATTTAAAATGTGAAATATGAGAAAGGTAGGAGAGTAGGTCAAGAGATAAGTCAGTAAATACAAAAAAAAAAAAAAACAAACAAACAAACAAAAAATGAAGCCAACACTAAGAGGCAAAAAAAAAAATAAAACTGTTAGCAGCAGTGATACTCTGGGTGTCACAAATATTTTTCTCACTCTCTGTAAAGAGATTTAATTACAAAATTAAGGTAATCAGTGTATTCTGCACACAAAATCCATAATCTGCTGAGCACAGCAGCTCTGCTTCAAACTTTATACTCCACAAATTGTGGGGTAGAAACTTTCTCAAGCTAATGGACAGATACCTGACTGGGACCCATAATGATCTGTAAATAAATAACTCCCTTTATGTATACCACAGCATATATGGTATGTACTGGGAAATTTATGTACTTCCTGATGCATCTGGACATGGCTGTTGGAATGGGCAGCAACCATTTTGCATCTGCATAACATCACATTAGCAGCTCTGCTAAGGAAAGATTCACTTGAGAGAAGAGAAAGCTGTGACACATACATGATGAGGACAATTCTCCAACTGCTGTCAGAAATAGTAAGTATTTAATCTGTGGGCCTCTACTCAATTTTATATCCTTTCAGTACCAGGAGTTTCCCTACATGACTGCAAGAAATGTGACACTGTGTACATAAGGGACAGGGCAGTGTGGATATAAGCAGAAATCTGCAATTCATTTTATAGATCTGAAGACTATGCTGTCTATGATGGGATGCCATCACAGCTTGCACACAGCTACAAGAATCAGCTACACTAAAAATAAATAAATAAAATAAAATAAAATAAAATAAAATAAAATAAAAATGACAGATAAAAATAGGAAACTTGCTCAAAAGTTGCATTTGTGGGAAGAATGGCAACCCTCAAAGGGAGAAGACATAGATGTTTCTAAGTATTACTTACAAAAGTGGCAGTGATTTAAATTAAATTCCTATATAGATTCACATTTACTTTTAGAATGTCCTATTCTGCTTACACTTATGTCCAAATCCACTTAAACCAACACAAGACAACCATTCAAACATCCTTCTACTCTGTTGTATCTGAACCAGTTAAGAAGCTCACTATTATTCTAAGCAAGCCCCAAGAGAAATCTTCTAAGAGCACAGACTTTATAAAGTAGATATCACGTGTTTTCTGAGAGTTGAACTTACTTCACCTCCAACATTTGGGAACTACCATTATAGACCAGAAGATATTTGGAGCACATCCATTTCATTTTGATTTAACAGTTAGTAATGTAAATCCTCATTTAAAGGAAGTGATTTCTACAGCCCTGTACAGATTTGCACTGCCAAATCAAATTTCTTTCAGCTATGAAATAATATATATATATATATATAAAACTAAATCAGATCTTAACACCAGCGCAAAAACCTTTGGCTAAATACAATTTGATACTCTGCATATATGTTTCAACTAGTGGCCATAAGCTGCAGTGATAAATATTGATCAGCGGTTACTATCCTACTCTGGTGACTGGTCACCAGATCTTTAGAAAAATGTCTTCTTCATGAGATCGTTTTACTGGGAATTTTGAGACTGCATTATTAGAAAATAGGTCAAAATTTTCAAACACCAACAAAACACAGAATCACAGAATTGTAGTGGTTGGAAAGGACCTTGAAAGATCATCGGGTCAAATCCCCCTGCCAAAGCAGGTTCCTTAGAGCAGGTTGCCCAGGTAGGCATCCAGATGGGCCTTGAATATCTCCAGAGAAGGAGACTCCACAACCTCTCTGGGCAGCCTGTTCCAGTGCTCTGTCACTCTCACTGTGAAGAAGTTCTTTCTCATGTTGTTGTGGAACTTCCTGTGCTCCATTTTACAGCCATTGCCCCTTGTCCTATCCCCACAAACCACTGAGAAGAGGTTGGCTACATCCTTCTGTCTCCCACACCTCAGGTATTTATACACATTGATGAGATCCCCTCTCAGTCTTCTCCAGGCTGAATAGACCCAGGTCTCTCAGCCTTTCTTCATAGGGAAGATACTCCAGGCCCCATATCATCTTTGTGACCCTCCGCTGGACTCTTTCCAGGAGACTCCACAAGTAACAATAAAAAAAAAAAAAAAGTAAACAAAAAAAAAAAAAAAAAAAAAAAAGTTTCCAAAATCTATTCCTTCTGTCCTCTCCAGTACATTAAATTTGCTACATCTCAATTTCTTAGCAAATTCTGATATTGTTCACTGAATTGCATTTTCCTTCAGAGAGAGAAAAAAAAAAAAAAAAAAAAAAAAAAAAAAAAAAACTTTTCCATATAATGTGGAAGAACCACTTCTGGCAAGGAACATCATGACAGGTTGTTTCCATTGTTACTTTTATAAGCTACTCTCCCTTTCCCAGTCTCAAAAACTTTATCTAAACATCATTTTTATACTATTTGTTTTTTTCCTGTAGTGTAAAATTTAGACTTGAATTTGATTAAGTAGACTGTATTTTTGGCAATGGTTGAACATTTTCATTAGGATCATTTATATTCCTCAAAACTAAAAGAAAAAGGAACATTTGACATCTCCTTCCCTTACCCCTTCATCTAAAAGGATTATTCATCAAGCAATAAACAAGTCAATAGTATGTATGTACTTCTTCTATATGCCTTATACCTTGGAGTTAATATATCTGTATAAGCTTATTAGTTTATTTATCTTTAGTTCACTTGTAAGCTAAATTACACAGGATATACAGAGATGATTTAATGGGTCATTCAGAATATATTTCAAAATGAGTTTTCAGTGCATCAGCAGGAATGAAGGCTTTTGATTAAAAATGTATATATATAATTCTGTCTGAAGCTTGGACATAATAATCTCTGCTGATCTGTATTTTCTCTTGTAAGAAAATAAGTAATAGCCCCCTCAATGATGTAATTTATTGAATGGCTTCCCAAAAGGAAAGAGATTAACTATCTATGAGAGCCACAAATTCCTGACACTGTAAACATTAGAATACATCATATTTTAAATAATAAATTTTCATAAAGGTATTAATTCTGTCCTAAAGCCAACTATAGCCATTTCTGTTAGCTCAAGAATATCAACTGGGCTCATCACTGCCAAGTTTGTAACACACCCTGATTGCTCTTCAAGATTAGAAATTGAAAAGAGTTATAATACTGTGTTCTCTTTATCTCCTAACACCTTAGTACATTAAAAACATTCAAGTACCACAAGATTTTAAAATTTTACTGGCAGAAGACAGAATACACAAGCTTTAAGCAACTTTTTACCCTTATATTTACACCTTGAGCTTTTTTATTGCAACAGTATGCTCTGCACTTCTGTGAAATACTTCTGGAAAATCACAGTAGTAATTTTGGGTTTTACTTAAAGCTACAGGATATGAGCCTGACTAGGATATTAGATACAGAGTAAAAATGAAAATGTTCTTCTCTCCTACTATTAGACTACTTTAAAAAAGTTTCTCAGATGTACATTTCTGCAATAGAACTTTATGATATACATATATAATGGGAAACATTACTGAAGCTGATAGAACTGAAAAAGACCTGGGAGAGGAAGACTCATCTGTGATTTAAAACAAACAAACAAACAAACAAAATCCATGGAGCCAACTAAAACTACTACAAGTCTAATGCCCACCCCTCAATGTTCAAAGCATTTTGCTCACTACAGGCAGGAGATAAGCCATTATGCCAAGATATGTTGCTGATTGTGGCTCACACTTACTGGAAATTGTAGTGGAAGGAGAAGTTTCCAGCTCTGTCTTCATTATGTGATTCAGTGCTATGCAAGAAGACTGAATCTAACAAACCCTTTTCCATAAGGAGACCATATTTGTGTGAGAACCTAAATCAGTCATCCCAAAGAAGCAAAGTTGATTATTGCTAGAAGAGAGTATGCTAACAGGTCCAGGAAAGAGTCTTTGTATTGTCCATTGTGTAGAGTCATAACAAGATTGCTATCATAACTGTATCATGGCTACATGCTGAATAGTGCAGACTGCCAACCCATTTTCATCTCACATGCAAATGGCTGGAACAAATCCTCCACCTTTTCATTAAATTCAAAAGTCATATATCACACCGATTTTATGACTAAAATCATTAGTGAGCTAATGACGCATTTAGTGAGCTAAGACACTCATCTAAAAGTACCAGGAAAGACCAGAAAAAAGGAAGGGATGAGGGAGATAAATTTCACAAGCAAGAGAACAACTCTCATTACAGTAGACACAGGTAAGACTCTGGACTCCCATTGTTGGCCTGAGGACTACTGAACAAGAGTAGATTGAATAACATCATTTTCTCCAACTTTTAAACACTGTGAAACAGCAGCTCCAGTGAGACAAGATCAAGAGTACTTCATCCCCAAATAAAAATTGCAAGATGGGAGGTAGAGAGCAAATAATTAGTTAAGATCTCCCACTTCCTGGATGGATGCCATAACCACAAGAATACTGCATAAAAGACATCCTCTTTTTTTTTCATCTTTGGTGGTCTCTTGAAAGAAAGGATTGATGTATATATGTCTAAGTCTTAGATTCACAACCCTGAAGCCTTTCCTGTAATTAAAAGCTCACTACAGAAAGACTCCAAACTCTTACAAATGATGAAATGATGGCACTTGTATCTCTTCAACATATCTGATGACCTATTTTCTTGTAATACCAAGAGTTGCTTTTTGTCTTAACATTTAATTTGGGTTTGTATATTCCTGCTGCCAATGTTTCCTGGTTCCATCTAAGCACCCTGTAGTTTTTCTCCTCCCTTTCCCTCAAGCCTATAGCTTGTTACAACATCCCCCCTCAGGTTAACTAGATCCATTTGACTGGTTTTATATTAATCTTGTCCTGTAACAGTTTTTTTCTCAGCATAAGAGGCCACACACAACTTTAACAGTCCTCCTGTATTGAACTGACTGCAGTATGTATGAAAAACAAAACAAAACAAAACAAAACAAAGAACTCCCATATCTTATTTGCCACAGACATTTAAACTGTCTTGCTTTCTTCACATGTCTCTGACCTTTTGAGATGACTTTTGGTGTATTTAAAGTTCGGCTAAATGAGAACGCTCCTCTTAGGATTCAAGGCTTGATCTGCACCTGTGAAAGTCAGCAGCTTTCTCATGTATCATCCAGTGTTTTTTTAAGTGAGATACTCTACCGTTCACACCTTTATGGCAGTTATTTTATGTGCTGCATACACATGGAATCATTAAGTCAAAACAAATTAGTACTTTCATAAGATGTCCATATGATCGGATAGGAATTTTAAAAGGTGCAGGAAATGTTTGAGGCAAGAAATTTACTGAAAGACATGCTTCCTTACATAAACCAGAGAAAATAACTGCCACAAATGAGCAGTAGTAAATTATCCTAAGCAGGGTTGGGGTTGCACATAATTAAGATCTTGCATTCTAGCTTTAACAGTCCCAAAAGAAAACAATCACAGATCACCTCAGAACTTGAATTCTGTAGCAGGAGAATTTAAATATGCAAAGCTCAAACTGCTTTGTTCAGTACTGTTGCTGTGGGGCTCTTGTCTGTAATCTAGCAATTACAATATTTGCCTAGTACTATGAACAATTCCCTATACAACTCGCTGCAGCTAAGCCTGATGCAAACAAGCTCAAGTCACTAGGCCAAATTTTGTCTTCAGATACACATGCAATAATCCCACTGATACCTGTGAGACAAATTCTTTCCAAAGGAAAAAGGAAAGCTAAAGCTGAAAGTTTGGATCCCAGTAACAGAGGTAAGGGAGCGAGAAACAAAGTAACCATGATACCTAATCTTGTGTAATTAAGCAGATAAAGCCAATGCAGAGAAGTGAAAAAATATAGTACTTAGTTCAAATGCATCAACAGTTTTACACATCTCAGTTTTATAAGAGAATCACATGTAAAACCAGCAAAATTTGCAGCTATCCTTGGAAATCCTGAAGTCTGTAAAACGAGGAATAATTTGATCAGTGGCCTAGAAATATAGTTTCCCCCTCACCGCCAAAAATTGCAGTGGTATGATACTGATAAACTTTGTTTCACTTCTGTTCTACGGAGCACAACTTGTGTAAGAGAGCATGTGAGGGTATATATCACAATAAATAAATAAATAAATAATAATAATAAAAAGTGAGTAGAGGTGGAAGTAATTCATCATCATTTCAAGCTATCAAGGGATCAAGAGTAAATGCTTTTGTGAAATGTGACTTGTCATTTTATCCAGGGTTAACTTTTAAGACAGAATTATCAGCCTCTGAGAATGATGATCCATCACTGAATTGCCAAAGCAACATTTTATACAGTGGTGATGAGTCTAATTCAAATGCAAAATTAAAAGTAGAAGAGGTTAACTAAGACCATGCATACCATATCATACTATGTATTTCCTAAGCCATAGTGAAAATTTTAGCAAAACTTGCCATTTCTAAAGGTATCTTAAAGAAGGCAATTTAATATTTGTGGTTTAGTTACTCAGAAGCACACTGCTTTTTCTACTAGCAAATATTGCAAACAGTCACTCAAAGATCAAAAGTAACATATTTACAGAATGTTTTCAGAATTCATTTTTGTCACACCTTTACAACAAGTGAACTTACACACTAAGTGTTAAGCATAACACATTCTTGTTGCAACTTAACTTCACTGGTTTCTAATATTAATTTAAATGTCTCCATGTCTTTAATATGGTATATCCAAAAAGTCCAGGAAATCTGTTCTCTTCCAATATTGTTAATGGATTTTATGCATTCTTTGTAGACCTTTTTTTTTTAGAAGTATTCTGTTTAAAATATGATTTAAATGGTCATCAGAATTAGCAGTACTAGCCTCTTATCAATTTAAGACTCACTCTCAGCTTTCCACATTCTTTTCTTCTGTATGTGAATAACATAAGCAGATTCACTTTTATGTATCAGTTAAAAAAAAAAAAAAAAAAACAAAATTTTTTTTTGGAAAATCTGATTTAGACTGAAAAAAAAAAAAAAAATATATTAATCACTTCAGTCTACAGCCACTGTAAGTAATATACTGTGAAAGAGGAAAACAGAAAACAAACAACAAAAATAGAAAGCAGAGCAAACCTATAAGTTATTAAGCAGACCAAATGGAAATCAATGCCTGTCAAGGGCAACTTTTTCAGTAAGCCTCAGATCCTGGGGGCAAGAAGTGCCTACTCTGCATTCTACTAGAGTGGCCAAAACAAGATATGGCTGTGCTTCATGCAGCTACTGCCTTTGCCAAGACTAAATATGGCTCATGGACAACAACTGAATAACTGTAATCTCATAATCATGCAGTCTTGAGATCAGCAGCTTACAACATAGGTGCAAAGTATGATGTGACTACAGACTGGCATACATAAGCAACATACATACATTCTCAGCAGCAAAGTACTTTCCAAACAGCTCATATTTTTGCAAAAAATGTACAATAAATAAAATTCAAAAAATCACACTCTTAATCTTCCCTCCCACAAACCAAATTAAGCATTGTGCTGAGAAATGGGTATATGTAACCAAAATTTTTGAAAGGCTGGATAAATGAACATCTTAGCAATGAACAGATGTTTCTGGTCATGCAGAAAATGAATTTACCACTAGCTACTAATCTTTATCTCCTGCAGCTACTCCACTGGATACAACAGTAAAGCTTGGTCTGATAATATCTTATGCTCTTCTTCCTTAATCTCTCTCAAAAACTTCAAGGAAAGAAGTTTCTTTACACTCTGGAAGAAGGAGAGAGGAGAGAGGAGAGAGAGGGAAAGAGAGGGAGGGAAAGACTAGATATTATCTTGTTATGCTCTTCAGGAATTCTTGACAAAACAGTTTTCTCTGTAGAACACTTGTTTAGGATAAAGTTTAATAAACTTTTGACAAGCTCCTTGCATAAAATATAAAATTTATATCCTTTAAAGAAGCTGCAGTTATAAAGTAACAAAAAATATCAAGCTCTGTTTCTCCAGAGGAAATAAAACTACTGTCTTAAGAGTAGGGTTCTCATAATATTAAATAGTTGACTAAAGTCTTTCAGAACCAGCCTTAGCAGGGCACCACAGAATTCAGGACTGACAGTATTCAATAGTATTTCTCATTCAACAGCTACATAAAAATGGAGCTACTTAAAAATATTGGATTTGTCTGTGAACCTCTACGAACCATGTAATAATTCTTCCCTCCTGCTAGAGTACATGTATATGGATGGCTGTCAGATGTTGGCAAGCATCATCTGTGTACAGCATAACTACAGGATTCTGTAATTATGCTGAATGCTGTAATTATGCTGTACATTTACAACAGGCATGGAATGGAAATCACTTTTAGAAAGTTCTGAAAAAAAAAAAAAAAAAAAAAAGGTGATGGTTTTCACAAGGAGAATTACTAGATGAGAGGTCAAAGTCAAGAAATGAGTAAAGATTCTGCTATGTCAATCAATTCTGAAAGAAAGTATGATGTTTCCCCAAAACTTTTTAAATTTTTTCCTCATTTAACCCGTCAGCCTAATAAAAGATACTGAAATATGGACTCTAGAATGTTTACACAGATACCTCCTTTGTCAGTCCTTCTCAGAGAATGTGGTACTCAGAAATAATAATAATAATAATAATAATAATAATAATAATAATTTTGTATCAGGAAGCATTTCTTTTATTTGAGGATAATTGCACACATTCCCCAAAAGGGGTAGTGGAGTTTCCCTCCTTGGAGATACTCATGGTCCTACGCAAATGGCTGTAGGTGGTCCTGCCTGAGCAGGAGGTGTAGGACCAGATGACCTTCAGAGTTTCCTTCCAAATTCAGACATTCACCTACACACAGTAAATAAACTTATGTTCACAATACCTCTTAATTTCTGAGTAAATATAGTGTCTAAAACCAGTCTGGTATGATTATCAATATACACAGTTCGAGACATTCATCTTTCCTTCATTGCATGGTAAAAACATACATCTTTCAAGTTTGTTAGACATAGAAATAGTTATCTAAAGCATATATGTTTACTGAAAGAGTCAAATGAAAAATTCTACCTTATACTTCATAAAAACACAGCTTAATAAGCTTTTAACTAATTTTAAAACCATCTAAATGTATCATAGCTGAATTATCTCATGTAGGCACTATCCTGAAGATACTTTTTGAATTATTCAGGAAAATATTTATGAGATGTCCCAAATTAAAAGATTTTTGCCATCAATAAATTATTTAGACACTGATTAAAATTAATTTTACTTCATCATTTTTTGCTTTTGGATATACATATATTAATACACATTTACTTAGTTTGTCACAGAAGAGCAGAGCCATACATGATTATCATGTCTTTCACTAATGAGTGGACACTTTTCACATTATAAGGGAACAACTCTGCGAGTCAAAGTAGTTGCACAGATTTAAACTCAGGTGTCAATCTGATATTTAATGCTGTTATATCATTAGTCCAAGGTGATAGCCTTAATGTTTCAGGCACAGTTATGGATTTTAGCTTCTGTTACTCTACAGACATTTGAACTTCAATACCGCATTTTGTAATCAGCTCTTCATCACAGAGTTAGCAATAAGTGATACCTTTCTTCTCTTCTGAGGATCACATTCATAAGGAAAATTTTAAACTCTGTAATCAATACTAAGCAATTATGCCCTTGAACATCACCAGTGTAATGTTTCCCCAGCTAATTGTCAAATAATCTCCCACCTTGACCCATCCCCCCCTCCAAAAAAGGTAGATAGTAAATACTAGCAGCAAATAAGTTGAAGCCAGTGTTTCATCTCTCTCAACACCATGCTCTTTCTTTAAATTTCCTTCAATTGGGAATAAAGAGGTCACGAAACTCTGGAAGAAAAAAAAAAAAAAAAAAGCACACAAGGTGGGGTTTTTTTTTGTTGGTTTTAATGCTCAGAGATGAAAATAAAGTGAATCCTTGAATAAATGTATTGCTTTGGACAAGCTCTTCTTCCAAGTAATCTACTCAAACTTCACCCTTTAAGGATGCTAAAAAATGGCTAGCTATTGTATTGATACTAGCAGTAAGTTTAGGCCGCATGTGCTTGGGCATTAACAGCTGTTCTAACATGTTTTAAATTTATTTACACACAGGAAAATTCTCTAAGCTATGATAATCAAAATTAGTCTCATTTACAATGAAGCTCTGGAGGGTGAACAGGATGAATGCACATTTAGCTAATTCCCTTGCTGCTGCTCTTTTAATCTGCATTTTTCTACCAGGCATCCAGGAAGAACAGTTATCTAATTCCTGAGACTAAAAGCTGTACAATCCCTGTTTGGCTACCTAGGGGGGAAATTACTACCAGAACACAAAACAGTACACTTTCCTTTTTGAGAAAAAGCTTTACATCAGTCTTATTAAAAAGTGAGCATTTTAATTAATTAAATCTTAAAAAAAAAAAAAAAATCTATGTTTGCATTCCTATTTATCTGATGATCTACAGTGTAGATCATAAAAAGTCACAAAGTACCAAGATAAAAATGAGATGCTTTTGACATGTGGTTGTAATTTATAGCAGGATTCCAGCTTTTCAGGGTCAAAAAGCAACCCCAAACTATTCATGTGACACAACTTTAACAATAAAATGGTGAGTTGGAATAGACTCCAGTTCCTCCTACACTTGTATTACTTTTATTTCACTAAAGGCACAATAACGTTAAAGATATGGAAGAAACAAAGGTCATCTGAAAGAGAAAGTGCTTCTGACAAAACACAAGTTTGCAAGAGGACAGACTTTACAAGACTGAGAAAGACATTCATCATTTTATACTACTTATCACATTTGTCCTAACACCAGATTTAGAATAACTCTGAGTCCGATAGGGAATAGCTGTGGAACAGCACATATTCCTAAGAGCAGTTGCTACAAATTTCTCTCCACTTCACTTGCCTACCTTTGAATCTTTGATTTCTCTCCAGACTCCTCACTGGCCTTAGGTAAATGCAATTAAATTCCCCTTGTTCTATCAATTCCTACTTTCTCCTTGCTCTCCTCTTGTTGCTCTTCATGAACTGCTTATTATGGGGCTATAATTATGATACCTACAATATATTAATCAGCCACAGCACTATATAACTCACTTCAGCTTTTTGCATAATGTAATCTCTCTGCTTAGCATGCCTTAAGTTTTATTTTTAATTAGGAAAAAAAATCTTTGATTTAAAATTTTTGTGTGGATGCATATCTATATATATTTGCATGAAATTTATCTCATCAAAAATCAGAGAAGTAACTCATTGCACATGCAAACAAGTGAGCTTTAGCATAATAAATTAAATTGCTGCATTAATGAAGAGCTGTGCCTGAGATTCTCCATGCTCAGAAATCTTGACAGCCTAAGACTTCTGCTTTTCAAGGACAGATTTCTACATACTTCTGTTGCTTGTGGTACTGTACTACTTGGACTGTACCACATTAAAGCATTTAATTCAAAACAAATCTATACCAATGCAGGACCTGCAATATGTGATGTCCTAACATTACTAATATAGAGCAGTATATTTTTGCCTAACACTTGGTTTACTAGTAGCAGAGAATTGATCTGCATGATTAACATTACCACTCTGAGCTTTTCACTTTTCTTTCTTCAAGAGGGTTTTCCCTTCCTTTTTATTTCTTGCAGCTGGCCAGCTGGTATCAAGTTTGAACACTAAACAGGTGGTTTAACTTAACAGATTGTTTAAGTTAATGGCAAAATCAGTTCATTATCCTGTTTTTTCCCTGATGCTGTATAAGTTTGTTTTTTTTTTTTTTTTTTTTTTTTCCATCTCATTTCAACAGCAATTTACCAATGTATCAGACACCAAAACATGAGTTTTGATCCTCATAGCTGCCCATAAACTTGTGCTACTTGTAACCTTAAAGCTTAGATGGGAAAAAAATATATATATCTGTGAGACTTGGACAATTAATATTCAAATTTGAAAGACATTCCATACAATTCTCACACCATAATAGTACAAACATAATCCAAAACCCTAGCTGGTTTGGGAAAAGGCTGCTCTCGCTTTCTATGAAATGTCTTCCTGGCTGCATGTGATGATCAGCTACAACTATGGTTGTTCTCTATGCTAAAAGTCATTTCATCAGTGTTAGGCACTGAAAGTTATCGTCATTCTTTGTTGTACACCAGGGACATTTAGCATTTGACTCCTGATTCCCGAGTATGAAGATACTCATTTTTAGAAGAAATGTTTTCAGTACAGGGAATAAGGTTGTCCATAAAATGAAAATTTTGACAGGCTTAAGAAACAGATGGCAAAATTAGTCCAAATAAGTCCTTCACCATCAAGCAGATATGCTGAAAGCTGTGGTAAGAGTTTGATGCCTTTGCCTATGTGATTTCCCTGTGATTTAGTATGCAGCTGACTTAATTGAAGTCATACAGTCCCAACATGATAATTTTGGCAAAGAAACTGGTTGAAAAGCTCCCATCTTTCTTGATCTCATCTACCCATTTCTGCCGATATGTTGCTGCCTGTGCCTTCTTTTCAGAAGGTTATCTTTTAACTTAAATCAGCCCAGTGATTCAGTTTTCACTGAAGACAGAAGAAAACTGACAGAACAGCCAAGGAGACTGTGAAATCTGGCATAGAGGTGAGAACAACCAGTAGGAGAATTCACTTCATAAATTTCATAAAATACCTTTGTTGTTAAATCCAGCAAATTATGAAGAACAGCCCAAACAGAGCCCACAAGAAAAGCAAGATAGCTGCTAAGACCTATCCCAGGTCATCAATCAGCTATATTAGTCTTTCCTCAGATAAGACATATAACATGTTGTTGCAAAAGTTAAGCAAGCACAACATTCTGGCAACCCAGCAGCAAAGTGAACAGATCAGGGACATTATAGCTTTCATTTACTTAAGGTAGAAAGCTTTTCAAGACAACAGACAGTATAACAAATGTGGGTAAAATAAATCCTAGTAAAATTGAGGCCAAAAGCAAGCTTCTGCAGACCACAGTTGGAGCACAAGCAGTATTTAAGTCTTTTGCAATTTAGAATAGAGTGTTATTCTTCACAGCCTGATTTTGTACAGCCCTTCTCTTCCTAACATTAACACAGATATTCATAGGCTGCTGAGCCCAAAATGTGTAAGCTTACAGCAAAAGGTTTTAAGAAAGAAATGGCTTTTATTTTCTAGGCCCAAAAAGAACTGCTGGGGTTCCTTCTACCCGGTGTTGCTTATGGAGAATTGCACAGATCCTGCTGAGATAATCTCAATTCAGAGAGTGTAAGGAGAAATACTAATCAGAAAATTTTTACACAGCAGTTTCTTCTTTCCAAAATTACAAAGTAAAAAAGCTATACCCACAAACTAGTCTTTATTCATATTTTTAGCTAATAAAATTTTTGACTGGTGCACAGTAAATCTTAGTGGAAAGATAGAGCTGTCTACAAATTAATCAGCAATGACAGATGCCACAATCTAATTATAGCGCTGAAATGCATAAAGAACTATAATGAAAACTGATTACTATCCACAGAATTTCTACAATTTTAATTATAATAAATACCCTAAATGACTGATTATACAAGTATGTCACATTTGCCTGCTCCATTCCTCATTATAAAAATCCTACAGCAGTACAGTTCCTATGCTTTACTTCTTTGTTCCATTAGTTCACTTATTATGTACAACCTATTTTAAATTGCTTTTTCTGAATCAGAATATTTCAATTATATATTACACCCATATGAAGATGGTTAAAGAAGAAATTCAGAATATCTTATCAGTATTTAAACTGTAAATGGTACAGAAGAAGGAACATATCAGTCTTACCCTTTTGATGATACAAACAACAAATAATCAACTGAAGACAAACACTCTGCACAAATTTGTCTCTTTTCAAAAGCCTAATAAACATAAAATAATAGAATGAATAAGGTTGGAAGCCCCCTCTGGAGGCCTTCTGGTCCAACCCCCTGCTCAAGTGCCTCCTGATGTTTACAGAGAACCACTTATTTTCCATTTTGTGTCCTTTCCCTCTTGTCCTGGTACTTAGCACCACTAAAGGCATGGCTCCACCTTGTTTGCACCCTCTACTCAGCTATTTATAGATATCGAGGAGATTCCCTCTGAACTTTCCCTTCTTCAGGCTGAACAGTCCCAGCCCTCTCAGCCTCTCCTCATGCTTCAGCCTCTTTGTCATCTTCGTTGTCCTTTGTTGGAATCTTTCCAGCAGTGAGTCCATCATTTGATACCAAATCAGGTTAAAATATATCAAATTCAAATATAAGCAGTAGTCCTAATACGCAAAGTGCATGTGCAGCACTTGCAAGCAATATCCAGCTGAGTGCACACATAGACATTCACAGAGCTCACTTTCATCAAAGGGGAACACCTCTCCTGTGTGCTCTAGGGCCAGTGGTGTAGGAACAATGATCTTCTGCACATCTCCTCTAGCTGCAGCCTCACACTAACTCTGCATATACACACACTCACATGGAAGGAATTTGTGTTCTCATGCTTTAATTAAAGCCTAAACAAACAGCAGTACAGGAGCATTGCTTTTAGATTTCAGAGGCTGACCTACAATGCATTATCACTTGACAAAATATTTACTTTACTAAAAACAGGCTTTGTACATGGGCAAATGTGTCTACATTTAAAATAGCACTGCATATCCCTCAGCGTTCAAGTTGTTTTGTAAAAATCAATTCACAATGACCTATATTCTAAATATGCTAACGTATTCTGCACTGTGGGACTCAAAGATGGAGGACCATGTTCTGATGAGACTGGTAGAAGGGTTGAAAGAGATGCAAAATATTTAAAGAAAAGGTTTTGAAAACATGAATGCCTATATTTGCCCAGATGCTTAACTGCCTTAAGTGTCCCTGGGCATACAGTTTGTGCCTAATGAAGCAATATTAGTATAGCCTTTGGATGTACACATCACATTTGGTTACCCCTGACTCATCACTGAAAATAATTGGGCCACACTAAATGATATCAGATGAGTGCCAGGGATATGTGTCATTCAAGGTGCAAATATTATAATCATTTAAATTAGAAGAAATGCCCAAAATAAAACCCTTGTAAAGGCTGGCAATCTAAAATACATTCTCATTTGAAGACAAATGCATTTTAAAATAAAGCTGAATTTTTACATCTCAGAATTGCAGCACTCCCTGTTTTTATCCATAATTTACTGTCATTCATTACTTAATTAATTCTAATTCCAGTAAATTAGTTTTATTTTCTAATCCTTCTTAGCAAGTCATTGTGACAGATGGGAAACTAGCAGTATTAGAGCTCAGATTCTTCACTGTTCAGGGATTTTCATGGGCTTTCCAAATAAAAATGGATGGAATAATTGTTCTGTGTGTACAAGATGAAATTTGACCCAGAAAGGAGCATGGAACAGCAGTCCTCTGACATCATTAGAAAAGGAAAGAAAAGGAAAGAAAAAAGGAAGGAAGGAAGGAAGGAAGGAAGGAAGGAAGAGAGAAAGAAAGAGAGAAAGAAAGAGAGAGAGAGAGAAAGAGAGAAAGAAAGAGAGAAAGAAAGAGAGAAAGAAAGAGAGAAAGAGAGAAAGAGAGAAAGAGAGAAAGAGAGAAAGAAAGAAAGAAAGAAAGAAAGAAAGAAAGAAAGAAAGAAAGA
>CM021766.1:131069503-131087041 GCA_011076525.1 Nettapus auritus | reverse complement strand
AGAAAGAAAGAAAGAAAGAAAGAAAGAAAGAAAGAAAGAAAGAAAGAAAGAAAGAAAGAAAGAAAGAAAGAAAGAGAGAGAGAAAGAAGGAAAGAAAAAGAAATAGAAAGAAAAATATCAGTTCTTCCATTCCTGATGAACTGGTTGTGGGTTTTGTCATCAGATATAAAAACAGTCTTACCCTGATTATTTCAATGTGTCACAGTATTTCAGGTCATAAAAACAAATCCTTGTCCCATGTCACTCTTCTCTGTAGCCTGGGTACCCTTACTGCTGCTCCATGTTACAGACATCCAGGTGCCTACTACAGCTTTGGAACAAGGAGGTGCAAAATATTAGCTGAAGCACTAGTGGTTCATTATTTTACATTAAAAACTTTCAGACATGATCCTCCCAGTCAGTGACATTCCCATGCAAGTATAGTGCTTTCTACATATTGTATATACACATACGATAAGGGGACTATTCTGAGACCTGTACTGTTCAAATTTTAACAATGAATTGGAAGCATGTTCATAAAGCTGGAAGATGAGACAGAACTGGAGGGAGCAGGGAAATATGCTCACGAGCAGGGCTGCCATCCAGAGGACAGGCTAGTGAAATAAGCCAAACTTCTGAAATTCAACAAGGACAGTTACCAAGTTCTGCACCTGGGAGGGAAAAATCCCTGGCTAAGGTGCAGGCAGGGGATGCACTGCCTGTGGAGAAGCTCTGCTGAGAAGTACCTGGGCATCTCAGTTGAGAGTGGGCTGAACACAAGCCAGCAGTGTGCCCTAGCAGAAAAGAGGCCAACAACATCTGGGGCTGTAAGAACAGGTCAAGGGAAGTGAATATATCCCTCTAATCAGTACTTGTTAAGCACCATCTAAAATACAGCATCCAGTTTTTCCCCAGTACAGAGAGACATGGAGGAGCTAGAGAAAGTTTATCAGAAGGCTCACATGATGGTCAGGACTGGAGCACTTACCCTGTTAGAAGAGGCTGCAGGATCTAGGCTTGTTCACCCTGTAAAAATGATGACTTTGAGGGGGATGTCAAAGCATCCTTCAACACCTACTGGAGACAGTGCATGGAAGAATTATGAGAGACAATGGACATAAATTGACATAAGAAAATTCAGAATGGAGATAAAGAGGATCTTTTCTCCCCATGATCCTACTTTGAGGAGTTTTGATGGACTACAAAGATGTTCTTTCCAAGGTCCTGTGTATGTAGAATGAATAGGAATATAAATATAATCCTATATTAGTAGCACCAGGTTCATGCACTTTAACCAATCAGTGAAGCAATGGCTACTGCTATTCCATCTAAATCTGAAGTTACTCCATCCATGTTGGCTAAAGTTTCTGTAAATAGAGCTGACTTTGTAGTACATTTGGATTTTTAAAAGCTTTATATAAAACATTAGCCTTTATGAAAATAAATGTTCATTGTGCAGAGAAAAAAATATGTAGCTCTTTTACAAAATGTGTAATCACACATTCATTGAATAGTTCTTCAGTGTTCACAAAAATCTTTCATTTGACATTAATTAAAGAACTGAGACATCAGAATAATCTGACTGATGTAACCTCGGTTTCAAATAAAATAAAAACAAAAATAATGAATCATTTTAGGTACAAGATACTTTTTGAGTTTAAAACCAAGATGGTGTTAAGGGTTTTGTTGTTGTTTGTTCATTTTTTGTTTGTGGTTTTTTGTTTGTTGTTGTTTTTTTGTTTTTGTTTTTGTTTTTTTCTAATACAGAGGTTCTTTTCTCTTTCCTACTTTCGCTTCAATGATCAACATTAAGGAAACATTAAGGAAAACTGATCACAGAGAACCTGTCAATGTGCAATAAACACATGAAGAACTCAGAATAGGGAAAAAATATTTTTTTTTCTCCCTTGATTATAAAACACCGTGCTGTCACTTGTAAAAATCACAGAACAATATAAGCAGGAATTTGATTTTAAAGCTGATAAAACACCTAAATCACTTAATAATATTGTAGTTATTTTTCAAGCATTCTAAATAATTTGGCAACAAATAAATTATTTTCTCGAAAGGATCTTCTCACTCAGAATCCTAGAAGTACTTCTTTTGGTACAAATGTGTATCTTGAACTCTCTTTGATGTGTTGACCTCAGTTTGAGCAGGAAACTAAACATTCACTTTCAGCACCTGCATTTTTGTTTGTGATAGAAAAGCATCAGTCTGGCAGTTTACATCACAGTCTATAATTCTAGCCTTATTTTTAAGAAGCCATAGTGCCAGTGTTGGGGCCAAAGTCCTGTATCTGATGTACGTTGCTTAACATGACAGCTGTGGATGTGAATTGAGGACGGGGAGAAGATCCAGGTGTTGACCACAGCCTGAGATGTCAGAACCTGCAGCATTGCAGAAAGAATACATCAGGGAGCAGTATTCAAGTTTAGGGAAGCAGAAGGAGAAGAGGAAGGATGCTGAAACATAACTGCATCTTCAAAGTTGGGGTTTCACACAGTATTTCTCTTCTGGAGTCTCTTTTCTTGGTCTATAGAGCACTGAGTGCTTTGTTGCATAGGGTCACACTTCCAAAGGATAAACTGTATTCAAGGTCTTCTTTAAGTAGTGCAAACGTGCAAACATCACAAGTAGAAGCAGACCTTGAAACCGGACTTGCCACATATAAATCAAATTTCAACATTCACCAAAGAAGACAAAGTTTCAAAATAAAGATATGAAAGTTAAAGAGGAACAGTGGTACTAGGACAAGTGAATTTTAAAAAGATCTTTTATTAAGCTGTTGAAGAAATCTGACATTTTGCCTCTATACAAGACTAAAATCTTCATATGATGAGGAGTTCATGAGTGACAAACCAAGTTGTGATAGCCATTCCCTGTTGAAATCTTCAAAAGGATCAAAGACCTCATTGTCTTTTGCTTCACACTACTTGAATTGCCTACTGATTTTTATCACTCTCTCTGGTGCTGAAAAGGAAGATCGTTGTCAACACAAATTAAGTTGTCAAATTTCTTATTTCAGTTCCATACTAGTGATCAAAACACTTCCATTATTTACAGATTTCTCAGGAAACAAGACTCAACTACTTACGAATTCCAACAGAGGAAGACAGTCAGAGAGAAGACCAAGCACCTGGTAGATTACTCTGAGGAAAGAGAACATAGAATCATAGAATCACAGAATCACAGATCAGTTTGGGTTGGAAAAAAATTAAAGATCATCCAGTTCTAAACCCACCACCAGAGGCAGGGATTCTGCCCACTAGATCAGGTTGGCCAAGACCTCATCCAGCCTGGTTTTGAACAACTCAGTGGATGAGGCATCCAAAACTTCTCTGGGCAACCTGTTCCAGTGCCTCACCACCTTCACAGTGAAGAATTTCCTCCTAACATCTAATCTAATTCTCCCCTCTTTTAGTTTGAAACCATTCTTCTTTGTCCTATCAGTATTTGCCTGAGCAAAAAGTTTTTATAAGCCCCTTTTATGTATTGAAAAGCTGCATTGAGGTCCCTCCTGAGCCTTCTCTTCTTAAGACTGAACATACTCAGCTCTCTCAGCCTAAGACTCTCAGATGAAGGAAAGTACACATTTTCAATTACAAATGCATAAACAAGTCAATAAAAACCTAGAAATTTTATTAATTGGTGTTATTCTAAAGCATTTACTTTTGATAGACTGAACATCTCACAATTACAAACAGGAAGCTAATGAGAAACAGTGTCTTGACATGTAGTTTCTGCTTTGGTGCTGCAATAAGAAGGGCCCTAGGAGGTTCCTTCTAAAATTATGGGGGGAGGGGAATTGTTATCGAGAGCAACCTATTTCTTTTAGCATCTGGTACCTTCTTGTGTTTAATATTTACATAAAGATTACAGGAAAATATATATATATATATATGCATCCGGTAAGAAAAACGTGAATAACTATTTCTCATAATACTATTTTATCAGCTTCTTCTCAGAAGTTAGTAACAGATGAAAGAAGCCTGAAGCCAGGAAAATGTTAATTAAGGTGCACAAACATTATCCAAAAAACCTTAGGGAAGAAGAGAGAAAGGAAAGGACTTCAGTGAAGATGATAACCTGATGTTAATTCTCAGGAAATAAGAGTCAGGCAATAAACAGCAAAGAGAAATGAGAATTTCATCTGGGACTAAAGAAAAGTTTTGCACCAAATTCTAACCTGAATTACTTTATTAAACACCTTCCAAAACACAAGCAGAAGAACTGCAGCTCAAAGAGCTCCCAAAGACACAACAATCCAAAAAAGATATGTTTGGTCAATTAGCCAGATTTGAAGTCCAGCTTAGACATCAAAACAGCTAAGGTGAACCTTTATTGTTAAATAAATTCCAGTAATATACTCTATTAACTTTTTAATGACTTGATTTATTTTTGTAAATCTATGGTCCTATTTTAATTTTATTTTAAATCCAGTAACATGTAACAGCTGAATAAACATATAGACATATAAACATATAGAGAGTCCTCCATATAGACTTGGCAATTTTTGTAAAATTTCCTGCATCACCTCCAACCGTTTCTACTTAATACTAAATTGGAACAGGTTTTGTGGTTTCAGAGATGCACAGTCCGGGGCTGTTCAGAGGCAGCCATCTCCAGGGACTAACTACAAGCAAGGAAATCTGCGGCTTGTGTCAGGGGACATGAGAATTTCCTAAATCTTAGTCCACAAAAATTCAGTGTAAAAATTGGTAGTTCAGTGAAAAACTGAGGGAAAACTGTCTCTTCACTACTCCATAAAAGTACTCAACAAATAAATACTTAAAGAATAAGACATTCTTAGGAGATTTTTTCAGTTCATAAAGAAACATATTTTTAAGCTTTTGGTCTAAGATTTATTCAGTTATTTTCTTTTGTTTCAGTTTTCTATAAAGTAGCAAAGAGAAACAATCACCAAGAACAAGAATGGTGGGGTCTGATGTTACAGAGATTATGATATATAATACTATGCAGATTTAGTCTGAATCTAGATATTTTATTTGCTATTCCAAATTCAATGATAATTATAAAAATATTGCCTTTTTTTTTCTTGAGAAAACTTTGTATGGATATTAATATTATGGCTCTTTTGTTCTTTGGGGTTTCTGTGATTTTATTAACAATAATCCAGGAACTCTTTTTTTTTTTTTTTTTTTTTTTTTTCCAGGATGTTACTGTAAAGGTCTAAGATCATTAATCATGATGAGCTTAGGAAAAGGCTTGGTGAAAGTGCAAGGAGAACCTTTCTAAAGAATACATTCAACAAACGTCAGTAAATAAAATGCTCCAGATATGCTGGTCTTTGGTACAGAGAGCTGTGAGAGTGGGTCAGAAATCACACTGCACTAGATGCAGGGTAGCACTGAGTTACTTCAAGTTTAGCCTGCATAAATTGTTAAACTTCCAGGTACTACTCAGCTAATAAATCATTTCTCTGTTCATGTAATCTTTTTGCATGACTAAACCCTTCTCACATAAGAGGCTTAGCTCTGATCTCCCTTGTCGCTGAACAAAGAGTTCTATCAATGTAAACAATTATAGCAGAAAAATTGAGATCATAATCAAACCAATTAATGTGAGGTTCCCCTAGCTTCCATCAAAGTGCCAATCATGTCCTGCTAATGACTGGAGCCTTTTTCTCCCATTTATAACCTTTTTTTTCTTTTTCCTTTTTATTTTCTTTTTTTCTTTTTTTTTTTTTTTTTTAATGTGCAATATACTAAACATCGCCCAAATTTCCTAATTATAATACATCTCTTAATTAGATTTCATCTTAAAAAATAATAACAATAATAATTAAATTCTTCTGTGATACCCCTGAACATGCCTCTAAAATGTTTTTAATGAGGTCAAATGCATTATTCACACTGTCATAGGGTGGATCCAGGCCCTGCCTTCTCCTTGTTATGTATTTCCTTTTAAAGTGCTGAATGATTTTCACAGACCACCACCTTCCCCCAGTCCATAGTCCAGATTCCTTTCCTGGACAACTTGTAGAATGTTAGAAATGGAAAACAATTTTCTTTTAAAGCCTAAAGAAAATGATTAACCTTTTAGAACACAGGTCATGCACTTTCACAAACACAACTACATAAATTTTACCATAACATTTAACAGATAACTTTTGTGAATGAATTTTGGAAGAATGGAGGATGCTGGCTCATTTATTTCATCTTTTCATCTAAACAATCCTTAATTTTTTTTTCTCCTTTCCTTTCCTTTCCTTTCCTTTCCTTTCCTTTCCTTTCCTTTCCTTTCCTTTCCTTTCCTTTCCTTTCCTTTCCTTTCCTTTCCTTTCCTTTCCATTCCTTTCCTTTCCATTCCATTTTATCTATTTTATTTTCATTTTTCTTTTATTTTTATTTTTATGGAATACAGAATATTAATTCCTTGCCTCATAACCTAGTGGACGAGGACACTGGACTTGATCTCTCTCCCAGGAGATCTGAGCTTGAATTTCCTGACCAGTAGAAACTGAAGTTCAATCTTTGTACTGAATGACTACTTCTCACTCTGGTCTCCCAAATATAAAGGGTGGTATCTCTTATGACACATCATAAAAAAGTAGCTGTGCATTGTTTTTACATAGCAAGGTTTTGGTAGTGGGGGGCTGCAGGGGTGGCTTCCATCAGAAGACTCCAGAAGCTGTCCCATGTTAGATAAGGGCCAGTTTCAGCCAGCCCCAAAGGGACCCACTGCTGACCACAGCCAAGGCATGAGCAATGCTGGTTGGACCTCTGGGAGAGCAGAGTTAAGGGAAAAAACTCTGCAACAGCAGCTTGGTGAGAGGAGTGAGAACCAGCACTGCAGACTCTAAGGTCACTGCAGAAGGAGGGCAGGAGGTGCTCCAGGCATGCAGCCGAAGTTCCTCTGCAGCCTGTGGAGAGGCCCCTGGTGGAGCAGGCTGTCCCCCTGCAGCCCATGGGTCCCACATGGAGCAGATCTCCACGCTGCAGCCCGTGGAGGAGCCCCTGGTTGAGCAGATGGATGTGTCCTGGAGGAGGCTGCGGCCCATGGAGAGCCCCTGCAGGAGCAGGCCCCGGGCCGGAGCTGCAGCCGGTGGGGAAGAGCCCATGCAGGAGCAGGGGGTCTATGGGGAGCTGCTGCCCACAAGGGACCTGTGCTGGAGCAGTTTGCTCCTGGGGGATGAACCCCATGGTAAGGACAGTTGGAGCAGTTCTTGAAGAGCTGCAGCCTGTGGGCAGCCCCCGCAGGCTCAGTTCGGGAAGGTCAGCATCCTGTGGGAGGGACCCCATTTGGAGCAGGGGCAGAGAGTGACCGTGAAGGAGCGGCAGAAACCAGGCATGAAATGGAATAGAGATACTTGGACTTAATAAAACAAGTGTTTCCATGCATTTACAGACAAATCTTTGTTAAAAATTGGTGGGTCTAGGAAATCTAATCATCACCATCCAAGTACAAAGTAGCAAGGATTTTTTAGGCTCAAAAGATTGATTTTAAGTTCAGTTTCAGTCATGTTCACTTTTAGACATATAAGTTATTTACAAACTTGTCTAAAATTCTGAGCCTATGGTCTTATAAACTTATTATTTTGTCCACTGAAAGGTTTTGGTGTTTCTTATCTCTTCAAAAAGAAAAATCAGAGGAAACTTAACATAAAAAAGTAGGGATCTTGGTTCAGGAATGACATAATTAAAATGTAATAAATTCTCTCATAAAAGTGTCTGATACAGAAGAACAAGAATCCTTGATGACAGAGACAACAAAATAAAGAAAGTTTAAAAGTTCTGTTGAGATACTTTGAATTAGAAGGTATCCTACATACCAAAGATAAGCAGTTATTTGTAGAAAATAATTTCAGAGTAAGGTGAAGAAGCAGAGTGTAACTACAGAGCTGAGAAGATCTAATTATTCTTTATCCATTGCTCTACAAGATATGCATTGTAGAATTGTGCAAGCGAGGTTTAAAAGCAGCCCAAACATACTGCTTTTAGACGGGAATTTAGTCTTTTCCAAAGCAGCTTATCATAAGTGAAATTAATAGAAGAGTTGAAGAAACTCAGTAGTTTTTTGGGATAGGGAGGGTCTTCAAGGGTCTTCACGGGTTTTTGTGTTTTTTTTTTAGTTTTCTTTTTTTTTGTCTTATGAAAAACAGAATAGATAAGTTGATCAAATAAAAGGTAAAGTTTGCTTGATGGACTTTGTTTTATTAGGAGTGTTTCCACTAAAGGTGTCCACCCTGCTTTTGTTCATTAAGTCTGTCACATGAAGCCATAATAGCCTCAAACCAGAAACATTCCCTTCTTTATCTTCAGTACTATCTCATGGCCAGGAAGACAGAGCTCTTACACAAGTAAAAAATATTCAGGACATCTAATCCCATGAAGTAAGAAGATACAGGAGCTACACACTGCAGAATAAAAGAAGGTAAAACTCTTATAAATTAGTGAAAGAGGAGTGAAAGGGAAATCTAAAGGAAATAGAAACAGGTACTGGGTTTTCAGTTTGTTCAGTTTCAGGCCTCAAGGACCTTGCTAGTTGCTTCAGATAGATGAAAATATGCTGGACATTTTGTTAGCATTTCAGAAGATTAGGCTGAAGAAAGATCAAATATAATTTATCACTGTCAATCTCAAAACTCTTTACTATAATCGGAAAGTCCTGAAAATGTGCAAATGTATTTCCCAATTTTAAGATTGTGCATGTGACTTATGTTGCAGTTTGACAAAATAAACATGTTCTAGCCTCTTTTAATAATTATTTTTGAAAGTGGTCAAACTAGTACATTTAAGCAAGCATGTTACTGTGCTAATTATCTCAGTAAATTAACTGCCATAGTCAAAGATTGAAGTTGCAAGGTAAGGTTACAAGAAATGTTACAATCATGAGTTTATAAATATATTTATAAGATAATCAAATCAGACTGTGAGGCACTACAGTGCAAGGGATCTTGCTTGCCTGTTTGCTTCTGCATCGTACATTTCTCTGTTTAAATTGTCTCAGGGACTACTTTTATAGCTTTGGATTAACCAGGTAAGTACAAGTATTTTCAAAAACGAAACAACACAAAGAAACAAACAAAAACAGAAATACAAATTATTTTATGGCTTAAAGATTTTTCCATTGAATCATACTGAGAAGTTTCATCATCTGAAAAAAAATCATTTAAACAACCACAGGTTTAGAGGTCTTTAGGAGAATTTATTTAGGAGAATACAAAATTTGAGATAAAGCTAGGACCCATACTTGAAAAACAAATCTTTCTAGGTGATTTTAGTGAACCACAAACAAGTAGTAGTTTTTCATTAAAAATAATAATAATAATAATAATAATAATGGATGCATTTTCTCTGCAAGTTCCTGCCATGTCTGATAATGTTAGTGTTTTCAGCATTTTCTAATGTGATCTGGATTTCTGACTGACAAAGAATAAGGCAACTAACAGGACAAAATCATAACTTCTCAGGCTGGCTTCTGTTCTGAAAAGACAAACTGCCTTTTATATTTTATCAAAGCGAAGTCTATGCATAAACAATTAAGTTTTCCCCAGATTTAAATCATATTGGCCTCAAATCTCACAAGTGTATATATTAGTACTAGATTGACATAAGAAATACTATCAACACCTTGAAATATTCAGAGAGAGAAAAATTGTTGAAAAATATCCCTCATATAATACAAAAAGATGGATGATTTTCACATCATAAGCAGAAATCAAGCTGAACAGCTGTCTACCCCAGAGAACTAACTTCAAGGGACAGAGACATCAGGACATTCTTTCAAGAAAATGCATCTCATGAATCCAAAAAAATGGTATATGCAAGCTATGGATAGATTGTCTTCTTCCAGAGGCAAAATCACAGCAAAGGTAAAAAGTCCTTTATCATAATTTATCACTATTTATCCTTAATTGCTATATTTCAAGTTGTTTCCAGGCATTTCGCTACATCCTAAGGAAGTTTATCTGTACAGTGTGAATATTTTGGGAGCCTGAAAAGCTGTATGTTCATTTAGCAAGGAAAAAATCATATTTTTATGCAATGCTTTGCATATGAGACATAGTCTTCTGTCATCATTAATATCATGAGATATTAAAGATTTTCTAGCTTACCATAGATAATATGTAGTTAACCATACAAACCACACAAGTTTGCAAGCCCATGCAGTACAGTAAAAGCGGTCACATAAAAGTCAATAAAATAATAACAATAATATATATTATTGTTCTTTTATCGATAAAATAATAACAATAATATGCAGTACAATAGAAGTGGTCACATAAAATTCTTGCAAAACTTTATAGCATGTTAAAACAACACTTGTCATGAACAAGGAAACCAAACATTACAAACATGGAATTAAAAGATTTTCTGAACAAGAGTGAGACTAAAGAAATTCGTACTTGTCCATGTATCTGACTTTAAACAAGCTGGTAGAGAGAGGCCTGGGATGGTTTGATTGGGCACAGTATAATAACACAAGGAATACCTGAAGCAGCATTCAAGAAGCACTGGAGTAGGATTAATAAAAAAAAAAAAAAAAAAAAAAGATTCCAGGGGACAATACTTCATAAAATGAAATGCAATGTTTAAGAACCAGCTTTCAGAAATAGAACTCACAAACTCCAGATTAGAAGCCTAGTTTCCCTAGAAGAAGATTTAGACGATTTCAAATATGATTTATGAAATTCAGTATGCTGAAGAAGGTGGTATTTTGTGAGACAACTGGAAATGCTGGAAAAGTCGTCTCATCTCTTCCTGCATTTGAAACATTCTCTCTTTTCACATTCTACCTGTGAGAGCTCAGAGCTGGATATAAACAAGATAAGTAGCAGAAATATTTGAAATGAAATTCATGTTCACAAACTTTAGAATGTTCACAAACTTTAGAATGTCTAACATTTTTAAATAGGCTCATTGCATTCTCCCTAAAATAATATAATTAATAATAATAATAATACTTTAAAATGCAATTCATTGAACACAGACACATTTAAGATATCTACATTAGGCTCTGATGAGCTCTATCCATACAGTTAATCCCACTTGAAATATTTCAAACTGGTTGAGACATGTACCAGCAAATTCAACAGAACCTGAGAGTTTTGTAGAAAAGTCTGAGGCTCTGGGTATCAAAGCTAAAGTCTTAGATTCTGATCTGGGCAAGAAACACAACATAAGATTACTTTAGTCTCCAGGTATGTGAGTTGAACCTTCTCACCTAACAACACTGTTCTAAACTTAAAGAGTGAGACTAACAAAACAGAAATCCCTCGGGTGAGCCTTTTACATGCTAGCTTCCTATTGATGCCAATACCCCAAAGTTTAAAGTTAATTCTTACCTGTGTTTTTCATGACACAAAGTATACCTTAGAGCCTATATTGGGATAGAAACCATTGTATACCTCCTTGTTGAAGTTGAGTGACCATCCTGAAAGGGAAATTTGAGATTAACGTGGTCAGATACAATTAGGAAGAGACTACTAAGCTCTACGGTTCTGCAAAGCTGTCTTAGGCCTTAGTTGCTGTTCATAATACTCTTCACACACACACAAAAAAAAAAAAAAAAAAAAAAAAAAAAAAGTCATTACATGATTTCCTGTAATCCATTTATTTCAAACTGATTCTTCAAAGTATGACCTTGTCTATTTATGTAAAGAAAAAATCTTGTGAAATCAGTTCTATATTTACATGCTAAATTTCTTAATTAAAAACAAACATATTTAACATGTAGCAACATGTTAAATTTCATTTGAACTGACTGTGCACATTAAATGATTATGAGGAAAATACATTGCAATTTTACTTGTGTGGATTTTTTTCTTTTAAATTAATTTCGTAGTATTTCAGATTCCAGATTTCTATTGGGCTTATTAGATTCAATGTGATAGTTTCTTTCTTGTCATCATACTCTGAGCCAGCAGCTAAAGAAAATAGCAGAATTTGCCCATGACGAGACAGAAAACTCAACACTTTTTGCTACCAAAATGTAATCCATCTTTTTAAATTTATTACCACTCTGTTGTGCATGGCAGTAAGGAACAAGGAGGCATTTACAAATGATGGAAAACAGAATGCCAGTAGGCATTGAATTTTTACAGAAGTGCTTGACTAGAAGGAAAGCTGAATTTATTACTCAGGATACTTTTCCTGAGTTTGTTCATCAAGCATAGATAGCTGCAAGGTTTAATACTCAGGAATGGATGCCCGTATAGAGGGGAAGCTGTCAAACCTTTATTTTAAGAATAAATTTGAAGTGTTTCGTGGTAAAAGACTTAAAAAGTTTTATGTTCACTTAGAAGCTTCTCCAAGATTATAAAAACAATGCACAAAGAATTTTTTTCTATCAGGAAAATTATTAAAGCATAACGTCTCATTCATAAGATTTCTGGAAATACTACATTTAAAGCCTGATAGTTTAGCCTAAATAACGGATAGGCTATTAAAAAATAAAATAAAATTGAGAGACAGAAACCAATCTTATTACATTGTAATAAGATGAATGAACTGTCATATGCTGTCATGTAAATGAAAGATATGTTGGAAGAAAAAATCATTCTTGAAAAAGTTCTTTAATATAATGAAAATCAGTGGGTTTTTTTGTTTGCCTTGTTTTCGGTTGTTTTTTTTGTGTGTGTGTGTGTTGTTTTTTTTTTTTTTAAAAGAACATGGTTATCTTGTAGCTTAAACATAACGAAAAAGCCTCGCGAAACAAAATGTTATGAGACTTCCCCATAAGGGAAGTCTCATTTTACATCTTAAAACCTCAGTTATTTTAACATATAAATTATTCATTGTGAAAGCTTTGTGATGACAACTTCATTAGGCTGTTGGAATTTCATAAGAGAACATTTTTTTCTTTATGAAACTTCACACGGCAAGCCTATATCAAATGTAATCTTAAATAAATATATATTATAATGTATTACTTTTTACAGTATGGCCAGGCCTTGTCTCAGTGCTTGCAAACTGATAATGAAACTTCTCATTATTATGTTATTGCATTTTGTAAAATCGGAGTATAAAGTGATGTTGTAGAAAAACAGAAAGAAAATAAGAGGGGAAAACAAAGGATAGAGAAATCAAATTCTCTAGGAGATGTAGTGTGCAGCTATAAGAAACTATATGTCATTTATTGTGCTGCATATGTCAATGAAATGTTGTTAACTGACTAGGACATTCTTACAAAAAGTCTTAGAAATTCATGCTGGCTGAGGCTATGTGATTTATACTCACACAAACGAGGGTCAGACTGGTTGAACTAGTTCTGAAGCAAACATAATTTCCTTCAGGAGCACGACAATTAGGTTCTGACTTAGTTAAAACAAGAGAAAACCCTTGATTACAAATCTCATTTCCTTGAAAACCTGAAAGAAGAACAAAGAGAATCCAAAGTCTGAACAAAGAACCTGTGGGGTGGATCACCTACTGTTACTGGCTGATGCATCCCGCTATCATATTTCAGGTCCCTATCATGTAAAACACAGACTGCTTTTGTTTTGTGATGTCAGAAAACACAACAGAAGTGTTCTGTGGGGCTTGTGCACTAGTCTTGACTCAACAGGTTTGAATGTTTGAACATTCTTTTGTTTTCAAAGAATTCCTTTTCACCTATTAGTTCCACCTGGTAGAGTGAAGTATCGGTGAGGTATGGTGTTGCTATTTTGTTTTTGTTGTTGTTGTTTAATGTAAAAATGCAACAAACATATTTCCACAAATAAATAGTTTTAAAGTGCCTTTCTTAATTGGCATTCAGCATGAAATAGCAGAACACATAAACGTTTTGGAACATTAGTCTGGTTTAATACAGTGCTTTTCAAATTCTGTGATAAGAGGTCTTTTCAAAATAGAAGACTGAATCATTGAAATGTATTGACAGAAGGCAAGATCTGCCTTTTTGTTATTCTATATGCCATTACAACTTTTTGACATTAGAACTAGCTTTATATAAATGATATACTCTGCAAGAACTGCCCTTACTCTAAGAAGAATACCAGAAGCCAGTCAAGATAGCAAGGCAAAAAGTAGTCTAAATTAAAGTCTGCCAGAAATACAAAGCCCTCCTGGTGAGATTCTCTGTGATGATGTTTTAGATGTAAGATCACATCCAAAGCCCTTATTCTGCAGTGGAGTTTCAGCTTCAACTCAGTTGATTTCTTAGCCCTCATTTATACCAGAAATTAGTTATAGCTACTCATGATCAAACTTTATTACTGTCTGTTGCTGCATTACAACTCTGTGCCTGGCAAGATTATGGAACAGATCCTCCTAGAAGCAATGTCAAGGCACATGCAAGACAAGGAGGTGATCCAAGACAGCCAGCACAGCTTCACCAAGGGCAAATAAAGCCTGACCAGTCCGGTGGCCTTCTATGATGGAGTGATAGCATCAGTTGACAAGGGAAGACTGACCAATGTCATCTACCTGGTCTTCTGTAAGGCATTTAACATGGTCTCACATGACATCCTGATCTCTAATATTTGGACAGAAATGAATTTGAAGGGTGGACCATTCAGTGGAAAAGGAATTGGCTTGAAGGCTGCACCCAGAGAGTGATGGTCAATGGTTCTAAGTCCCTGAGTTCTATGATGAGAGGTGTCCCTCAGGGGTCTCTCTTGGGACCAGTATAGTTTAATAACTTTATGAACAACATAGACTATGGGATCGAGTGCACTCTCAGCTAGTTTGCTGATGAAACCAAGCTGAGTGGTGCACTTGATACAGCAGGAGGAAGGTGGTCCTGCACAGGCTTGAGAAGTGGGTCCATGTGAACCTAATGAGGTGCCACAAGACCAAGTGTAATCCCACACATGAGTACAGAGAAGAACTCTTTGAGAGCATCTCTGAAGAAAAGGACTTGGGAGTTCTGGTGGATGAAAAGCTTGACATGAGTCATCAGTGTGCACTTGCAGACCAGAAGGCCAACTGCATCCTGGGCTGCCCCCTCTTCTGCTCTGCCTTTGTGAGGCCTCAGTTGGAGCACTGTGTCCAGGTCTGAGGACCCCAGCACAAGAAGGATGTGGATCTGTTACAGCAGGTCCAGAGGAGGGCTATGAACTTGATGAGAGGGCTGGAGCACCTTTCCTATGAAGAAAATAAAGGCTGAGAGCTGGGGCTGTTCAACCTGAAGAAGAGAAGGCTCCGGGGAGATCTCGTCGCAGTTTTTCAATACATAAAGCAGACTCAGGCAGACAATGACAGGACAAGGGGAAATGGTTTTAAACTGAAGAGGGAAGATTTAGATTAGAGGTTAGGAGGAAATTCTTCACTGTGAGGGTGGTGAGGCACTGGAACAGGTTGCCCAGAAAAGTTGTGGATGCACCATCCATGAAAGTGAGGTCCTGGGCAACCTGATCTAGTGGATGGCATCCCTGCCCATGGCAGGGAGGTTGAAACTAGATGATCTTTAAGATCCCTTCCAACCTGAGCCATTCTATGATTCGATGATTCTGTGATAAGCAAGTGCTGTTAACTGAATCATACAGAGCCTCAACTGAACACTAAACAGGCCTATTCACCTATAAAGTGCTCACCTGGCAAAAGCATCGGAATACACTAATCATGTTTCAGTGGGTTTACACCAGCAGTTAGGCACAGAGGTCTGGATTCTCTACCATGCTATACCCTGTAGATTTGTACATCTACAAAATGCCTGCATGAGAGATTTTAAACAAGATCAGAATGGTAGCATTTTACATGGTGGTACAATGGTACAAAACACAAACATAAATGTATAAGTGTCATTGCCTCTTGTACAGTCTTTCTGAACCATAAAACAGGGCCTGCTCATTGAATCTCCTTCATCATTGAGTCCAATTTCCTGTCAGCTTAAACACCTATCATTCTATCATTAGTGTATCTAGCATTACCTACAAGGCACCTAGGTATTTTGCCTCTAGTGCTCTGATCAGAGGCAATTTCAGAACCTCCCTGCCTAATACCTAAGTCTACACCTAGCATTAGGTAAGATAACACAAAAACACAGATATTTGCATGATCTGTCTTATATACTACAAATATTTATTATACTTGAAATGCCTTTTTAATATGAATGCACAGAGATCCAGATTTTATATATTACATAACCTCCAAAGCATTTTAAGTTCATTAATAGGTATTACAATTTCTGCTGCTCTTTCATGTTGGTATCTTACCGTGTGGGTACCAGAGCCCAGAAAGCAGCTCCTTTTATTCTGCTGCAGAGCGCGAGGATTTTAACTTTGTAATAGAGAAAGACACTTAGTTTAAAAATAAGCTAGAGACCACCTGCTGAATCAATAGCCACTCTTGTTTCACTGAAAGCTGTAGAGAGTCCCACCTGAATGTAAGTTCTTCATGAACACTAACCCAATTGCACTGTCTCCCATGATGCTTACTAGGGTGATGTGGAACAACATCTTGTTCTCTCAGGGTCTTCAGAATTATCTTTCAAAGTGAAAGCATACCTTTAATTATCAGTACTGTCCTTCCTTAGATTTCTTATCCATAATCTTTCCTCCCTAATTCGGAAATGGTATGCAAAGCATTTATATAGGTGCCCCATTTAGAACAGTTGCTGCAGACCTCAGAACCGTCCTCAAAGAACACTCATCAAAATGTAACTTCCTATCCATTAAAACAGAAAAAGACTTCAAAGTTACAGGACAATCAACAGCTTTTAACTTGTGAATACAGTAAAGGTAGAAAGGTGAAAGCTTAATGAATTTACATGTTGATTCATGTAAATTCATTCACTTTTAACTTCAGGGAGTTGAAAGTTCATATATTAAATTAAACTGAGGTTGAGAGTAATGTTATCTAGCTTTGTACACCTAGACTGGCATGCATTTAAAGTAAGTCATTTGACCTGTTTTTGGCCCACAGACTGGCCTATAAGGAGCTTTCTTTATAAGGTGGTTTCTTTACTTTCTAGCAGAAGGAATCTGGCATAGAGGTTTAAGATTTAAAATTACTAGGTTTTAAATGCATAAGCTGTAGGACGTGACTGTCACAGAAGGTACTATCCCTCAGAAAATGTGCCTCTAGTGCAGACCTTCAGCATATTTAATAATTAGTCTTCTCCTCAGTACCACCTTAAGTCTACCAGTAACATTGCCTCAAATACTGCTTATTTAATATTTGAGTATTACAAATTATAAAAAAAAAAATCCAGTTATGAACTGATTTGCATTCTTCAGCTTTTGCTATGCATACTGTCAGTGGTTTACAGCCTTTTCAACTTTGCTGTCTCTGAGACTTTACAAACCCCTGGAGACTTTAGCTTTGATGTTTTTTCCACTCAACCAGATTCACCATCATAACATCTTCAGGTGACAAAAAAAAAAAAAAAACGTGAAGCTGTGGTACAGCATAGGGCTGAAACTCAAGTTTCTGGGGACAACAGTTTTCTGTGCTGTAAAGTAGCACCACACAGCAATCCCACATTGTCGTCACTGTCAACAGCAGACTTTGGGAGAAAACAAGACCATACTGTTTTCTGTATCATGAATCTGGCCTCAAACTTAGCATAGGTACTGCCACTCACTAGTTTTAAGACATAGAATAAACCACAAACCAGGACCCCACCAGTGATGAGAGAAAAACAAAAGGG
>CM021766.1:131051369-131069403 GCA_011076525.1 Nettapus auritus | reverse complement strand
AGAAATCTCATATCTGAACTAAGATCTTCTTTCTTGTTCTGAATGAGATGATGGTATGCCCCTCTATTTTCCCAATACCAATAAGTGATTTTTCCAGGGTACCAGAGGAAAACAAAGAGGAGAACTGAGAAGAAAAAATCATACCCCACTGTACTCAGATCAACACCTTTTCACCTTATTTTGGCTTTTAGTTCAATCCAGATCCCAGCTTCTAAGTCCAAGAAATTATGTAAATATTGAGAAAGACCAACTAACCTGCAAGGCCGTATAATATTCCCAGCTGCACTTTTGATTAATTACTAGCCCAGCAGGAATTCATAAGGCATTGCAAAGTACAGCAACAACAATTATTCTTAGCTGTAGGCCCAGCTGGCTCCCAGCCTTAAACCAGCAAGAGTTTTTCTAATAACCATAGCAATAACAGGAAAATAAATACCTTTGCTCATCACAATCATTATTTACTTGCATCCACCCCACCAGTAAAATTTAAAGTACTCTCTTTATTCTACCTGCTCTCTTCATGTCTCCCAACCAGTATGCCCATGACACATGACACTAAGGAATATTTTGAATAACTGCACTGTTCTGACACTGGAGATGATTCACAGAGTGGAGCTGGGAGCACTGAATTAAAGACATTCATGAAAATCTGTGCAGGTCTCTTTTATTTAGTTATATTAACTCAAGGATTGAATATAAGCTTGTGCGTCAATGTGCAGCCATGACAGCATTGGTTACCACGATTTGTGATAGAGAAGAGGATCTCAGAGCAATGAAAAAAAAAAGTGGGGGGGGGGGGGGAAGAAAAAAGAAATCTAAGAAATCAAAGTGCAGCTGAGATTGAATATGGAATCTGAATGTCTCCAGCTGTTAATTCAGAAGAGGTGGTAGGCAATTGCTAGAAATTAAATGGAAAGTAAGCTGTGACATTCTGTCAAACTTCACCTACAAGTGCAGAATATTTATGAAAATAAACTTGGCTCAACCTTTCTGTTTCCACAAAGCATAAAATAAAATAAAATAAAATAAAATAAAATAAAATAATAAATAATTAAAAATAAATAAATAAAAAAGATTGGGGTTATTTTCTGAGTGTAATAAAAATGAATCTGTTTAATAGATCCAAACCAAGGGGAAAAAAGCAACCAAACAACAACAAAAATGTTTTGCAATTCTAACTAGTGTTTTTACCACACTTACTATATTGAGATATGTACCGTAACATTCCTGAAAGTGTCTAAGATTTTTCTCTGGGCAGATTTTGAATTATCTTGGAAAGTTTGTCTTTAGTTCAAATGAAACGTGCAGAAAGCAGCAGCCATCATTGGTCCTTGAATTGGTCCTTGAGTAACAATTCTGTGGAAGTATCATTTTGAAAGCAACCCTGTGTTCTGCATTCATCCCATTGTGCTCAAGTTTAACCTTTTACTACCCTCTGACTTAAGGCAACATCACAGGATCTTACACAGCGTTTCCCAAAAGGTATGAGACTACTACCACTGCTCTGAAATAGCTTCATGAGAAACAAAGTGTTAGATATATTACCTTTTATAAAGTTATCTCAGACTATTAAAACTTTTTATTATTCATATTTACTGTTTAAAACCCAGTCCTACAAGCTGATACATACAGATAGATTCTAGTTCTGTAAAACTTCACTGATTTCTACAAAGCTTTTTTTCAGGCATACAATTCTATGACTAACAAGGTCTTTGCACCTCATTTGTTCTAAAGCAAAAACAGATAGGCAAGTACCATTTGTCTCTATATTGGTCTTTTTTTGGCTGTAATGTAGCAACATTGCTGTCCAGATTCGTTGTACTACCTTATTTTTGTTTACAAGTAAAAAATGTATGTATATTTTAATGGAATTCTTGGAAACAATCATTAACTTGCTTCTCTTCATATAACAGTTCTTAAACTTGCTCTCCAGCCCTCTTCTTTTTTTTTTTTTTTTCTTCTATGTTTTGCAGTAATGCATTATGATTTTCTTCCATATAACGCTTTGACGGAATGTAATTGCAGTGACATCTATAATTTGTGAAAGAACTTTGGACAGTATTATTAGTTCTGAAAACCAAGACTTTTTGTGACCTAGAGGAGTGAACATCTTTTGTTTGTTTAAAAGTAAAACAATTTCAGAAGAAAAAAAAGTACGCTTTCTCCACTCGCAATGGGAGGGGAAGAGGGTGTACAGAAAGGCTGTTTCAGAAGTTTACCTCAGATGTTATGCAATTTGAAGCCATTTCTGGTGAGATTTTAGTACAAAAAATCAGTTTCTTAGACAAGTTTGACCCCCTCACTACTTGAAATTTTACTGGTACAATTATTGCATTATAAGTTTCATGTTTTACTGAACAGAATACGGGCACATTATTTTTGCCTAAAAAGTTTACATACAATTCATATTCTGTTCATAATACGGGAAGAGGAATTGATTTGAGGGTGTGGATAGGTTTACTTTTACAACAACCTTAAATCACTATAGATTTTGAGTGTAGTCAGAATCTTACCTGTCTTCAGCAATGACACTGTAGTAGGAGCTCTTCACACTCTAATGGAGCCAGGCTGCTCTAAATTCCTGAAGGCTCTGAGAAAGCTTTGAGAAAACTGAGACTGAGAAAGCACAACAGTGAGCAATCTGAAAAGATTTTATTGAATAAGACAATTCAGTGGAAGTAGAATATACAGCTAAAATGCCTAGAAAGTCTTTGGATTTGTGTGTAAGGAGAATCTAACTTACTTTCATATTCTTAAATTATAAATAAATAAATAAATAAATTAAATTAAATGGGCTTGGAATCCAAAAATGAAAATCTGTCCTTCACTTACAAAATGAGCTGCATACATATTCCTAAAGTATGATAGATCAAATGCCAGGATGAGGTGATCTAAATCTCTGTAGCTGAGGCAAAGAAACAGAATTGCACAACTGAACAGAGTATGTCCTGACCATTCTAATTTCATGTGAAATTAGGCAGACCCACTGTTCTTCAATTTCTTGGAAATAGTAAATAGCACTTTTTGTTTCTAAATAGTAGCTCAGAAGAAAAATTAAGAATAAAAAAGTACATTAAAATAATCTAAAATAAGGAAATGTCTGAATTAAGATTGCCCATAAAATCTTTATAGGCCTCCCTGCATATGATGGTAAGATCTTGGTCCTCGGGATATCTGAATTTCTGTAAGGATATCTGTCTCATTTCAGAAAGGAGAACATTAACTGTAAGAACAGTTATACCATCTCTTGTTCTAGTATAACTGAAAAATCTTGTCCACTGAGATTTAATTGACTACCCTTAAAACTATGCTCTGAAGTGGATGATTAAATTCTTCTAGCCATCCCATGACACTTCGAACAGGTTAGTGGGATAGCGTTTGACAGGTGATTTTTTTTTTTCTTTTTTTGAATTAACTGAAGGATAAACCGCATGTTACAAATGGAGAATGCAAGGAGATATCCCAACAAATTTTCCCTAATAACAGACAAATTTCACCATGTGGCACCACACACAGCCATTTGGTACTATTTCAGAAAGGCATTAGGACTCTCACAGAGTCCTGCAAAAAAATATTATCTGTCTCTCTCCAACCAACATAATATATATCATTCAGCATCCTTCCATGTATACACAGCAACATCTTTTAGAAAAGAGATGAAGTACTGCACACCTGTTTGCATTTGATATTCGATTGCCTAGTTGAGTGAATGTGAGTGTCTTCAGCTGATCCAAGAAGGTTCTGATTCAAGACTTCCAGGGTTCATACTCCAAACAAACACATCTTCCAAAGATCTCTGGTCATTTCTTGGATCTATTTTGAATCAAATTACAGAAACATTCACTTGAGATAGTCTTAACACAGCTTCAAGTTAGTCTTGTGAGATATCCCTGAAGTATTTCCTCCAAGGCTGGCCTCTAGCCCTCTGACCAGAAAAATCCCTTTGAGACTGTACTGGGACTTCAGGAGTCTCTTGCTTGAGCTAGTTAGAAATCTAGTAATTACAGGAACTATAAAGCTTCAGAAGCTGCTTTATTTTCTCCCAAAGTAGCTTTATCAAGCATGTTTGTTGCTTATAGTTTCTGTAATTTGTTTTCTGGTTTAGGACAGGATTTAGGACATTTGGGGACCATTAGTGCCTTCAGATAGTACAAAGAAATGCAGACATACTTTCTTTCAAGTGGTACAGCAGATGCCATCATAAATATGTTTCCTAGATCTGCTAAACAATACTAGAAGACTGCTAAGTTGCACCCACACAATCCCCTGCCTCAAGATGTGGTCTAATCTATAGCAGAGATGGTTAAATTTCTCTTCGGAGTGAGTTCCACCAGCCTTTTAAAGTGGGTGACAAGATCTCCTAGAGGTAGTGGTAAAAGGCTATGCACAGATCAAAAGTGCAAGTCTTTTGTCCAGAAGTTGAATTAATCAATTACATGGAATCAAAAGTAACTTATTTTCCACTACACTGTGCCAATAGTTGGGATTCATTTTATTTATTTCTTGGTATGTGGCATTGGTGTGGTACCATGCAGGATCCTGTATATATAGATGACCACTACAAAACAGTATTTCTGTCCTGTTCACCATGACACTTATGGGTAAAAAACATGTCCTAGTCCAGACTGACAATTATCTGAAGAAGTGACAAAGCAAAGTGAATTGATAAAATGTTATTTCTAATTCTTTGGGGGGAATCAAATCTGTCTCAAATCATGTTAATGTAAATTACTGTGGCAAATATGACATCTCTGTCTGAGAGTGTGTTAATGCAATTTGCTCCAGTGAATATCACATCCCCATCTGCTAAAGCAATCTGTTAAAATTTAGTAAGATTATTATCTTCAAGAGGCAGAGGTTTTTAATCTTTCAGGTTGTTGTTTTTTTAAGTTCTCTCTGATGGAAATAGTATCTAATGTGTGATGCAGACTGACAACATTTGATTAAATTAAAAATGGAGTATGTAAATTCCTAACTCTCACCAGCTCACTGTAAAATAACAGCTGGTGTGAAGCTAAGGCCAGAAATTAAATTGCTAAAAAAAAAAAAATATGAGTTTCAACCAGGTTTTCATCATGAGTGGTAGATAGAGAGACCATGTATTACTCATGCGAGTAATAAAATAACACATATTTATCTAAATTATAATGTTTTTAAACTAAGTCCTCACTTATAATCAGAGATCAAAAAACTGCTCCAAAATAACATATTGTGCCTTGAAAATGTATGAAGAAAAAAAGAAAAGAAAAGAAAAGAAAAGAAAAGAAAAGAAAAGAAAAGAAAAATCAGTGAAAAAATACAATGGTTATGTCTATTTCCTTATTAAGGTTATGTAGAGTCTAGAACAGTAGGATACAACCTTCAGGCACTACTTCTTTGGAAATCAGGGGAAAAAAAAGTTGAAATATCACAAATCTTTCCTAAGAGATCCCCAGCTTGTACCTAGAATGCTTAATTTATAATAATATGGAAATATGGATATCTTTATGATTAATTGAAAGAGTTCTGAAATCTAATCTAAGGAGAATGTGTTATCTTCCTACAGAAAGTATTACAAGATTCTATTCCTCCAAAGCACAAAATGGATTCAAAAAGACATTACTTACACATGGTTTTATTAACACTGAAATTTGTGTTGGAAACAAATTTCACTTTAGATCATTTCACTCCAACAGCTGACAGGTACTATGATCTTAAATATAAGAATATCAATTAAAATATATTAGAATACCAGCTTTAGATTCCATAAACACATAGCAGCACTTGAACAGCTTTAATTAATTAATTCCCTTGCACTGATCGAAACTACCAAGTAGTCACTTTTACGGTGTTTAGGTAGATTCTGACTGACTGGCTAAGGAGCACATAGGCTTGAAGATTGATGTCAGAGATCCCAGAACTTCACAATTGGGTAGACAGGGAATAGAGATACTATTATTAAGGTAATAGGAAAAAAAACAAGTATCTCTTTCCATTCTGGATGGAAGGATTGTTTAATTTCCATTCCCTCTTTCCCCTTGGATGATGGCTTCCTTCCTAGTGGTAGTGAAGCACAGAACTTTACAAAGCCAGCTTTCAAAGTCAGGCACCCTATATATATATATATATATTCCTTGTTTCAGCCTCACTCTTTTCAAGTCTATCTGGCTGTTGGGCAGCTTCATCACTTTGGGGTATTGACACCTGCTCACCAATATAAAAATAGCAAACTAGTTTTTCTCAGGAACAGTCCCAGTGATGGATGCATATGGTTTCCTCTTTCTTCTCTGCCATATGGTAGAAATCTGATTCAAACTAGTAGCAAGGAAAAAATCATAAGTTTCAAGCTATTGCAGCCTTAAAAATATATGTTTTGGAGTTTGTTGTACTATTACTGCCAAGATGCCTTAAACAATGGAAGTTATACCAGCACTGGTATGGAAGCAATATTCTAATGGAAGCAATATTCAAATGGAAGCAATACTCTAGCACTGTCTGCATAACAACAGAAATGTTCCTTGGTTTCTGTTTATAAGAAAATAAAAAAAAAAAAAAAAAAAAAAAAAAAAAAAGCTCCTTGTACTCCAGATTTTCACTGCAGGCAAGACGGAACCATTCATTTTCATGATTTCAGCTCCTTTACCTCATCCAAACAGCCTGAGCTTCTCTAAACTAAAGTAGCACGAGGCATGACTGAAGTGATATTGCAAAGCAGTACAATTTTAATATCAGCCATTTTACATTTCAATTCATACAATATCTTCTCTACCTTCTCTAGCATTTGACTGCTGCTTCATGAGATAAAAGAGAAGGACTTGCAGCCATTGCTAGATGTGGCATTTTTACTAAGGTGGGCAGCCAAGCTCCACCACAACTCCTCTCCCTCAAAGGGAAAGGGCGGAGAAAATATGATGAAAAGGGCTCAAAGGTTGAGATAAGGACAGAAAGAACACTCAACAGCTATCATCATGGATAAAACAGACTCAGCATCGGGAGATTAATAAAATTTATTGCCTATTACTAACAAGCTAGAGAAGTGACAAAGAAAACAAACTAAAAGCACCTTCCCCCCATCCATGCTCTTCCACCTCCTCCCTCCCAAGCAGCACAGGGGAACAGAGGAAAGGGGGCTGTGGTCACTCCCTAACTCTTCATTTTTGCTGATCCTTCACAGTCACTCTCTGCCCCTGCTCCACATGGGGTCCCTCCCACAGGATGCCGTCCTTCCCAAACTGAGCCCATGGGGGCTGCTCACAGGCTGCATCTCTTCAAGAACTGCTCCCACATGGCTCCGTACCACGGGGTCCATCCCCCAGGAGCAAACTGCTCCAACATGGGTCCCCCAGAGGCAGTAGCTCCCCCCAGACCCCCTGCTCCTGCATGGGTTCCTCTCCACCAGATGTAGCTGTGGCCCGGGGCCTGCTCCTGTGAGGGCTCTCCATGGGCCGCAGCCTCCTCCAGGACACATCCATCTGCTCAACCAGGGGCTCCTCCACGGGCTGCAGCGTGGAGATCTGCTCCATGTGGGACCCATGGGCTGCAGGGGGACAGCCTGCTCCACCAGGGGCCTCTCCACAGGCTGCAGAGGAACTTCGGCTGCATGCCTGGAGCACCTCCTGCCCTCCTTCTGCACTGACAGTGGGATCTGCAGGGCTGGTTCTCACTCCTTGCTCTCCCAGCTGCTGTTGTGCAGCAGTTTTTTTTTAATTTAATTTAATTTTATTTTATTTTCCTTAAATCCGCTTTCACAGAGGAAAAAAAAAACATCACTTACTGGCTCGTCTCTGGCCAGTGGCGGGTCCCTTTGGAGCCGACTGAAACTGGCCCTTATCTAAAATGGGGCAGCTTCTGAATTCTTCTTACAGAGGCCACCCCTGCAGCCTCCCGCTACCAAAATCTTGCCATATAAACCCATTACAGTAGACAATGAGAGACAGGTATTGAAGATTAATCTGAGGAAAGCAAAGGGTGAAAGAAAAATAAAATCTCTTCGTAATCTTTGTAAGTGATAATAAAACATTTAAATAACGAAACAATGTAGATCTGCACTGTGAAAAAATAAATAAATAAATAAAATAAATAAAAAATAAATAAATGTTTTGTTTCTCATTCTGAAGACCTCAGGAATTAAAAAGTTTCTTCATCATCACCTAGAAGATCTGCCTATATAACTACTCTTACACATAAATAAACAAAGCCCAGAAATTAACTGATTCCTTTCAACGTAATTCCTTTCAATTCCTTCCTCAGGCTAAGGAAACACTGATTAGTAGCTGAGCAAAAAAAACAAACAAAAACAAACATGGATGACTGTCACTGTAAAATAAGTATAAATACAGAGTACAATGTGGAGAAAAATGACTACAAAGCACTATGGCTAGAAATACAGGTGGTAACTTACTTGAATCATATTGTTATTATACTGATTTGTCTAACTTTGATTTGCAGTTCTTTCACTTATCATAGACTCATATAATCATGGGCTTGGGTTGGAAGGACCTCAAAGATCATCTAGTTCCAGCCCCCCTGCCATAAGCAGAGATGCCACACACTAGCTAAATCAGGCTGCTCAGGGCCTCATCTAACCTGGTCTTGAACACCTCGAGGGATGGGGCATCCACAACCTCTCTGGGCAACCTGTTCCAGTGCCTTACCACCCTCTGAGTGAAGAAAAGGACTACATAACTGACCACTTATGTAGTCAGAGTACAATACTCTTTCACCTATGTAATTAGAACTAGTTTCCAGGCCTTGCTGAAACCAACCAGAATTGTCAAAATGAAGGTAAGAGAAAGTAAATTCAACTCTGTGACAGCTGGAGAGCTACCTGAATTTCCAGTCTAGTTTTAGAAACTCTCTGAAACATTCAAATGCTCTAGGTTATCTTTCCCTGTTTCTTAGCACTATCATAATTGCATTGAGAGGAGGTGAATGGTATTGGGTTGCGTGTCATTGCTGGAACAGGCCCAGCGGACACTCAAATATTCTTGTTCTAAAAGAAAAGAGTTATGGGAGCACTGTTGATTTGCTAATGTTTCTATCATCCCTGTTACTCCTACTGAGGCAAAAGGACAATGTGTGGGCAGACACATGAGTTTAAGGACAATGTGTGGGCAGACACATGAGTTTAAGGCACTTATCCAATGCTAATACATCAGACAGCCTCACATCTTGTAGCATTCTACCTCAGAGCCTGAAACATATGTTTTCACAACACTATTTCACAATAGAAGTATTATTCACATTTTGCAGAGGGTGAAAGCAAGCACCTGCATTGTGTGTGTGTGTGTATATATATATATATTTATATATATATATATATATATATATATAAAGCCTGGGAGGGTGGGGGGTGGGGGAGCACCTAAGGAAGAAATGTAGATTACTAACACCATGCCTTGAGAAGCATTTGTATACCTTAAGTTTTACTAAAGCTTATGGCCAGAATTCTTGGTTTCCTCTCTGTGCTCACAACTATGTTCTGTTTCACATACAGGCCTGTCTAGGATTGATTTGGTAAAACAAGGCAACCCTGCAATGAAGTTGTTTTAGCAGCCCACTCCTGTAGAAATGCTAAGTACACACCACAAGTGCAGCAGATTGTACAAAACACAGTAGTTTCAGCTGTTCACACTAAATATCTGGTTTGAAGAGAATGGACTGCTGCCAATCTTATACTCTCTAGCTCAAAACTTCCCGCTTGCATATTTTCCATGAGAGTATCCCATCCACCCTATAAGTAAGGCTAGGGCACTGCCCCCAGAAAAGAAAGATATAATTACCAAACTCTGTTCTCATGACTATATGGGGCTTGATTTAAAATGCATAACAAACACTTAGGAGCACATTTACTGGACTGGCACTAGCCCTTTCCCCACTGCATACCCTAACATTAATGCAAAGGCATGCTCCTTTATGCTCGTCTTCTTTCACTTTCCCTTCAGTGTTCCCAACTGCAAAGTGTTTCAGACTTAGCAGAAAGCAGGAAAATCACCATCACTGCCCTGTAGCCTGTCACTACTGCTATCCTCCTGTAACAAGGAAGAACAGATAGTACCAAGGAGTGCATAGACCTTAAACTGCCCACCTTGATTTGTAACCATGAATATATTGCATGCTCAAAAAGAAATCACATTTGTTTGCATTAGAGGAGACAGGGATGATCCATCCAATCCTGCACAAATGGGTATCCTCAATGTCTAAGTTCAGGTGAGACAGAATTTCAGAGAGCTCATACCGTGTGGCACAATCTGTTGGCCTACTTAGACACCTGGCACTTGGCATGTTCTTGTGAACCTCAGGTTTGGTCCTGACTTAATTCAGGGTCAAGAATTTCACTGTTGGATACAGTCCTCAGGCTGAGTTTTTGAAGTGACAAAAACATCATGACACTTAAGTTTCTTTTCATATGTAGGACTTCCGAAACATTTACTGATATCATTTACCAAGAGCAGCAGCATCAAGATGATTTTGAAAATAGAGTTCATTTTAACTAACTGGCCCCACAATAGACTCTGCTGTGAATTATGCTTCTGTTTCAGAGCTTCTGAATTTTAAATTTTAATTTTAATTACTCTTAGATTATCATATCTCCTCCAGCATTAACTGTTTGAGGAGACATAGGACTGCAAGAGAGGAAGGAAAAAGAAAAGAAAAAAAAAAAAAAAAATAGACTTACCAATATAATAATAGGACAAGTTATGAAATGAGACGAGTCATTTATTTAATTTGCATTCTGCATTTGATCTCTGTATGTAGGCTCTGCTTCTTACCTTTCTGGATTTCCAGGATAATTTTGTTAATACTCACATTGACCTTTTGCAAACAATAAAGGGAGAAAACTGAAAATGTTTAATATTTTTAGTATTAATAGTAAATTTCAGTCACTGCACAGGTTACTTGCAGCCCACAAAATGTATATTAAAATGAAGGTTGTGAGTCTATACTGGTGATGTGAAGTATAATACAATTGCTATCTGCAAGCCTAATTTATAAAATGTGACTTCTCTTTTCTCTGATAAAGAATACCACTTTAATGAAACAGAAACTTTTTGTATTCATTTGGAGTTCTTGTTTTCTTAAGCACTTTGCACGTGGTAGGGAGAGAAGGAAATGAAGACAAAGGAAGCTGAGGTTTGGCCCTGAGGTTTCAGCAGGTTGAGCCAGCTAAGCTGTCTTTGCCAAAACGGTGTCAAGAGATGTCTGATGGCCTGCACCATGTTGTTCTTGGCCTTTAGGAATGTCACAGGAGGCAGTCCACTATTCACAACAGGGCTGTGTTCACCTCTGTTTGTGCAGAGTCAGTGTGCGGAGATTTAGAGAAATGTTTTCTATTATAAGGAAGTTTTGCTTAGAGAGGAACATTAACTTTTTTATTAATGACATCACACAAAATTCTACACTTCTGATTATAGTATTTTAGTACTTGTGATCTCAAATTAAATTAAGTGGCACTGCACTTGATTTTTCTCTCCAAATGAAGGAGTAGGACATAATTATATCTATGTGAGTGTCTTGGATAAGTATTTCCATACTCTAAAACCAACAGATTTAAATTAATTCCTCTCCCTGAACTCGCTAGATAAACAACATTTGGCTTCCTAGCAACCTAGTTTGTCCTAGGTCATTCATATGTATTATTACAGTTCAGTTCTAAACCAGTTTGATCTGAAATTCTAAAAAGTGCTTGTGTAGCAGATATACAGTTACCTTTGCTGTGAAACTCTTGCACTAAGCAATAAAAACAAGTAGAAAAAGATGCTTCAGGTACTGTACTCTTCATTCACTTCTTTCCTGTTCATTACACCCAGTGAAAGGATGTTGCAGGTATAAATCAGAGGGGAAAAAAAATCCCTTGCCCTTTGTGTATAACAGAAACGTAAGAAGGAACACAGAAAAGTGAACATTGAAGTGACCCCAGTGGAGGCTACCCAGGTGGTCAGTGGGATGGTGAGTGTGGCACATGGGGTGAGGCTGAGGGTGCCAGATTTGTTCAGTTTTCAGAAGAAGGCTAGTGGAGATCTAACGGGAGACTGCATTGCCTAATGGGGCAGGATGATGGATGATAGACACAGGTATTAGGAAAAAACGTCACAATGAAGATAGTCAGCATGGCAACAGTTTACCCAGTTGTGTAATCTTTACCATCAAAGGTATTCAAAACTTTTCTGGACAAGGTCCTGAGCATTGTGCACTGAGCTGTCCCTGATATGAGCTGGGGGTTGGTCAAGATGATCTCCAGAAGCCCATTCATTATTCTACAATTCCAGCGTCTGCAGATGCTGCTGCTGCTGCTGCTGAAGCAGCTGTGTTTCAACTATACAGACGAAGGATGCTACAGGATGCCTACTGAATCGAGCAGGTCCCACACCCACATCAGTAAATTCAATCTGGGAATCTGCAAGTAACTTCAAGGAAAGTAGGCCCTAGGCTTCAGTTCTGTTTGCATTTATTTATCAGTGCAAGTTTAAAAATTCTGATGCTCATGGAGAAATGCTTTAAGTTGTTTCTTAACAGTTCTGCTTCATTTAAAGTATATGCAAGAGCAAAGTAATCCAAATTCAAGTGACTTGAAACTACCATTAATCTCTCTCCACAATGAAATATTTTGTTTCATGTCAAAACTTGATTTAATAGCTTTGCTTTTCCATCCTGAATTTGCATCCATCTCCATACTTCATTTTTCCCTGTTATTTCTCTGACACTTCAAAGAAGGAAAATAGAGCAAGCAGCATAAACCAGACCAAGTTTTTCTTCATTTCTTACTCTTCCTTACACACACACACACACACACACACACAAAATAAAGGAACTACTATAGAATTTTATAATTTCCATGGCTGCTACTATCCTATTGAGTTCTGTATGCAAAATGATCTCTTATAGTAGCTCCAAGAAAGAGCCAAACACAGATGTCTGTGTTTATTACATCTGATATTGCAATTTTTTGATTATGTGTTATCATTGTTATATACAGATATGCCTCAAACCTTAACCAAACCTGGAGTGTACTTTTGCAAGCCACACAAACTTTAGGATCTCAGTTTTAGATAACATCGTTTGCATCTTTTTGAACTCCACTTCAATAAACTATACAAAAGAAGAAATTAAACAGTTTAAGTTTAGGAGTAAGAAACATCTACAAGTCAATGTGACTATCACCACTGATTTTAGCAGGAGCAGAAGGTGGCACAGCTACACAAATGGTATTCCACTCCATTGGAAGGAACAACTTTTTGATTGCATATCACCAACCAGTTTCCAAAGTAATGTGTATATAGTGGTGCCCAAGCTTCACACTTTTCCTCTGCACAGCAGAATGCCATGATGAAAAACAAAAGAAAATCTTTCTCCCTGTTGTTTTGGACTAACAGGTGAGCATAGTAAGTCTGTCAGTTTTTATACAATCAAATCAGGCAGCATTTTCTGAGTGCATTTAAACATTAAATTTAAAGTTTGTTTTTGTTTCAGAACAGCATTATTTTCTATGTGAAATTGTTAGCAAATAGCGTGTTTCTCCATGTGTAATGTATTGTTTACATCAGTTAACAACATTTTAAAGTGGCACTTCATTTTTTTCTAGTTTGTTAAGTCATATTTGTTTTAAATTTTGCAGTTCAAAATTTCACATTATTTCCTTAAGAATGACACTTTAAGAATATCAATGTAAATATTTTCTTATTGCAGCTAAACATCATAATTTAGGACAAATTATATGTAAACATCACAGGTGTAGCTATGGGTATGGTTCTGATTAGGCAACTAAATATTGCTGTCAAGGACAAGGATGTAGCAGAAGCCAGATTAGATAGAGTTCTGGAACTCCAGGTGGACCAGTGTGCCAAATAGATACAGATACAGCACACAGAGAAGAACATCCAAGGCAGATGTATGTAGCTGTCTGTGCATTAGTGTTAGTTGTACTCCAGTTTACCCAGCTGAATATATTAAACTTGCTGAATTACACTGTTTCCCATAGCTTACCCAGTCTAGTTCTTCACAAATATTCTGAATATTTCTACACTGCACAGTTCCCAGACTTATTGGTGTGTCTGTAGCAGGACCATACACTACTGCTGTAGGAACTAGCACTATGCAGTTTTAAGGATGAAAGTATTACTGCTGCTTCTAATCACCCAAGCCCGTTTCTGCACTGGGTGGAGCTCAGGAAGAAAATTAAACCTGGGCCAAACTGTAGTGATATCATATACTACTTTAGTAACAACTGAATTGCTAATGGTGACAAACTGGAGATAAAGATATATATATATATAGATATATATATATATATATATTCAAATGAGGAAGTAGAGCACTTACAGAACTCATACAGTGAAAGAAATAAGTCTAAAGCCCTGGATGCTGAGGTACATGATTTAACTTCAAGACTACTGCTCTTCTCACATAGAAAATGGTAATGACTATCTTTCAAATACCAAATTACTGGAGAGAACAGGAGGATGCCATCTCCAATCTGATCAGAACAAATTTTTCCCTGATCTTTCTTTCTCTTTTTCCAAGATGAGTGAGGAACTTCATACGCCTGTCTTCTTCCATCCTTTGGGTCTCATTATGCAGAACTACATAAATCACCTTTAAACAATTTGAACACTGGAATCTCAAACTGCTAATAATTGCCTTAGATAAGTACAGTTTTCAGATTGTCGTGAATGTATTTACTGTATTGATTGTACTCTCTGAAGTAAAGTGCAGAAAGAGAGCTATCCCGCAGAGACTAAAGTAAGTATATCTACTTCCCACGGGTGAAACTGCCATCATCTTTTCCATAGTGTTACTAACAGGCCTGATTACCCTCACAACTCAGCCAATTTTACACTGGAACAACTCCACCATCTTCAAAGAAGGTTGTCTTCATATAAGTTTAATCTTAGTAGGAGAGAGGATGATTTTCTTTTAATTCACAGAAAATCATAAGAATCCTGAAGTAGGTCAATCCGAGTCTTAAGCTATTTGATCTAGTCTCTTTTAAAAGAAAAAAAAAAAAAAAAATCTTTTAACATTGAAGAAACAAAGTCAATATGCATCATAATCATTTGCCTTACACTGACTGAGAATATTTTTTGTGCCCTTTACTCTGATGTTACTAATTTTCTCCAATTTCCTGCTTTTTAACTCTACTTCAAGGGAAATGAAATTAACACTAAACAAAGCCTGTATTTTCCAGGTCTGAGCCATGTAGTATTTTTGAATAATCAGCAGAAATTATCTGAGTGTATAACTGCTATTACAGAAGTTTATCAAAGTGTAACTGCAAAATAACTGGAAAGGATTATTCAAAATATATTAAAATTAAATATGAACTGTGGTACTGGGATGTACTTTGCATTAGATGCACTTGCAGTGCTTCCTTTTTGTTTACAAGATGTTGACATGATTTTGTAAGTGGAAAGAGTATGATTTTGAGTTTTGAAGACACAGAACTTGCTCAAAAACCCAATTGTTATAAATAGAATAGAACAGGACAGAACAGAACAGAACAGAACAGAACAGAACAGAACAGAACAAAATAGGAGTAGTTCAGTTGGAAGGGGCCTTCAAAGATCAGTTAGTCCAACTGTCTGACTTCTTCATGGCTAACCAGAAGTTAAAATGCTGTCCAAATGTCTCATGAACACTGAGCATAAACCACCTCTCTAGGAAGCCTGTTTCAATTTTTAACAATCCTCACAGTAAAGATTTTTTTTCCCTATGCCCAGTCTGGACCTCCCCTGGCACAGTTTTGTGTTGTTCCTTTTTGTTCTACCATCTGTTACAAGGAAGCAGAGAATGGGACCTCTCTCCACTTCCCCTCCTCAGAAAGTTGCACAGAGCAATGAGGCCACCTCTCAGCCTTCTATTCTCCAGACTAGACAACCCAAGTGTCCTCAGCCTCTCCTCACAGGACATGCCTTCCAGCCTTTGTACCAGCTTTGTTGCCCTCCTCTGGATGCTTTCAAGGATCTTAACATCCTTTTTATATTGCGGAGCCCAGAACTGCACACAACATTCAAGGTGAGGCTGCACCTTAAAATATAGCTCTTCAAAGTAGCTGGAGAATCACCTGGCTGAGTTGTGTTTAATGCATCCCACAATGCATTTTGCCCTCTTGGCTGCCAGGACACATTCTTGACTCAACATAATTTGTATTGTATGAAACCCCTACAAAATGATTTCTAAATAAACACATTATTTTTTTCTTTAAAAAAAAAAATGTATATATATATATATATATATCCTTTGGTCCTCCCGTTTGCCTTCCAAGAGATGCAGAAACAGCAAAGCATAGTGCCCTCTGAGTGTGTCCCACAGCATCTCTTCCATGGGCAGTATATTGTTTCTCTTCCCTCCCAGATTTGTCCTTCATCCTGCCTCTCCTCTCTGACCAAGCATGAGCCACCATGCAGTTGGTTTATTCAATGTTATGGACAGACTGATTAGTATTCACGGACTTCTCAGCTGTCTGATTTCTCTTTGATCAGCTTAGGCCAACATCATCAGCAGGAACACAGATTGGATCTCTTATCTAGTTTGTGAGTGTTCTATACCTTTTGGGTTTTAACTGATTCAGCTAAACTGGCCAATACTAAAAGTTTATTGGGGTGCACTAAAAGAGGTAACATGACTTGATAATATTCATTTTATTAAAATTTCAAGTTAAAAGCATTATAACTTTTTTATTGCAAGTAATGTTGTTCTGTTGCACTTTGAGTCATATTTGCATTGAATAAAGAATTACAAAATCATAGAAATCCTGAATGAGTATATCCTGTGAATTTCAATAAAAGATTGTTTATCCTCTTCTGGAAGTACTTTCATCTTCTGGTTCTGTGAAAACTCTACATGATGTTCCTAAAAGCTTAATGCCATGTTCCATGTACCTTTGACCTTAAAGTAAAGCAGAACAACGGAAATGTTATGTTTGCAGTACTATTTATCTGACCTGATAATGCCTTGGGATTTATTGTAAATTTGGTGGCTGCCAAGATCTGGAAGAAGCTTTTAGCAATTCAACAAATTACTGTCTTTGGACATACCCTGTCAGGTAGAGATACACGATTTATGTTTATTCTCGTGCTCAGACTTGGATTCTTTCATGCTTACATTGGCAAATTCAAAACCATTTATATGTAGAGAACTTATTTCCAAGAAATTAGCAAGGTTTGCAGATGAAAGGACTAGAGCCTATACAGGACTGAATGTAGAACCATTATTATTTAATTTCACAGTGAATGAAGTCTTCAGAAAAAAAAAAAAAAAAATGTTAGTGATCAGCACTAGAAAATAGAACAGTACACATGGGGAGAAAGGAGTACCAAGTAAGAACTGCTACCCTCATAGAAAGTTACATCCTCCTTGTCCAGCAGCATGTACAATGGCCAGCTGTCCCCTCTTTTCACGTGGGAACTGTTTCCATTTCTCTGATAATCAAAACAGTTCTATAACTGAGGGTGCTTTTCTTAAAATTTTGGATCATAATTTAAGGAGATTAACACATATGAAAAAATACTGAAGTATTCCTGACAGATTTTTTGCCATCCAGTTCTGATATTTGTATTAAATAATTCAACCATTCCATGAAAGTTTTAAATTTTGTTGTTGTTGTTGTTTTTATTACAGCAGGAAATTTTAGTCCTAAGAAAAAAAGTATAAAATCTTAAACTACCTTACAGTTGCCAGTAGATCAGTGGTAAAGAGGCAAGAGGTGCATGTGGATATACAATTCAAGTTTCTGCGTAACATAGTTTGGAGTTTCCCCTAAATCTCATTGACCAAAAAAAAAATGTTGCTCTGTTGCTCTTTCTGCTTTTATACAGGTTATAGATGAAGACACAAACTAAATACGCAGAACTACAAACTGCCTTTTGGAAAATCCAAATAAAAAATCAGTCTTCCCTGCTCTTCTCCTTATGAAAAGATTCATACTTCAGTTAAAGCCTGCTTCTTGTCAAACTTGGTATGTGTTTTTCCAGGAAAAGTTCGGTTTTGTTGAAGCAACATCATGTTCTGATAGAAATTAAAAGGAAAAAAAAAAAAAAAAAAAAAAAAAAAAAAAAAA
>CM021766.1:130978406-131051269 GCA_011076525.1 Nettapus auritus | reverse complement strand
TTTTTTTTTTTTTTAATTTTTGCTGTCTTCTGTTTCAGAATATTTTAATTTCACTATAACTTCAAATTGCTGTGCTGCTATTCTATGAGCATTACTTTGGGCCCCTTCAGTTGCTGCCCCAGAGGTATTTTGCCCATCTAACAGCCAGTTAAAACTGAAGTTTCCACTCCTCCAGCATTAAAAACTCTGCTCTTGAAGCTTATCTGAGCAGCAGCAGCAGAAAATAATTGCCATGGCAAAAGTTTCAAAGCACTCACAAAACGGTTGTTCTGTGTGTTCTTCAGCGCCACCTCCTGCCACTCAATGTCTTTACGACCACGTGCAGAACTGCACAAACTGTGGGTTTTGTCTCTCCAAATTGGTGGCATAGCTATAAGAAAGAGATCTGCAAGATACTTGTTTTAAATTCATATTTTATTATTGTTCCCCATTCAAAAAAAATATTAATGCTGAGAAACTGAACAGAGATATATCACCATCCAAGTTCAAGCAGAAAGACAAGAAAATCAGCATATAATCAGCAGCATTTTATCAGTTTGCATAGCTTGGAGATATAAAACACTGTAAATATAGTACCTAATGATATATACAGGATATGTAATACAACACTATGCATAAGCTTATTTATGTGGCAGTGGCCTTAACAATAAATAAAATGGACTTGACAAGGACAGACTTAATGATGTGGCGCTTTCATTTTAACTCATATTCTGTCTCAGGATAGTGGGTAAGAATTCATCCATTCTTAAATGGGTTCTTCTAGTAAGAAGAACTCCTATTAACCTCTTGTGAACCTTTTATAAACTGAGGAGTATTGAAAATGTTCTAAACCAGTAAATGGTGAAAATCTGAAATAAATGTTGCAGAAACACAAATCCACTGGGATTTATTCTTTGAAATGTTTCAGCTTGCATGGATTTGAAGACAAGGACTTTCTTTCCCTTCATAATAGATATAATTTGAGTGATTGATTGCATGGTTGAAAATTGAATTTAGTATTTTTGAAATATGGTTTGTTTAATAACAGTATGTTTGAGCATTCTTTTGTTTATGCTCAGTAACTGTTCCACTAGCTTGCTTCCAAAGATGCAGCAATTTTTCCCTCTGCTTTTTGTCAGTTTCTCTAGAAAACTATGTATCTTCTTTAATGATTTTCTTCTCAAGATCTCTTCCAAGTAATTTAAAACTTCTTCTCTTTCAAATAAACAAGGCCATATGAAGAAATCCTACGAAAATTCTTATCACAGGGGATTGCAAGACTTATGTTCCCATCCAAATACAAATTCTCATCACATACACAGTACAGTCCGTGATTCACAAAACCTATGGTATTATTGCAAAGCATTAAAAACATATACACACAGGCATAATAATAAATCAGTAAAAACAGTTTGAGAGGAAACTAAAGAGAACAGAGATCACGTCATACAAGGAAGGGACTCCAAAGTTTATGGCTTCATAGAATGAAGCAGAATCCACAGAGAAATAAAATGTTTTAGTTCTTTAATTTGTTTTTATTCCCAGGAAGACACTTAGTGAACAATTAAACAAACCCCAGAACAGGAGGGTAACCCATGCACTACTGCTCTCAAACACAGCAGAACTGGACAGACAATCTTTAAACTTAAAAAGTATTCCAGAATTAAGATGCCACTCTGAACAGATGGGACAGAGGAGTTTCATAGAACAAAGCTTAGAATCATAGAATGCTTTGTGTTGGAAGGGACCTTAAAGACAATCTAATGTCCCCTGCCATGGGCAGGGACACCTCCCATTAGATCAGGTTGCTCAAAGCCCCAACCAACCTGGCCTTGACCACTTCCAGGGATGGGGCATCCACAGCTTCTCTGGGTAACCTGTTCCAGTGACTCACCACCCTCATAGTAAAGAACCTTTCCCCGTCCCCCTGTGTAGTGGTTTTACTCAGCTGGATAGCCAAGCTTCACCACAACCACTCTCTCACTCCCCATTGTCAAAGAGAAAGGGGAAGAAAATATGATGAGAAGGGCTCAAGGGTTGAGAGGCACAAAAAAAAAAAAAAAAAAAAAAATAAATAAATAAATAAATAAATAAATAAATAAATAATTCCCCCCCATCTACCCTCTTCCAACTTCTGCTGCTGAGCAGTGCAGGGGAACAGGGAATAGGGGCTGCGGTCAATCCCTTATGCTTCATCTCCACTGCTCCTTCATGGTCACTCTCGGCCCCTGCTCCACCGGGGGCACCTCCACAGGCTGCAGCGTGGAGATCTGCTCCATGTGGGACCCATGGGCTGCAGGGGGACAGCCTGTCCCACCAGGGGCCCCTCCACAGGCTGCAGGGGAACTTCTGCGCTGGCATCTGGAGCACTTCCTGCCCTCCTTCTGCAGTGGTCTACAGGTCTGGTTCTCACTCCTCAGTCTCCCGGCTGCTGTAGTGCAGCATTTTCTTTTCATTTTCTTAAATATGCCCTCACAGAGGTGCAAACAACCTCACTTACTGGCTTGGCTCTGGCCATCAGCAGGACCCTTGGAGCCAGCTGAAACTGGACCTTATCTAACAGGGCCCTTATCTAACTGGCCCTTACCTAACATGGGGAGCTTCTGTATTCTTCTCACAGAGACGATCCCTGCAACCCCCTGCTACCAAAACTTTGCCACAGAAACCCAATACACCCTGCACTTCTTGGGAGAGGACATAGTTTAGGGTGGATGGGGGGAAGGTGTTTTTAGTTTGTTTTTAGATTCTAGCAATGGGCATTAATTATATTGATTATTATACTCCTTATGCTGAGTCTGTTTTGCCAGTGACAATAAGTGGTGGGTGATCTCCCAGTCCTTATCTCAACTCTCAAGCCCTTTGCATCATATTTTTTCCCACTTTTCCTTTGAGGAGGGAGACTAAGAGCGCTTCTGGTGGAATTCAGCTGCATAGCAGTGTAAACCCACAATGGTACCCATGTGTAATCACCATGTGCTACACAGAAGATTGTCCTTTTACAAAATGTAAATACCTCGATGCTATCAACTTCAAAATACAGTGCAGAATGCTCTCATATTGGACATTTTATTCTATGCATCCAAATAGCTTCTTCACTCTTCCAGACCCAGCAATGTCATTTTCAATAGCTTATTTAATTGCTACTTCTCTTTCCCTTTTAATCATTCATGCCATGTTCAACCCATGCATGGAACATAACCTATTCTCTTCAGCTAAGTCTCTATTAAAATTTCATTTCAAATGAGAACATGCCATTAAATTTTCCACATATGCAAATATTCTTGAATTTATGAAAATATCATACTTTTGTGCCTTTTATATCAACTCTTCCTAGTAGAGACCATAATTAATTTGTGCAATTCAGATTTGTGCAGTGAGTTTCTGAAGTTGAATAAATATTTGTACTTCTACTAGAATCCTTAATATACAATGAATCCAAACAGATTAACTGAACTCTGTAGTTTATCACTGTGTAGAGTTTGTGTATTTTTAAAATTCATTTATATATTTATAAATGAAAATATATTTGTATATTTGGCACATTGATGTTAGGAAGCATGGGTCTCTTAACAGACTTGGTGGCTTTTGAATATCCAGTCAAAATAGAAAATAGGTGACATAACTAAGCAAGGGTATAATGGGGAATCTTTTTAGTTCAAGTTACAGAAAACTGCTTTTCTGGAAGAGCTATGGAAGCAAAATAGGGAGTCATTTATTAGTAATCAGGACAGCCTAGTGTAGCCAAACACCGTGCCTACGCTAGTATGTCCTGACTACTGCAGCTGAGGAAGTGATAAGGTTGTATGTCATCTACTAAAAGGAATGAGGGGAGATCATCTCCCAGCAAGAATCGCAACCTTTCCTTTCTTCTGTCCATAATGCAAGATCAGCAAACTCAGCCAGTAAGTGTGCTCTCATCCCAGTTCTCAGCCTGCCACAACAACAAGGACTAGATCCTCTTCTTTGAGGGAGTAAAATTCTATTTTAACATTTCTAACAAACCTTGAAATAATTTTTTCTGTCTGTCCCTCGTCCATATGACATATATCTAGTAGATATGTCTAGTACTGGAATACATCAATTCATTACCTTAATCTAGCATCCAAAACCAGCAACAATTACAGGAGTTTTCCTGTCTACGTTAACAGGCCATCTTTTCCCAAAGCTTAGTAGATGGGGTGAAAGGGAAAATAAATAAGTAAATAAATAAATAAACTCACATCCTTATTCTTTGAACCCAACACCAGCCCTGGTCTTCTCATGCAAAGAAAGGAAAAGGTATATAAAGATGGTTCATAAACTGCAAATTATGCAAAAAAGCAGGGCTTTGTGATTCAGCCTGGAACACAGAAAGGCTGTGCATTTTCTAAGATGGAAAGCAAATACAGAAGGACATTTTCATTTGTGGTTACTACTGCAATATCACCCCTACTGTGTTATGGCTTATTATAGAGCTGACACACACCAGTGAACAAAATTTGCTTATCCGTTAGAGAAGGACTCTAGACATTTACATTCTTGTAGTTTTGCTACAAGGTCTTCAAGAGACGCTGCCAAGTAATTTCATGTACAGGAACTCAACTGAATTGCCCAGTTCGAAATTTGGTTGTCCTGATTCCTTCTGTAATGTTGTGAAAAGAAAGGCAGAAATGAGCCCAAATTCCTCTCAGGCCTATTTCTCCCCCTCATGATAGTTCGGAAGAATTTCAATGTCTGTATTCAGTTCCCCAGTGAGACAGCAATAGTGCTTTAAGACATAGGAAAGAAATGAAAATAAACATGTTACAAGATGGACAGGTACTCACATATTATGATAACAGGGTCTCACAAATTCTGATGAGAAATAAACACATTGATAAAAATAAATGCAGCTTTATGGAGACTGTTGTAAAAACATCTCCTTCCCAAAACATGTTGTTTACATGGAATATAAAGTTTTCCGTTCTCTTTCATTACTATATGTTACTTCATTACTAAAAAAAAATCCATATACTAGTGGTCTTTTCTTTGTGAGGGACCATCTGTTAAGGGCATTGTGATTGCTGAGAAAACTAGCATATATTTTCTGCTGAGAAAACTAGCATATAGCCAAAATATGTAGTAAAATGGTTTGAAATGAAAACATATGCATATATGCATATATATATATACATCCCATATGACCTGAGAACTCATTCATAGAGTATCTCCTTCATTTTCCACACTATGACAGCAATGTTATGATTCAAAACATATTTTTCATTATACACTGTCCACAGATCAACATTAGCGTACATTAGCATGAAGAGTCCTGAAGAATATCTCCTATTAAAAAAAAAAAAAAAAAAAAAAAAAAAGTGATTCACAGTCCTGAAACCTGTATTTCAAATATACATATATCACCATGTAAAAACATCTCCCTAGGACACTTCTGACATTGTATATTGCAGCACAATTTCTTCAATTTCTTTATTTGAAGATTTTTTTCTGACTACTAAATCAAATTGGAGGAAACTTTATTGGGTTCCAGAAGTAAAATGAACCATATCATGTCAGAGCTTTTAAACACAGCAGACCCACAAGTGCTTACTGTCAAAGGAATCCTTTTCCAAGCTGTCATTTTCAAATCCATCGGATAGGTGTGTGATGAAGACTAAACCAAGAAAAAAAGGAGAGTTGATAAAGTACACAGCAAGATTAATAAACAATTAAAACAAAATGAAGAGTTGGCAAGAAAGTGACTGATGATTTGGAACCTGATATTTATGAAAGGCTAAAGCATAGTAAGTTGCTGAGGTTATTGTATCTTTCTAGCAGTGACATCTGGTTCCTTGGCAGATTCTGTAGACAGTAAGTACCTCAAAGTCATTTTTAGTTTTGCATTTGTTTAGGCTACTGAATCTGAGGGGATTCTTCTATATAGTTCTTCCTACAGGACGTTTATCTAGTATTGTTGCACTAGAGAGTGGTACAGCAAATTCAGCATACTCCTATACTTAAAGAAACATACATATTAAAATGTTTGTTTACCCAGTATATTCTATATTTCATTTAGAAATAGTGATATACAATTTTCAGTCTGTGTTAAAAGGAACTGTATAGACATGACAGTATCATACCAAATAGGCTGTTTGTCCTCTGCATCCAGGATCATACCTGCACACTTAGAAAATATTTGGTACTGTTTTTATCTGTGTGGGCCCTTCAGAACCAATACAGATGAGAACGTATGAAAAAGATTTCACTCTGTCCAGCTGACAGTGTTGTAATTTTCTGACAATTTCCTCATCACTTGTGCCTGAGGACATCACTAAAGTAGTACTGAGAGCAGAGTTTCATTATTTCTGCAAAACATCAGGACAAATCAGTAACTTAACTACAGGCTACTCACATTTCCAGAAACACCTTGTGATGTGAGAGTGGTAACTGAAAGTCTGACTAATCATAGAATCAGCCATAGAATCAAATGCCTTAGGTTGGATGGGACCTTAAACTTCCCTGCCATAGGCAAGGATGCCACCCACTAGATCAGGTTGGCCAAGGATGGCCCCATCAAGCCTGGACTAATCCTAATGTTTAACATGGATTTTGATTAATTTCAACAAAAGACTGTAATACATGTCTACCATCCATAACAAAGAAGCAAGACCAGACAACAGAAGAGCCCCCTTCCAATACAACGTTATCTGCTAGTAAAATAAAATAAATGAGCACATTAACTTTTTAAATGCTATCTAGCAGGAGACTCTGAATCTCAAGTGCTTTGGTTACCAGTTTACCAGACCAGGATTACATTTGCAAAGTTTATTTATGTGTCTTAGTGACTAGTCAATAGTCATTTAGTATTTACTGACTTTAAAGGGAGTTAAGCAATTAAACCCTTTTGTTCTTATAGCACTTGGTTCTTACCAAAGAGTACAGCACTTCTAATTTACTGGTATGAAAAGGGAGCATGAGTTTTACAAAATCCAAGCCTTTATCAGGGCTTTGTTATTACCTTCAAAACCACTCAGTGGGTGTACTGGTAGATAGCAAGACTCTTCAACTTGTGACCCATTAACTACTTTTTGTCAATAAGCTGAAAAGTATTATCTGGTGAAACACTGTCATCCCTTGCTTGTTCTAAATAAAGTTCTCCTCCAAACACCTATCTGAAGAGCTCTGGTCACGATTTGCTTTGTACCTCAGTGGTCCAAGAAGCTACACTGACCCTTAGAAGTTGCCACTGCCCTCACTAGCAGAACAGTCATTGAAGAGCCAAAAAAAGAATCACCCTCAGCTTGCATTGGCTGCACTTTCTACAACAGATTTGGCAGAGTACTGGAATAGAGGTGATAGAAGCTTAGCGAAAAATAAGTTAGAGTCATGATTTTAAGCAGGACATAGGGCTGTGGCACTGACTGAAAAAGTAAGAGAAATCTTGTGGTGTCACAATACTGTAGAGCAATACTGGATCTCAGGATTCTCTGGTGTTAGCTTGGTAGGAATCAAGATAAAACACCGAAGGAAGACTATAACATTCAGTGGATGTGAAAGAGCTGAAGAGGGAAATCAGAAGCTTTAAGAGACATTTTGCAGAATGGGAATGAGGAAGAAGGTAATTTGGGATGGTTATACTAGTAAAAATGAATATATGACTGATAGCAAGATCCATCGGTTTTCTGGATTGACAGCTAGGGTAGGGAGAGAATATGGGGAAAAGATTTGCTAAACTTTTGAAGGGACATGTTTCTTACAATATACATAGGTTGAGGATGCAAAAGACCATGGCAATAGGAGGTATGAGTAGATGTCATCCTCCATGCTCACACACATACACATGAAAGGAAGCAGAAGAATGGAGTTATCCAGGAGCCAACAGTAGTTTGCTTGTAGCCCATATCCACTAATCACATGCCATTAAAAATAAGGGATCTTCACTGAAGACCAAACAGATGCAATTAAATAAATGGGAAAGTTGTAACTAAGAACAACTTTACCAGAATTCCATCTGAAAGAAAACTGACTACTGGTCTGCTGCTTTATAACCCTAAAGAAACTATAACTTTAAAAAGTCATACACATCTTCTGCTTTCCCTGATAAAATTTATGGCACTTCTTAAACTGCTTAATCATGAACTTACTAGTGTTTTTGATTAATGACTGGGGTGAGGAAAAAAGGTCATATTTTATCTGAATAAGAAATGACACTGCTGTAACTTTGAGAGCTATAACTAAGCTAACTCTATAGCAGAAGGGAAATGGCTTCTTTCCAGTTTTTACTGCACTGATTGAGCTTTTAAATGCTAAATAAATCTCTTTTCCTACATTGCTAAAACTTCCATTGTTCCAAGAAAAAGCTTTACCATAAAAAGATATCAAATACATTAACAAAGTTTAATACAAAGTCTAATGGGGGGTTGGGGGAAGAGGTTTATTTTAACCAACCATTCTTTAAAACTCTTCGAGGTTCTTTTTTTCCCCTCCTTATATAGAAGTAGAGTCACAAAATAAACCTAAAAAAAAAAAAAAAAAAAAAAAAACAACAACAACAACAAAAAAGCATCTTTCTACCAAATATATTATTTCAACATTGGAATCTTTTTACCTAGGTTTATTTCCAGCACACAGTACTTTGGATTCTAAGAACTTTCAAGTTTAATTCATAACACTTAAGACTTGCAAAGACTTATGGAGATATTGAACTTTAAACAGAGAAATAATTCCATCAAATTATTTTTTTTCCTCATGACTTCAGTGGAGTAATTTACATTTTTTAGAGTTAACTAGATGCACAAATATCTGCAGGCCCAGAATCAAACAGCAAGATAGATGATGGGAAGTAGAAGAATCACTGGGGTAAATAACTGTCTCTCACAGCTGTTGTATTTATATAAGAATCACTCCAGAATTATGTGAAGACACAGGACCAGTTCCTCAGATGGGTATAGTTTCAGCTCATTGAGTTACACAAGGTTAAATTACCCTTCTTCAATGATGTGACAGCTGTGTAGAGGTAACCTTAAAAATAAAGAAATAAGCTTTAATGGAGAGGTGTGAGTATTGATGTTAAACTGAATTTCAACTAAAATAAGAAAACAGTTAAGTTTAAAAATAATGTTGTGGTTAGGAGAGCTCCAATAGATATTGCAGGATTTTCCTACCTACAGAATAGGAGTCTGAATTAATTATTTTTAATTCAGAGAGCATGTTCTAGAAAATAATCTATCAATTTATAATTTGCAGGTGGAAGAATGACATTTTGCTCACATTGCACTGCTTCCTGTGGACACAGTAAGTCAGCCAAAATGATGAGGGACTTTTTTGTTTGTTTGTTTTTTCATGAAATGTTCTTCTCTTCAAGCTGATCTTATTTTTTAGTGGAAGTGATTGTTAACAATGAAAAACTAACTTCTATACCTTCTCTTAGAGCTGATTGCATTACCATAAGTATAACCAATGTTATATTTGCAAATGAAACATCCAGGGGAAGCAAGAAGTGGAGCCTGACTTGCTCATAGAGTCATTCCTTTTTTCCCTTTTGTCATTGAATAAAAAAGTTGCCAAACCAAATCTACTAGTTATCACCTGTGAAGTCCAGGCCAAACAGGCCATCAGTGCTACACAAGCAATATTTATTCAAAGCATTTTCTCTGTGATTTTAATTCCTACAAGTGTCACGTATTTTATTCATCAAGTTATACCTGAAATTATATAAATTGTCCTGACTTTACAGTAGAATCTACCACCCTGCTCTTCTTTTCCCAAATGACTGAAGTGCAAGGCTAACACTTGCTCTTACACCTTCTGTATTCTGTTTCAGTTAATGTTCAAACTATGATCTATATATTTATATTATTTCAACAGGAGATGCTGAGAATAACTCATCATTTTTAAGAAAGGTCAATCTAGTACTGCAGAAGAGTAGGAACTTTGAATATGAATCTTTTCTTGTCAGAGGTCAGAACAGAAGCCAGGTCTTGTATTTGGGCTTAAGATACAACCCACTACATAGCTGAATTGAAACATTCTTACCACTCTATTTTAAAAGACGTTGAGAAATGAAAGCAAGAACCAATATGGAACTCTGAAGAAGTTAATCATGTTGAACATTACTTTTTTGAACCAAGCCGCTTACACAAAAAGTGAATGTTTGCCTAACATCTGCTTTTTATAATACAGGTCTCATCAGAGTGAACTGGACTGTTAATTTGCCTTAGAAGTACCATTAGTAATGGATTAAAGAATTCCAGTCCTTTCCACCAAAGTTTTCCCCATCCAAATGACCAATTTAGTGTTCATCACAACTGCAAAAGCACCAAAAAATGCTAGTATAAAAAAAAAAAAAAATGATTGGTCTAGACACATCTATGGCACTGAAAGGCTCCTCAGATGATAATTACAACTTTAAGTATAGAAAAAATACACAAAGATAAAAGTGTTACACTTTCAACCAGTGAACTGGTTGAAACTGGGGTAAGTCCCAGTTCAGTGTTTATCAACTATACCAATTTACCTCTGTAGTTAGAGTTTTCTTCCTCTGCTAAACCACCATTTCTGCAGTGCTTGATTCTCAGCTTATTGCTGTATTATTGACTAGATTAGATACCTTGTGTTGGTGGCACGCTTTAAATATTTTTGTTACTAAAAACATAAGGCTTAGTATCACTGCAGTGGGAAGAAGATGCACTGAGGGTATGTAGAAAGTAAGATGATTTAGAGGAATACATTACATACTTCTGAGAGCTTTCATTCTTTTGATAAGTGTTTCAGCTTTCCAGAAAAGATGCAGTTTATAACCTAATTATTTATTTTCAGTTCCCTAAGACAGTGACTATATACAAGTATCATGCCATTACTGGCATGAGACACCCGAAATGCATCACCATTTCTTCCTCTCCTTCATCCACTGGTAATTTGCTCACAAGAGTACAGGAAGGCAGCTTCCACATGTGTTTATCTTCCATGCTTATTGATGCTGTTGCCCATAGCTGCCTACCATGAACCTGTAGGTCCCTTATTATTCAAATTAAGCCATGTCTATCTCCCAAATTTCTTTTCAAGAAAGTATGTTCAAATTTTTATGACTAAAATGATTGAAAAGGAATCATAGTTAAAAGCAATGGGACTGCACCACCTAAGTTATCAATTTTGCTTCTATTTCTTAAAGTTCTCAATTTTATTAAAAATTGAAAACTTCTCCCATAAGCACACACAGGAGGTATAAACAGCTGGGGTGGTGCCTTTCTTGTAAAGAGCTGGGAGGGAAAAAAGGGAAAGTGTGTTTTCTACTGGTGGACAAGAACTTTTTCTCACCTTTCATTAAACCAACAGAGCAATGGTTAAATTAAACCTAAGTAGGCTTACATTTTACTTCTGTGTTATGCCCTATTCCTTTGATTCATACATTACTTTCATCAAAAGAGGGCACTAGAAAGAGGTGCTATCAGACATTTTAATTTTGGTAGGCTGACAGTCAATTTTGTTGCCTCCTCCAACCGTAACATGATGTTATGGCATGATGGTAGTATCACAGTAAGGGCTAGCCAGGATCTGGGGAAGGCTCTGGAAGATAGGTCTTTAGGATATGGCTCCTACCTTAACGGAGTAATGTTATGTAGAGGAGTGTGAACAGGAATAAGAAATATCAGCACCCTGGCTTTTCCAGCCAATTGCCACAGAAGTGTTCCTATCTGTTTTTTCTTTTAAGCTGATCAAATTCTGCTAATTGGATTTAACATATAAAACTGAGTTGGAAAGGAAAAGTAGAATCCACATTCCGTGAAGGCAAAAACAATCAAAATTATTTTAGGTTTCCAGATTCCTCTAGAGCATAAGATCTATTACTGTCTCAAACTTAGTCTGCAGAGGCTGATTCTGATACTTTTGTGCCAGTACATTTAAGCAACATAACATAACATAACATAAATTCATGCCTTATGAATCAGTGCAGAGAAGGCTATATCAAAAAAGTAAAAAATCACCTTGTAGGTAACCTATATCCTGACAAATGCTTCTAGAGTATTTATTGTTGTTATTTCTAAAGATACCTCACTGAATGCTACCATTATAATGCATACAACTGGTCATGACTACGGTAATAGGTTTAAAGATACATGTTTCCACTAAAAGCATAAATTCATTCTCTTTGTTAAGGCACACTTAGTCAGTATTCACTGGCGGTATTACCTAAGTGTAAAAAAATAAAAAAAAATAAAAAATAAAAAATAAAAAAATCAAGAGAGCGAGAGTGAGTAGCTATGAAAAATATGAGATTCAGAGCATTTCTTTTTATAAGAAATACATATAAATGTATATTTAACAAGTTTTAATAACATCCTTAAAATTACAGAAGAAATAAATTAGTGCTTTGATTTTTAATCCACGGAAATAGGGAAAATTTTCAAATCTTGCACTGTGAAGAGGAACAATTATTATAAATGCTATATTCAGTTCCTGGATATATTCAGTTCCAGGGAAGCCCAAAGTTTGGAAAGCCTATGCATATACCAAATTTGTAAATAGGAGAGCAATATTTTGTTAACTGGAAAAAAAAAAAAAAAAAAAAATGGAAGGGGAAAAATGGGATAGGGATACATCATTAATATATGTAGGATGTGCTTCACCTGTACCTAGAAAAAACATGAGACAGGCTTGAATTCCCTATATCCTATTCCCTATATCCTCACCATAAATACAGCATATAGTAAGCACTGGTCAAAGACAATGTAGCTAAGCTAACTGGACATATGCTATCTCATTTGCTGCTGCACTCTTAATCTTCTTACTTAACAGATCATGATATCCAATTATCCAAATTGCTTTTAGCATGTTCAGGAGCTGAATTAAATAGCCATAGTACATAGAAGAGAAATAAAATAAGAGCATATTAATCATTTTACAATGGTCAGGAAGTGAACTTGTACCTCCACTGGCATCAAAATATTACATTTGCTATGGTATGCTTATTGTTTACAAAACTGCATCACATGAAGGGGTTCCAAACATTTATTTCATTAGTCACAGACTAAAACAATATAAGATTCATTAACTGTGGATGCCAATAGTTATTAACAGGCTCCCAAAGGCACTTTCCTTTTAATGTCAGTTATATTCTTTTTGCATGATTTTAAATCATAAATTAAAGCCAGAAGAAACACTAATAATAATAATTAAATAAATAAATAAATAATTTTAAAAAAAGGTTAAAACAGTTTGTTGCTTGGCATTTTTAAAAAGAGGAATATGCATAATATTACATAATTTTGAACATATATATATATGATATTAATAAATTAAGTTTTCATTGTATTATGTTTTATGTACATCTTTACCTTTTTTAATAATCAAGGAAAAAAAAATTACCCATTCTAAAAATAATAATAATAATGAAAATTTACATTTTTAAATGAGATACTTGCTCTAAAAAGGCTGTTTGCAAATAACATTTTATGTGGCAAATGTTTCCTGCATTAGCCAATTTAATCCACTAAAATTGCACATAGTAAAAGAAAAATGAAAATATTTTGCAGGATTTGTTTTGAGAATCTGTTATCAGCTGAAGCAAAAAGAGCATGGAGGCAGAGTTTTACATACAGGGGAAGCTATCTATTGATCTGCATAAATGTGAAAATACTTTAGACATTAATTTATAATTTAGTCATGGCAAACACTAACTTTTGCCATAGACATGCATTAGCAAGAATTGTACAGACTTTGAAGTAAAACAGAACAAAAGGAGGTTCCAAGCTCTTGCTGCATCCAGCAACTATGAATTCACACACACAGCGATGGTTCCCAGTTACAAGAGTGACATCCAGCCAACTATTATAACTGCTGCTTCAGAAGTGTCAGTGTAGGAACAAGGCTTGCAAATTAATTAATGAAAATTGGTTGTTCATTCTTGCAGCTGCAACCACAGTAGAATAAGGATTAGAAATTCCTCTTGCTAGACAACTGAAACCCCAAGGAGGCAGCCTCTGCAACATTTCCAATATTTCACTATAATTGCTAAATATGCAATTATAGAAATAACATAAAGGAGTAGATTTCAACATTTCTTGATGACTAGCATAAATCAATTACAATATTTTAGGTCAAATTTGAAGTTCTAAGGGAAGGCGTAGTCTTGTAACAAAGTAGAATTGAGGATGAGGGGAGCACTGAGTTGTAAAGATCTTTGTTAGCAGGCATTGAATCAACATGGCAGTAAAGATATCTGAAACTGAGTTCTTTTTTATGAACTAGATTTATGTAGGATGACTAGATTTATGTAGGATAGATTTATGTAGACTAGATCTATGTAGGATGATCCAAAGCCTATAGGAACTCAGAATCATATCCTTATTATACACTCTAAATACATATATATATATAATTTTACTGATCTGTAGGACATTAACATAAAATTTAGTTTTATTACAATTTTAGCTTATGCTCTTCATAATATAGTATCATTTGTAAATTCATTAGAAAATGAAAGGTGGAATTATTTCCAGTTCTTAAAATAAAAAGCTTGGAATACAACCAGGCATAAACTTGTAAGAACAAACCATAGAAACATAGAATGGTTTGGACTGGAAGGGACCTTAAAGCTCATTTCATTTCAACTCCCCTGTCATGGGCAGGGACACTTCCCATGAGACCAGGTTACACAAAGCCCCATCCAACCTGAACTTGAACACTTCCAGGGATGGGACATCCACAACTTTTCTGGGCAGCCTGTGCCAGTGCCTCACCACCCTCACAATAAAGAATTTATTTTGAATATATCTAAGCTAAATCTATCCTTTTATTTTAATGCCATTACTCCTTGTCCTATCCCCTGATAGACTCCCTGACAAAGAGTCCCTCCCCAGCTTTCCTGTAGTCTCCCTTTATGTACTGGAAGGCCACTATAAAATTTCCCTGGAGCCTTCTCCTCTCCAGACTGAACAACCCAAACTTCCTCAGCCTGTCTTCATAGGTGCTCCAGCCCTCTGATCATTTCTGTGGCCCTCCTCTGGATTCATTGTTATCGGTCCATGCCCTTCTTGTGCTGGGAGCCCCTGCACCGGATGCAGGACTCCAGGTGGGGTTTCATGAAAGCAGAGCAGAGGGGGACAATCACCTCCCTCAACCTGCTGGCCATGCCGCTTTTGATGCAGCCCAAGATACAACTGGCTTTCTGGGCTGCAAGTGCATGATGACAGCTCATGTTGAGCTTCTTGCTAACCAACATCCCCAAGTCCTTCTCCTCATGGCTGCACTCAATCCGTTCTCCACCCAGCCTGTATTTGTGCTTGGAATTGCCCTGACCCAGATGCAGGACCTTGCACTTGACCTTGTTGAACCTCATGAGGTTTGCACAGGCCCACCTCTGGAGCCTGCCCAGGTCCTTCTGGATGGCATCCTTTCCCTCCAGCATGTCAACAGAATACCTTCCATTTGAGAGATTTACCTCATATAATCTACTAGGTAGACGCTGTGGTGCCAGGATTATTGGTCATTCAACCTCTAGGTGAACTATGAGTGTCTTTAGGACTTAAAATTTCACTTCTAAAGATAAAATTACTGCTTGATATCCAGTACTTAAAAAATCAGACAATGATTTATTTTAACCAGAAAATGTTCACTCTCCTTTGAATTTGTGCATGAAAAAAATTGACTCTTTATATAATTTAACCATTGAGACTAGAAATAGCTAATTCTATGATACAAAGCAAAGGTACAAATGATGAGAAAACCAACACTGAAACAGACTGTACAAGGAATTTCTTTAAGACATTAATCAGACCTAAACCTGATTAAGTGTCTAATTGGCTTGATTAGTGATGGCAAGAAAACATGCTATATACCTATTCATGGTAAAAGGGTTATAGAGGCTTCAGGGCAGTTGAATGGGCAAGATGTTTAGAAGACTAAAAGCAGTGTTTTCTAGAGCAAAATTATCACCTGAGCAAGCTGACTGTGAAAATGGTAGCATTCCTCCCAAGCCATCTACAAAACAGGTATAGTCCATTATTTTATAGGCTCAGTAATATAATATTTTGTTTGGAAAGTATTTATGTAACTAAATATCATAATAGATTACATTTCAAGCAAATTTATTGCAAAGGATATAAATCATTATTTAGCAAAATCAAATGAATGCCTCCCATCTTTCCTCCCACCTCTTCATTATGAGGAAAGATTTCCTCCTTTTGCAAATTACTTGCCAAATAGGACTAACATGAAATAGTACAAGCTTATGAGAGGCCTTGATCAACACTACAAACAGAGAATTAAAAATATTGGTATGACTATTTTTGTTGTGCTGAGGTATTCCTCTTCATGTTGTTCCTTGCTGGCAGAAAATGTGAGCATATTCTTTCTGAATATTGGAATGCAAAACAGGTATATATCACTCTGCTTCCCAATAACTGTTAGAAAGGCAAAGTATTTTAGTAGCTTTAAAAATACATTTTTTTATTTGGCTTGTTTTTACTAATATAACTCTGATTTGAAAACTATAGCAAGTCATTTTAGTCTACAGTTTTGGTTTTGTTGTTGCTTTGTTTGTTTGCTTTGTAGTTCTTTACTGTAAAAGTTAACTCATCCTTTCCATACTAGTTAATGGAATACAAAAGAAGCAGAATAGATACTCTTCACTTGTTACATTTGAATATATATATTTTTAATCTTTTCCCAATAATGTCAGATAAAGTATTTTAATTTTTTGTTTGTTTGTTTTTCACAAGGCAAAAAGGCCACAGTTTACAGTTTAACCAAATAATTAATATTGTGAAACAGTCTGAGCTATTAATCTGAATTCTGAAAAACAATCGAAATTAAACTTATAAAGTTAAATATAAGTGTGTTTTTAACACGTTCATAATAGTCTAGATGTACCAAGTCTCTGACTTAAATTCTGGGAATCTTGATTTACATACACAAGAGTTCAATAAATTTGATGGTTTAAGTAAAACTGATAGAAACATAAACATTCATAAGACTGAATCATTTCTTAGAACTGGTGAAATTTTCTTAAGTTCATAGTTTTATACAGCTTCAGGAAGATGTGTGATTTAAAGAAGCCCAACTACAACTCAAAATGGATTTATGATGTTTACAAACTTGCAAAAAAAAGAAACCAATTGTTTGAGTGGATGTCAGTATGGAGTTGTCTGTCGAAATGGCAAAAAATGTGGATGTTCAACAAACTATTCATGTACTGCAGATCTGCAGGCAATGATCTTGCAGACAGCAGCATCTTGCTATGTAGCAAGAATCCTTGATTCTGAGTCACTAGTTGCACAGATATCCTGCAGCCCATTTACCTTGGACACACAGTTCTCTAGTATTTTGCCAGTCTTTAGAGGTGAACAAAGAGCCTGCCAGCCTCTTCTGAAATTTCTTTCAACCAAAGTGAAGTCCATAACATGATAAAATAAAGTCTCTTGAAAGAGAACTGGATTCATCACTGTATTTTTCTGTTCTTCAGTTACAAAAGACCTTCTCAGCCATTAATATAGAGCAAACCAGTTTTCAGAAGCTGTGTAAGGTATTAGCAGTTCACAGGAAACTAAAGCAAGTAGTCTCATGAAAAGGAGCTGTGGAATCACACACTCCAGTCAGCTAAAATCCAATGGAGAATTTAAGATAAGCTTTAAAATATCACAGAGGAAAAACTGAAGTGTTGAAGTGCACATCAATAATTCCCACTGCTCTATAATTTTAGAGACAAATTCCATTTTGCTGTATTTGTTAACAGTGGCGTAAGTACTTAGGAAAATAAGTGAAGAATGATTCCTTGTGGAGCAGGACAGCTTTGCTTTCTGGTACCAATAGCCTGAACACTGCACATAGTGGAGGGACCAAGGCATCAGGGAAGTTGCTGCAGAATTGTACTAAATTAGGGAAATGTTTTGTATGGAAGATGGAGTAGTAGTTATACTTCTAAAACACATCACATTTCTAAGAGCAGAACTGCTTGTGCACTATTAGGTATCAGAAGCTAAAGAGTTATAGAGAAAATTCCAGAGGTTACAGTGAAGCAGCTATAAGGGTCCTAGAAACTGTAAATTCTCACTCATGAGGGGAAAAAAAAAAAAAAAGTTATTTCTTTCAGCTTCTGTTTCCCTATCATATATCAATATATCAATCCTAATATAGGATTTCTCACAGAAAATAGGTGTTCGATTTGCATTTAGGTCACTCAGAGTATTGTTCATGCTTGTTTTAAAGTTCTGCAAATCCATTTTCTTGAGTCACTAAAACATTATTTTGAAAAAAAAAAAAAAAAAAAATCCTGAATCCAAACAGCTGAATTCTGTGCAGCCTGATACCTCACTTGGCAAACTGCTCTAGGAAAAATACATATATATATTTAGATTTCCCTAGAGACATGGATTACTTGTTACACCAGAATGATTTCATACATCAATGCAATACCCAGACTGTACCACTGTTATATTCCACTATTTATAAGATGCTTTTAAGATGGGGATAGATAAATAGGTCAAGAATTAAGACATTTTCTGCCTGCAACAAAGGCATTTAAAGAATTGTACATAATAGCTGATAACTGTAGAGCATTATACTCATATTAATGTTCACATGCTAGTAGGAGGAAGCCTGAAACAGAGAAAACCTTTGAAACAAAACAAAACAAAACAAAACAAAAAAAGCAAGCATCTTTAGTATGCACAAAGATTCACTGTGATTTTAATTTTTATATATATATATATATATATATATATATGTTAATTTTCTGCGGTGAAGGTTGATACTGTCTGTATTTTGTAAAGACTGAAATCTGTCTCTGTGGTCAGGTAGCTCAAAACATACCAGGTCTATTGGCCCTGCAGAAAGTTTAGGCAGATGCATGACTAATTCAAAGATGTAAACAGTCTTGTGAATGGCAGTACTTAACAAGCCAGCCTTGACAACATGAAAGAGGCTCTGGGAATAGGCAGCAGCAGAACTTGACTACATAACTTAGGTTGTGCAGCAGGTGTGAAGGCATCACTTTTTGATCTCAGTTTCCAAGTCCTTTTGTGAACCTAGCTGGAAATTCTGGATCAAGAACACACACAACACCCAGGAACACAGCTCAGTAGGTGTCAACTTGATTAAATTAATTCCTAGACAAATCAAGCCATCCTTATCATTCTCAACAATGAACATTTATAGTTTCTAATCCTGTTTATTTTCTCAAGGGTGAAAATACAAAAAAAGATAAGCCACAGAAAGCTGAAAACAATACAACAGCAGAACCATTACCAAAGGAACAAGGTCAGTAAGCCATTTATGAGTGTTCAGAGATTATCTGGAAAAAAAATATATACCCTATATACAACTGTAAAAAAATTGTTCCTTTTACAAATGCTCTGTCAGGTGCTGATCTTATTTTTTATTTCTGGGAGAAATTAAGAACTCTGAATTCCTGTTGACCTCAAACCAATGATTTGCTACAGGAACTGTACTAGCACTGTTCAATAATAATAAAAGGCAACAAGCTTTCAAGAACACAATCCCTCCATCAAATTGTCCACTTTTATGAGCTAGTCTAACAAACCTATTTCCTCTTAAGGTAATCTTGATTTCTTCTTAGGAACCTTTCTTTAAAATAAAGGCATTTACTAGCTTAAGAAAGAAAACTGCATATTTTAATGCATCTTTTGGGTACGTTAGTCAAATATATTTAAACAAATAAAAAGAGGAGATAGATAGAGCTAGACGAACTGATATTCAACTCTTTATGAACAAGATTAATTGAACTGCCATTCAAGTTTTTTTTGTTGAACAAACAGGAAAAATGCATTGCCATTAAAGAAAAATTGCCATCAACATTTTGAAGATTCCCATGCCTGGAACATAAAGCTCAGGGAAGTAATATGAGATAATCATCTTCCTAAACAGCTGGCTGCTGAAAACAATGGCAGCTGACCATGGCTATTCTGCCCCTCTTAAAACAGAGGCAGAATGACTACTGCAGCAGCTACCAAAAAAAAAAAAAAAAAAACCACCTGGGTGCGTTAAGCAACAACTATTTGTGGGCATTGGCTTTTGCTATCATCCCGTACAGCATCAGTGCTTCAGCCCTCTCCTTTTCCATCCTCCACTAAAACATCCACAGAAAAGCACCAAGTGCAGTTTTTCTGTCACCTCACACTTTTCCATTGGAAGAACAAATCGAGTTTGTTTTATTGAAACAGAAAAGCATAGGTTGAGGAACATCCAGCTTTCTGTAATAAAGATAATTTAAGGAGAGAGGAGCACTGGAAAAAGACCATAAGGAAACTTGCATAATCCCTACTTGCACTTTGTATAATCATAACTAGTATCACAATTCCTTTTCTCATATAATGAAACTTTAAACAAAGTACATTTAATGTAATTATCTTGTTATAAAATAGCTGTAGCACTAAATCAATGAAAAATAAAATCTGACATGAATTAACTGTAACAGTAAGCCAACCATTGAAAAATCACATCAAAAGTTGTGGCTTTTTAGCAACATTAAATCACAGATGCTAGGCTATGACAGAATGAAATATGGTTATAGAAAATTCTTCTGCTTCCACCCAAAATCCCATCTAACTTTATGAGATTAATGTAATTCATAAATCTATATTTCAAGGTAAAATAAATATTTTGTGTGTGTGTGTGTTTTGTGTGTGTGGTTTTTGTGTGTGTGTGTTTTTTTTAATTTTTTTTTTCTATATTTCAAGGTAAAAAATATTTTTTTCCCTTCTAAAATGTAAAATAAGCAGTAGCATAGAAGCAACTACCATACCAGTAACTAAAGGCTACTATAATAGCACAGTTAGGATCCATATTTGTTTGTTTTTAAAAACAGTAGTTCTCTGGAAGTCTCAAAGCCTTACTTTCAAATAGCCACAAAACAGCTTCTCCTTTTGTATGTGAGTATTAAAGAGTTAGGTGGACATTAGCCATGCAATCCAGAGAATTATCACAGGCACCAAACTGAATAAGGACCTCCAGAATCTCTGGGCAGAAAAGTGAGGCTGCTTTCAAGCAGTTCATGCCAAGTTTTAGATATAGGCTCCTGCAACACTTCGTGAACTTTGTATCAGGCCTAAAATCACATGGACAGCTTCTGGAAGAAGAAAATAGAGAATATCTGTGGGGAAGCAAATGTTAAGAGACCAGACACATCATTTTACAGTGTATGTACAAATTTCAAACGAATTAAGACAGAGGTCACGCAAAACAAGTTAAGGAAGACTGGTGGAGACAGTAAAACCAGTTAGAGAAAAGCTTTTCTAAGATCTCTAAGTAGTTTGTCTTGTATAACAAGAATAATGTAGACTAATAAACCCCCTAATCATTGTCCCATGATGCAGCTCCACCATCCTGAAATGTAAACCAACATCCCATAGCTTATCTTCACCCCCTTTTTCTCACATAGCCAAAAGCAACCATCACCTTCTCCCTCCCTTCTAGCACTTCACAAGGCAGCATTATGTTCCCAGCACAGATGAGAACTCAGCAGGTGGCACAATAGGAGCCTGTCTGGTTAAAACTTGGCCACTTACATCACTCAGCAACACCTGGTACTTTTGGCTCCTTTGTTGGCTGCTCATTGCCTCATTCCCACCTCCTCAGTTGCCCTCTCTCTCACTAGCTTGCTTTGTGATAGATTCTCTGCATAATTGGCTCATTCTGTAATTAATTCTCTGTGCTGTGGGTTTCTTCTGTAATTAATTCATTTTTTAATTTATTCCCTGCATTTCTTTATGTGCTTAACAAAGTATGATTCACCTAATTAGAGGTTCTCCATGATATCGAATCCAATTTCTATAGTTCCTTTGCATACTTATCACCTTCCATAACTGACTGGCTATACAAATCCTTCAGTTGTTTTACACACTGTTGCTCAATAGCTCTGCTGATGGTTACACTATTTAGAAAGTTATGTCCAGTCTCCACCTGCTTGCTGGTGTCTGCTTTATCACTCTCTTTTAACACAGTTTCTTTCATCCTCCTAACAACTCCTTCCAGTGTGATTCTTCCCAATCCATCCTTTTTCTTTCCCTTTCTGTAGCACCATACATAAGTACAGCTCTTCTGAAGTCTATCTTCCTTTCATTTCCATCTCACTTTTCCCTCACTAGAAACTGGCCTGTTTACAATAACCTGTTTTTCAGTCTTCCTGCTTCTACTAAAATAACAAGTGTCTCAAAGAGTTTGTCCAGATTCACAGACATATTTATGGTGTTTTCTCTAAAGCCCGCAGTGATATATCTTTGTTCTTGGTAGGACCTGAGTGAGAAAGTAGGTCTAAAGCTATCCTAGGTATTTCTCTATACACTTCAATTGCATGTCTGGATCATATAGTAGACAAAGCCTCCCTTCTAGGAGACTACCATGTTAATTTTTCAGTGACTATTAGATTTTCATAGATATTTTGGAAAATATATATATAAAAGACTATCTACTGACCCCCAAATGAAATGCAAGTGCAAAGCTATAATGCAAATGAGAATCTGGTCCTTCTGACAGACTCATAAAAATCTATATCCCAAATGAGAAGCACAGATAGAGTCAAAAATAAATGAATAAATAAATAAATAAATAAATAAATCAGGATCACTGAGCGTCTAGCACCTCCAAGGCATGATTACTCTAAAGGAACTTCAGTCCACTCCAGATTCTCTCACAGCAAGTACAGTTATGCATTAGATACTCAAGGAACATTCACTTTTCCACTAAAAGTTTTACTAAATAAATAAGAAAAGCATTTTGCATTTTAGCCTATCTGTTGTGGAGACTCCTTCATGATAAGGGAGTTCACATCCATATTTCTCACATTCCAGTGACCTAACTACCCACATACAATCTGGACTAGAGAGATGGGGGTGGAAATTCTGTAACCTTCCTAATTGCTGGGCAACTGTGCAGAGAAGAATGCAAAACCTGTGAAGACTAAGAAAGAAGAGTGAGTACAAGATAGAGCCTGATCTAACCTATGAGTTAATTGAAAAACTAACCTTGTAGAAGGGAAGGAGAACTTTGATTTCAGCATTAAAACGTTGTTGTTGTTGTTGTTTACTTATTTGTTTTCTGTTGTTGTTTGTTTTTGTTTTGTTTTTCATTTGGTTGATTTTTAATGAAAAAGAATTCCCAAAACAGGTATTTGTCCCTATCCAAATTAAGCAAAGTTCAGAACAAAGATTTCTTCTTAGTAGATGAAAGCTTTGGTCACCAGCTGCTATATAAATGATGGTCACTCTCTCCCCTTGTACATAGAAATAAAGTTGATATATTTATTAAAGGGAACAAAATCCTAGCACTAAGAAACTCCAGCTAATTTCTGCTAGTTAGCCACCAATTAACATTGCCTGGACTACAGTGAAGTGAGTTGTAAGCCTCTGAGAAGGCAGCTTTGAACTGAAGGTGAAATTTTACAAAACCTGTTCCCTTGAACCTCAAAATCCAGGGTATTTTGAAATAATAATAATAATAATAATAATAAATAAACAGATTAAGTGCAGCATTTTGATATCATAGAATGGCTTGGTTTGGAAGGGATTTTAAAGATCATATAGTTCCACACCCCCTGCCATAGGCAGGTATTCCACCCACTAGATCAGGTTGGCCAAGGCTCCATCCAGCCTAGTCTTGAGCACCTTCAGGGATGGGGTATCTACAACTTCTCTGAGCAACCTGTTCCAGTGCCTCACTACCCTTTCAGTGAAGAATTTCTGCCTAATGTCTAATCTAAATCTATCTTCCCTTAGTTTAAGACCATTCCCCCTTGTCTTATTGTTATCTATCCGAGTAAAGAGTCCTTCTCCATCCTTTCTATTAGACCCTTTTAAGGATGGAAAGGTCACAATGAGGTCTCCCTGGAGCCTTCTCTTCTCCAGGCTGAACATCCCCACTTCTCTCAGCCCTGCTTCAGAGGAGAGGTGCTGAAGCCCTCTGATCATCTTTGTAGCTCTCCTCTAGACTATAGCCACATCTTTCAAGTATTCATGAACATAGCTCCTGAACATTTCTGGGAGGGAAGGAGCATCAGACAAATGACTAACTATAACAGAAGTAACCCAGGAAGTTTGTAGACCAGTTCTCTCAATTCCTACTCTACTACTTCAAATGCAAAGTCATTCTTTACTCCTGCTACTTAAGAGAACCTGCTCTCTAGCTGATAATATTTAAGAGCCTTTTTGAGACTTCTAATGATAATAACATTTAAAAAAAAAAAAAAAAAAAAAAAAGGAAAGGAAAGGATAAAAAGCACTGATTTTAAGTGCTCAAAATTATGTTTCAAATGGTTATATGACACAGAGACAGCAAATAAGCAAATTAGTCAACCATTAGCCACTCCGTCTCCTATTAGTAGGCTCTACCCATGCAGTTTCCTATTTCAAACAATGCTGTCTAACCTCAGGTATTTCCATGTACCATTAAAATTGCCAGTATTGTTGTTTGTCTATTAAATAAAATAGTCTTGCCATACGAGCACAGATACCAAATCACAAAAGGTTTTCAGGTGAACCTTAAATCTACATATTCAACAGAATAAAGATAAAAATTTCCAGGACTTTTTACTGAAGGACAGCATTAAACATTCTTTAATTAAAGATAGCCCACATTAATCCTGGTAATAAACATCTGAACTGCTTGTTAAGGTTTACAGCTCTATTATCTATATAGCATGTCATTTAAGAACAACTGTGAGTTAATATATTTTAAGCATCAGTATATTTTAAAATACCTTGTTGTAAAAATCACTAAGAAGTTAGTGGTAGAAGAATGTATGGGTCAGTATCTTTAATTAGTATAAAGTTCACACTGTACTAAGGTGCAATGATGAAAATACTGATGAAAATATACTAAAAAAATATACATACAACTCAGTGATTTTTAACTAATCCTTAAAACAGCATATTGTGGATTCAAAGAGAAGTAAGATTATCTCAGATCAAGTTGTGAAGCCCAGGGAACTCTTTTTGCAAGAGGACCCTAAGTAACTGTTGGCCATTAAAAGTTTTTCCTTCACATATGCACAACCATTTCAAAAAGTGAGGAGAAGGTTAGACAAGATACTTCTCAGAGTTGCAAGTACAAGGCAATGGAGCTGGCTGGGAATTCTGGGAAATTCTTCCTTTTCAGAAGTGTGGCAAAGAGTACGTTTTTGTTCTATTCACAAGAACACATTAATATGTGTTCTAATATCTATCTAATATCTATCATTTAGATAGCTAATATCTATCATTTATTCATATCTTTATCTCTAAAAACTAGTATTTTGTTTGATATTTTGCTTATCTTCATACCTTTTATTCAATGAAGAGAATACATCTGTGATGCTTAAAGCCAATTCTTATGGCTACAGAATGTGTATCTGGATGTAACTGATCCAAGAAATACAGCTTTTAAAGTGAGCCTAGTGACTGAGATAAATGCTTTATTACTTTCTGGGAAGAAGTCCCTTCTCGTTGGTGGGCTGCTACAGATGCACCTCGTGATGACGGATAACCCGTAAGGTTGATGGTCTCCACAGCTCATGGTGCTTTCTGTTCTGTCCTTCAGCCTCCTGGTGATGTTTACATGCACACAGCAGGGCTCAGATGAGAGATGACAGCTCAGCTCCTCTGTTCCAACATTGGTCTTTGGAGAGAATAAGAGGAAGGAGCTGTCCAAGCCAGTGTGAGAGGTTGCAATTGTCTTTTGCAGGTCCAGAGCTTTTGAAGAACAGCAAGAATTGGATTGGAAGTAGAATAAATGATGGATTAATATAGCATGATTGACTCTGCACTTCTGTTTGCTAAGTACTTACTGTGTTAGGAAATAACATTATATGCTCTGCTGGTGGAAGGATCATGATCATGATAACCTTGAAGGCCACAAGCTAACATTTATCACAGAGGATCCATGGGATTTTAGAGTCTTTTGATGGCTTTGCCTATTGTCTGAAGAGAAGTCTACAACATTTCCTTGGGGCTAGGCCCATGACATGAAATTTTTGGATCCACAGATACATATGTATGTTCAGGACTGAACACTTCAGATGAACCAAAATTATTATGGTGAGAGTGGTGACTCTGCAGTGCTGTGTCAGGGCATTGGCAAATGTACCTATAACAGTACCTCCATGGAAAAAGGTCCTTAGGATTAATGCCTACAGTTTAGGGACAGTTTGTATGTAAAGTACTGGATTTTAGAAACATGAAAGTTTCTAAAATCTCTTTCTAAAACATCAGCAGGTTTAAACTAAAAACAAATTTGCCGGTTCTTCCAATATTATGCTTAGCCACAAAATACTCTGCTTTTCATGAAACCTTACCTCCTGGTTTCATGTGATTAATACAAAGAACTGTAAGTTTTATTAAAAAAAAAAAAAAAAAAGACTGACTTTCAGACCTTTGGAGTTGCAGAGAGAGAAAGAGAATATATATACACATATATATATCAGTCAAAAAGGCTTAAACCCAGAAATAAGTACAAATTATCTAAAAGGTATTGGGTTAAAACTCCCATGATTTTTTCATTATTGAAAAATGGGAAATATTCTGCTACAGACTATTTTTCAAGTGTGTGTGTGTTTGGAAGCAGAAAATCAAATGAATTTGGAAAGACTGTCAAGGCACTCTGTTTAGAACAGAGAAGTGAAAACTGAAGATAAAAACTGCTTTATGGAAACATGAACAAATGAGCTGAGCAACATCAAAATAAGTTGGGTGTACTCTTCCAACATGCCAAGATTTTTGGCTACTTTAATCTAGGAGACAATAATAAACAATGAAGGTTTAATAATATCAGCATTTGGCTGGGACCATCTTCAACCTAAGATAACAATTAAGGAAAATACTGATATCACACCAATATCCCTTTTTATGACTATTTAGCTTGGAAAAGTATCTTCTGAAAGAACAAAGATTTGTGGAAAATTAGAAAAAAAAGAAAAAAAAGAAAAAAAAAAAAAAAGACTACACAAGGGAAACAAACTGTTCTTATAACCCATATTTTGTTTGTTGCTTCTTGCTATCCTGGGAAGATCACTGATATGATTAGGTTTCAGTGGGCCTCTCACTTTAACCAGGTACCATTTTGAGGGATTCCTTTGAATAGTGTTTTGCCCAAAAATTTTTACTTCCACAACCTGAGTTTTTCCATTCCATCTCAAAAAAGAACCAACAACATATATCCCAACTTGGCTTTAAATTACATTATTCTTACGGCCAGGCCAAATGATCTATAATGTTCTGACATCAATTGGCTGCATTCCTCCACACCTGTAAAACAGTGGCAGCTTTAGCTACCTGTATTCTACTACAACAGGAATGGAAAATATTTTAAAAAAATAAAATATACGGATTTCCCAAGTAAGTCTGGATCCTTCTGTTTTGAAAATTGCTTTAGATGGTTGCACCTTGGCATAATTCTGCCTTCTTTTGCTCACTCGTGATTTCTTTACCATGATCAAATTTATTTAAAGCCAACAAACTTTCTTGGCTGTCCTATAAGCCTTGCCATCTACCTAATGGACTGTTATTTATTCTAGAAACCAATTCTTGCTCTCTAAGTGTCTAAGTGTTCCCTAATATGACTACCATGTTGTTCCTTTATGTCTTTCCTTTGGGACTGGTCTCAGAAGTCAGAGCAGTGTGAGTTAGATTCTCCAAACAATGAATAGTGACTAGGGCTTTTTAAATGTGACTACACAGAGAACACTCCCAGTTTTGCACATAAAGAAGCAACTAAAATTTGACATGCAGTTGGCAGTGATGCCAGACCCTGATATCCTAATCCTAATGCAAATAAAACCTGTGAGACTGGAGATTTATGAACTCTAAAACATCATGGAAGTTTGGAATATTCATGGGTTTCGATGTTTTCCATCAGACTGAGTCCAGTCAGCAGGTAATGGTCTACATGGGCCAAGACAGGAATATCTAGCAGACTGAGAAGCCATTATCCTTCTGCACTGGGAGTCTTATACACAAGCTGCATATTTTTTGTGACTCTGTGGTTTTTCCTTCCAGTACACGTTGTCATTCCAGAGACAGATAGTCTTATCCAGAAGCCTGTTACTCTATTTAGTGTATCTGCACTGGTATTTTATTTCAGATGAAGAATTCCCTTCTGACTTGAATCTCTTTATTGTCCCCCACTGTGTTTCAGTTTTTCACTAAAAAATAAAACTAAACTAAACAAAAAAACTAGTATTGCATGGCTGGTTTCCTTTAGAATAGAAAATAAACAAGAAGCACATCACAAGTAGACCTATTTTACTTGAGCAGCTGATAGTCTCTCAGTTCAGAGTATCACAATATACCCAGCTTGTCACACAGCTACTTCAGATATATATTTGATGCCAGGCCTTCAACACCATTTCACTGTACTGACTGCTCCTATCAGGTTGCATTTCCTGCTCATATAGATATAGCTAGGGGAAATTGCTATAAAAAAAAAAAAAAAAAAAAAAAAAATCCCAAAGTGAGATAATTACAAAAATGTTGAGATTTGTCATCCTGTCATACCTGAGTTCATGGCTTTTTTTGCAGGAAGAGTCAGGGCACAGAGAACTGGTCAACTATAATCCATGTATTCAGAAAGGAGCAGAAACAGCAGAAAGTGCTGAAATTTTTGGCTCTTGCATCTCCTTTTCCATATTATGTTACATTGACCACAAAACCATGAGAGGATTGTGTGCCAAGGAAAGCATAGAGTCAGTAGTGTCATTGGTAGAGATCCTCTGGGGTAAGGGTTCAAAAGAATTTTTACAGGTTAAGGGGATTTTTACAGAACATTTTCTGATTCAGTAGAAATATCCACAAATTAGTCAGTTATAAATACTTCACAAATGCTTTTATTTTCTGTAACTGCAGCCCCTCCTAGATATTCTTAAAGAGGAGATCTATGAAATTCCTAGAAAAATCAAATTTATTTCACTACGGAATTATATTCCCTCTGTTAGAAGCCTGAATCCATTTTAAAATCCCTCCCTTCTAAATAAATAAATAACTAAATGAAAATAATTAGAACAATAAGATTTTTGACTATAACTCAAAAGAGAAGTATTTTGAACCCTGTAATCAAACGGCAAAAAATCCTTTCATTCCTTCTTGAACCTTCCTGGTGACAGGAACAGTAGCAGACTTCTCACCGCCCTGCATGTGTGTTATTCTCTTCCTTGAAAATCCTTGTGTGGACCTTTTGGGCAAGATGAAATATTTCCCAGTGTTATATTTCCAATAGACTTTTCCTCAAGATAGTACTGTGAGACAAACTGCTGCAGAAAGGAAATAATAATCCGCATTTCTATTAGGTGGGCAAGACACCATTATCAATTTAAGCCATAAATCCAATAGAATGTCAGAGTTTTAAATGGAATTTCTCACAAAAAATCTTCCCAGTTTACAGCTGATAAGTAAGACAAATCCTGTAGGCTGCCTCTTCATATTTTATAGTGCTTCATTTCTCCCAAGGATTATTTGAAAATTAACCCCTAAACTTGCTAAGCCAAAACAACCAGCACATTAGGGAACACAGATTTCTTTGCCTTCACTTCAATTCCTTGCCTGACTCTGGCTTGGGTATTTCTGGCATTTTCTTACTCCACACTAGGCCTTGTCTTTGATCCTGTTTAAGATGCAAATTTCTGTGAGAGCAGCAGGGCTCCCACAGGGCATTCTCACTTCTTAACCTAAATACTAAGAAAAAAAAATCTCTCTAGAAATGCCCCACTGGTCCTGTAATCTGTTATTCATCTTGTAGCTTAGCTTGGGGGTAGTTTAGTTTATCAGGTACTGTAAACAAACTGATCCATTGTCCTTCCCTGAGTTTTGTTTCAACACCATTTCAAGCAATCCTTTTCCAGATGGGCAGTTTAACAGTTTACTGCTGTGACTGCTTGTACCCCTCTGAAATGAATAACTCCCTAAATATGGAGATTAACTAACAGAAAAAACTAATCTTACACTGTCTATCCAAAATACTCAAGTTTTACTTTCTTTGAGCTGTCTTGAATTTAAAATTGATATACACAACAAGCTCCTGATTTACTTATTATGATGTTTTGCTGCCAAGCTTTTTTCTATATAATCTTATTACTTAAAGTATTTATGAAGGTTGGGTTTGTTCCTCCTTTATGTAAAACGGCAGACTGATGACAGGTTTCAAATTATTTTTCAGCATGAAAATTTAAAATAAAGAAATAGGACTAATTGGAAGAAATTATCACATAAGGCCACTTACATAGCAAGAGAATATACCATTTGCATAGGGGAAAGTGGAGCAAAGTTCTTGCTAAACTCCTTTAAAAAAGTTACTTGTAACAAATATGAAGAATTAGACTAGCCAAAGTTCCACATACCTACATCCTTAATGATATATTTCTATCATAATTTACTCAGCAACAACCAAGACTGTCATAGCAGACGAAGCAACAAGAGACTTAAAGCAATTCAAACACTAAAGTATAAATAATACTATCAGCATTTGCTATGCATAAGCAAATAAGCTACTCTTCATTTTTCCTGCTGTATTTTATGATGTATTTCAGGACAGATCTATCTGTCCTCTACTTATTTTTTAAAATATGTACACACTATAATTCTATGATACTGCACAAGTTCTTGTTGCTTATAAATATACTCTATATTCACCATTATTGAAGTGCTTACAAATAAATCAAGATCAAAAACCACTAAGTTTCACATTATAAAAGATACACTCATCATAAACATGTTCTGTACAGCTGGCACTGAAATAGATTTATGCAGGAAATTATTCAATGGCCAGGTGCTAGAATTAGTATCATGTCCATTGACAAAATAATGGCAGCCAAGTTCCTCCAAAAATTCCTCCAAAAGTGCTATCATCATTCTTTAAAAATTGGTATTCAGAAATTAAAACTTCTTTCCAAATGCAGAGGGAGTTCCAGCAAAAACACCTGAGCCTTCACAAACTGAAAAATCAAATGAACCAGCTAAAGCAACTCAACAAGAACAGCATCAGCTCAATAACGGAAAAGAAGATGCAAAGTAAGTAAATTCAATTTTTAAATGTGATTTTTTTTTTTCCTGACATCCTGACATTACATTTCTGTGTGTAATATTTCAGTTCTTTAAAAGCGTCTCCAGTACTGTAATGACCTGAAGGGCATTATTTCAATTCTAAGGCAACCATACATATGCTGTATTCATTTAGTGTGTGCTATTGTGCTATTTGTTCTGTACTTCATCCTAAACTGCATGAACGAGGAAAATAATTTGCTCAACTACACATATAAACTAATTCTATGTCAATGTTCAGTTATTATTAGTCTGCCTTAGCAAAGAGTAAGTCCCAGAATGCTTCTTTGAATAGCAGGAATGTTTGTCACATCATCCTGACTTAAAATGTTTTTACCCTGAACATGGTTTTGCTGAGTTATACGATTAAATCAGCATTAGCCTATGCAATTAGATGATTAGAATTGTCTCTTCCTGAGAAGAGACAAATGAAGCAATAATGGTCCTTCAAGGGAAAAGTCCTTCAGGTGAAAACCTCTGAAGAAAGCTTAGGACCTTTTTTTTATTATTTTTCTTTTTTTTTTTTCCTAAAACATGAATGAATATGAAATCCAGGAAACCATAATGTTAGATTAATCTACATTACAGTACTAGCCTCATAGAGCAGCCGAGGTTGGAAGGCTGCTCCAGGAGTAACCTGGACCAAACTCCTTCTAAAAGCAGGATTAATTTAGAGGTTAGACCCAGCTCCCAAGTTAGATCAAGTTGCTCAGAGCCTCTAGTTTCGAATCTCCAAGGATGAAAATTCCAGTTTTTCTCATCAGTCTGGTCTACCTCATTATGATCATCCTCCTTATGAATATATATATATATATGTAATTGACATTTCTCTTGCTCTTAATGCTTCTGTTGCTTCTTGCCCTTTTGTTGCACATCTGTAAGAACAGTCTGGACCCATGTTCTCTACAATCACCCGCTGGGTAGTGGAACACTGCAGTTATCACCACCTTCTCAACTCTTTTCATCTCTAGTCTGAACAAATCCAGCTTTTTGTGTCTCCTTTTACAGCCTGTGCTCTAGTTCCCAGTCATCTTAACAACCCTCAACTTGTATTTTACCATGTTGTCAATGTTTTTCTTGCACGGGGAAGGCTACAGCTGAACACAGATGCAATCCCACAAATATCACACTAAAAACAAATAACCACATCCCCTCAATCAGTTATATATGGTTTTTCCAAAGTATTGCATGTGGTTAGCCTTCATCGCCACAAGAACACACTGTAGATTCATATTCAATGGGGTCTACCAGGCCCTCAGACCCTTTTATGCAAGGCTGTTTTCCAGTCAGTCAGCCCCGAGACTTTACTCTTGTCCGGGGTTATTTCATTTCAAGTGCAGGAATTTGCATTTGTCTTTGCTCAACTCCATAAAGGTCTTAACTGCCTGACCCCCTAGCCTGTTGAGATCCCTTTGAAAGGCAAATGATGGATATACTCAGTTTAGAACCAGGTAGAAACTTCTCCTGCTTGCTTTTGCCTTCTATTAGTCAGATTACCCTGATGACACGAAACAAAGATCTTTTCCTGACATGTAGCTATTTAATTTATAGAGAAGATTAACTATTTCCTTACCTTCACAAAGATAGACTTTAGTACAGTGACAAGCAATAATCAAGCAAAAGACTAATGCATATGACTCTAAAAAACAATGCATGCAATAAAAATGACTGACTAGAATGACTGAAGATGTTATAAATAAATAACTTGATAATTTAAATGTGAATCTGTAGGTCAGCAATGAAAACCAAGCTAAAGCTATCTCCTTTTTTGTCACTGTGGGATATGTTATTATATGCTTACAGTTCTACTGGTAAATTCTATGAGCATAGTTAACACAATTTCAATAGGCTTATGAAACAAAAGGTAAGTTGCTTGTTATTAGAAGACAAAATCTGTTAAAAGGAAATTTAAAATGTTTATATTAAACATTCTTTTCTCAGAGCTTTCTGACTCATTGTCTTGCATACATGCAGTTTGATATATCTAGTCAGTCTAATTAGAGCAACAGTCTCTTAAAAAAAATAATAAATCTTTGGTAAAATCCACTGTCAAAACAGTTACCCACTAAATTCTGGAGAAGGGCTTAGAAGGCATGGTGCTGGTGTCATCATATTTATATGAAACTAAACTAAACATATCTATTATAGAGCTTTCAGAACTGGAAGAAGAAACATTTTTAAATGATGCATTTGCTGGAATTTAATTCATTGCCTCTTCCATAGTCATGGAAGTCTATTGAGACAACATTCTTGCTCAAGGTCACTACTTTACTGTGTCTATGCATTCAAATTTACTCACTAGAATACTTCTAAGGAAATCAATTGCCTTTGTAACAGGAGAAAAGCTAGATAAATATATATGCATATGCAGAATCTGAGTCAAATGGATGCATGCAGTCTATAAGAATAGCACATTAAACATGCTCTAATCACTCTGTAACCCTCAGGCCAACTAGAAAAATACAGAATACCTCCTTACAAAGTCAGTTGTCAATTATCTTTGTTCAATGCTAATTTCTGGGTATTCCCATACCTGGGAATTGTTTGGGAAGGCACTACTTTGACAAAACAATACTATACAAAGGACTGTTCTTATGATTCAGCACGATAGTCAACTGAGAATCTCAATGTCCAGGAGTTTACCCTGTTGTTGTTTGATCTACTGTTATAGACAGAGCCATAATTTAGACAGTTGAAAGAAATCAAGGTAGGTGAAATGGATGGTAGAATTTTCTTAACTCCTATTGAAATTTTGTATTTTGTCCAGCTACATTTTGGGGAGAAGCAAGGGCAAGCTGCTCCCTGAGGGAAGGAAAGCTGGGAGCCAAGGGTGACATCAGTGCAAGCAGTGCCCTTACCAACAAGATGCATTCCCAGTGGAGCCTGAATACAGCAGAAGAGCAGAATCCTGGTAACAGGGTCCCTCAACAAGGCAAAGTGATGAACCAGATTCAGAGACCATCCAGGGAGTCCAGTCAGGAGCAAAAAAGAGATACAGAGGCAGGAGTGGAGACCCAGATACAACATGGCTCCAAAGTCTATCCAAGAGACAGGATCAGAGAGTTCGACACACCTATGGCATAGCTCAGGCGTGGACAGCATAGATCCATGATAGGGTGTTCAGGTGAAAGTCCCAATGGAGGCTGCTCAGGGCCTTTAAGGCCTGCAGGTCCTGGTATTTATGGCATTGCCTTAGGTAGACTGTTTTTCCGTATTAGCTATCCTCAAAGTTCATTAAAAGATCACTTGATCTACACAGTGAGAAATCATCACTATGCACTTTGGAACAGTGCCCATAGATTTTGAAGATAGGTAATAGATAATTAGGGTTTATGTATTGTCTGTTCACAATCCAGAGCACCTTGATTTTCATGGAAATTATGTTAATAGAAAAGGTTTCACCTTATCCTCATTTACTGCAACTTTTAAATTTTTAAATGTATCTGTACAAGTTTAAGATTAGATTAAGGAAAAGGAAAGGTACTTTTCATGTTCGAAACACCATATTTTCCATTTAGATCAGGCCTGTGTACCTCCATATAGAATTTCAGGTGGAGGTAATCAACTTCCACATAAGGACTTCAAATTTTAAAATCTTAGGTTCAGGTAACATTGCTATATGAACATTTATACTAGTGTATACTAGTGTAATTAACATATCTGAAAACAGTAGGAATACTTATATGTATATTTGTAGGGTTGTGCACCAGATGTGTCCTCTTCCCAGTTCATCTGCATTAGAGTAGCTTTTTATTCATGGTGCAACACAGCCCGTGATATCTATTAATAGGGAAATATTTTTTGAACCTCCTCTGCAAGAACAAACCAGTTATTTTTCTTACTAAGTGAATGATGGCTTTGAAAAAGGCAGCATTTATTACTGAAAACTCCTACAGAAATTGTCCACAAGGAAAAAAAAATGGCTTTCCTTCTCAACATGTACTCATTTTTCAAATATAAAAGTACACTGCAATGGACAGACATAGCTGTGGTTTGCCTACAGCCATATGAACACCACATTTGAAAGAGGAGATACACATGAACAGCTAATGTGCCATGGTGCTGAATTGCAACACTGGCTGAAACTTTTAATGTCTGTTTCATAATGGCTTAGATAGGATTCCACACAGGTCTGTCTTGTCTGCCAATGTATCGTTTCTTCCCTCCGTCTTTAATGATAACATAACAGAACAATAGCCTATTTCCATGAACAGCTATTTGCTAAGCAATAATAATCTCTGAGAGAGGGAGCTAAGAGTATGCTGTCTCTTCACAGCAAGAAATGAGGGAACAGAACAGCACTTAGAACCTAATTTGCACTCTAATAGAAAACAGTGGCATCTTATTAACAAGAAACTAGCATAAAACATCATTTCAGACTTCATAATTTATCAACATGGTTCATAAAAACATGCATGCATGTACACAATCATAAATTTTTTTGAAATGCAGTGCAAGTATTTCAAGTGAGATACTTCATAGCACTTAAGCAAATGTGGGACCTCCTCAGGGAGCAGCAAGATTCAGCCACTTGGCAGTGGCTGAATGAAAACTTGACAACTGTTTCATGAGTCTGAGACCCTGAGAAAAATAGGTTCTAGTCTGTTTCTGAACAGACTAGAAAATCTGATGGTTTCTTTGGTCTTAAACTGTATGAAAGCTTTTCAAATGTTGAAAGAAGCATTAGCAAAGTTATTTCTCTGCAGTGAGATAACCCCAAAAACATACCTCATTAGACACAAAGCTGAAGGAATGTTTTAGGTACCAGCAAAAAAAAAAAAAATAATAATAATAAAAAAAAAAATAAAAAACCTTTACTGACTTTAAGTAAGTTTACTGAGTGAACTTAGAGATCACTCAAAAAATAAAAAATAAAAAATGAATCAAAATAAAACCTAAGATCTCCAGACCACCTTGTTCTGCAAGCAGAGGGATACACAAGAGAAAACACCATAATGTGCTTTGTGAAGGTACTGTTTGGAACACAAAATCTAACAAAAAAAATCTTTGAAAAGATATGATTAAGACATCACAAAGCTGACACTGGACAAATGTGAGAAGCTGGTAAGACCCTACACTGAAGGGTGGAACCAACATAAAGCCTGTGGCATGCAATACTTGATGAAGAAAAATGTGTAAAGGATTTGGGCATGTAAATAGAGGGGAGACAGATGCCTAAGGAAGAAGTAAACGTGGATGCCTGGCATAAAGTTTTGAGACAAAGAAGCTTCAGCAGCCTAGAAAAGGTTGAGGATGCAAGAATGGCACACAAAGCATCTGAAAGCATAGATCGGAGAAAATGGAGGGATATAAAAACCTTCTAAGACCTCCTTAATCTTCTGTGTCTTTTAAAAGCCTATAAACCTGGCTAAAGTTGTAGGAGTGTTTCATCTTCCCCAGATTACCAAGATGATTACATTGTACTATTTATACTAAGACAGTACGCTGAAACCCCAGTCAAGGATCATGAAACCTGCTCTGCAAAATGCTGTGTAAAATGACAGTCAATATTTGCAGGCTACATATCCAAGAGTACATGAAGAAAAAAATACAGTGGATAGCCAAGACTTCAGATACTTTTATAGTTCACCTCATCATTTCATTAAGAAACAAACATTTCTATCTGATATGCCATCTTCAGAATCTAGGTACTACTAACAGAATATTTGAAGAAAATGCACTAAATAAATTTTAATATATATATATATAGCAATTAAACAAAATGTGTTTAACATTCCCACATAGTACACATACTCTTCTGATTCTGCTTTTGCAAATTCAGAAACCTAGCTTTCAACATTTTCCAGAAAGCAGAGCTCCTGCTTTGCAAACTCATATGAGGGCAGGTGGTTTGGGAAGACAATTACATTCGTATTTTGTCTTTTTCATAGCCACATCCCATTACCTAGTAGGTTGTACCAGCCTTTCTAAAGCCCATAAAGGAGATTTTTTTTCCTCTCTAATTTGGCTAATAGCAAAAAAAAAAAAAAAAAAAAAAAAAAAAAAAAAAAAAAAAAAAAAAAGATAAAATAAACAGAGATTAAGAGGCAATTTGCTATGTGGTGCATAGCCAGGTTAATAAAGAGAACTCCTGCTGCTATCCTGTTCTTAGTGAGTAATGTACTTCATTTAGCTCAATTACCTCAACCAAGAAAATTACCGTGCTTATTAGTGCTTGCCATCCACTAGTTGCTACACATCAATTCACTAAGCATACGTATCCTAGAGAAATGATGTCCTATCAACAGAACTAAATCTCAGCACCTTGGTGAAACAGACCCTTTGAAGTCTCCAGAAATAATCGTTTACTGTAGCAAGGACCCAAAAAGATGACACTTATGGTACTAATTTCTAATTGACTTGAAAGAAAGTAAAACAAGGTCAATGCTGAGCACTTCTGAAAAATCCCTCATTTTAAATTCCAGTTTAATCCTAGTTTACAGTCACAAACATATTTTCTAAAGAGACATGCCTTTCTCTAGTTGTTTTCAGCTCAACACTGCAGTATGTAAAATTGGAAACAGAAGGAACAGATCCAAAACATTTTGCGAAATCAAAATACTTTTCTTAAAACTTATATTCCTTCTGCTTAGGTCTGTCAGAGCTCATCACTTTTAGTGCCTGGATTTGAATTTCTGCAATAGCTAAATAGAGAACCTGCAAATTAAATAGAAAGGTGATGGCGTGCTGCCTGTATCAAAATGGATTAAACTTGTAATCATGGCTGAGATGTATTTTCCCACAGCCTTTAAATTTTGTTCTGCAGGATGCAGTTGCCCATGCTACTTAATACCATTTGCTCTGCAGGACAGTCAAGCAGGTAGCCTGAAGTTGAAAAAGTAATGAATTTAGAATGTCTTCCTTGAAGACAGAATGAAGCATGTAAGAGGACTGGAATGTCATTATACAGACTGAAATGCTTTTTTTTGTTGTTTCTTTTTTTTTCTTTTGCATTATTTTATATTATATATTCATAATATTCATATGTACCTACTTCTGAGAGCATAAATGGAAGAACTTCTTTGTTTAGAATACATAGGAAAACAAGGATATGGTTTGTCACTTTGCCACTGATTTACTTAATTAAAAGTATTTTGTGTAAATCCTCTGTTGACCTAAAAAAAGGTTTGTTTTTGTTGTTCTTGTTGGTTTTGGTGGGTTTTGTTGTTGTTGTTATTGTTTGTTTGTGAAGGAAGGAAGAAATGGTCATTTATTTCAAATTATCTGTTTGGATAATTGAGCAAAGGAACAAGCATTGCCACAGGTACACTAGTGTGTGCAATGTAATTGCACCAAAGATGAAAACATTGCATGTTGTGCAGCATGAGAGAACAGAGGAAACTGACAGGTAAAGATAGCAGGATCAGATGAGAAGTTTAAGGGGTCTGGCATACCAGCCTTATTTTACACCCTGGATGAATGATGCTGCAGAAAGGGAAACAACAGCCTTAGAGATAACTGAATGTCATCTCAGTGGACTGGTTTCTGTCTCTCATGAAATTTCTTTCTGATACAGGGAGCATGGCATGAATTCCTGCACAGATGGCTGTATCATGGTTTACCACCATTGAAGGTAGAATTGCAATGAAGTTGGTTGCACCAAGCAGATTTTGTATAATGAGCATAGGCAAAAATTGTATGTGGCAAAGTATGTGGCACGAACTTCAGCATATTGTGAAAATCTGCCAGAGTTCCCAACAGTGACTAATTTCCCTGCAATCATCCAAATAACTGCCAGAGTTCCCAACATACTATAGCTTCCATACAAGCTGAATCTATGCCACTATTTTTTTTCAATTTTATTTTTACCCTTGCTAGTTGAATTAAAGCATTTTGAAGTATATTTTGGCTAAGAGATTTTTATTCAGGTACTCATACCTCGCTGTGCATTGAATCACCTCCTCCAGTGAGTATGATAAATAGTATTTGTACTCTCTGTAAAAGAAGCTCTTGGGGCCAGGAATCTGTAAACTAAAACTGGTCTAGGTGAAGAGGGCTAGAAAAATTAACTAATATTCTTAGTCACACTGTTAGTGACCTTTTTCCAAACCTTTGTACCTTGCAAATAATAATAATAATATGAATAATAACAGAAATAGAAAATAACATTGTTCAAACAAATAAAATAAAAAAGAAGGAACTATACTTCTTATCCTATATTTGCAGTGGTTCGGACAAATTGTACCAAAAGAGACTTATGTTAAGAAAAAAAAATTCAGTGAGGCTAGTGAAGCACTGGAATAAATTCTTTAGGAAGATTATGGAATAGCCATCACTAGACATATTTTAAGAAAAAAAAAAAAAAAAAAAAAGGTTAGTCAAGAATGTGTAAGGAACAGCATAGGTGTGTTTCATCCTGTTTAGAGCTGTGGGAAAGGGAAGTAGTATAGGACGTCTCAAAGTTTTCTCTGCTCCTACACTTGGGTGTTGTTTTCTTTCTTTTTTTTTTTTTTTATGATTTGAATGAATTCATATGAGAAATCAAAGCATCAATGAAAGTGAAATTTTTCATTTAGAATATTTTGTTTTTAACAAATTCATTATGTAAAATATCATAGTGCTTTTATTTTAGCTTTTATTCCCTGGTTATTATTAAAAATTGAATAATAGAAAGTTTGAAGATGGATTTGTGCTGTGCTCATGAACTCTGTACAGCAATTTCGTTTATATGCTAAAAAATATCTTCAAAAATTCCTGGTAAGAGGCAAATGTCCCAGACAAGATTTAATCACTTACAAATAAGAAAGCCCCAACAGCACAACAGTCTCATTTATTCCCATATGGTTCTTTCTTAGAATGTTACACTTTTGTTCTAGAGCTATTAGTGTCAGAAATAATGCTGCCTTTATTTTTTACATTATGGCAAATATCCAGTGCAATTAAACAACTTTATTTCACCAGTGACATTAAAGAAAGGTGATTTTTAAAAGTTAATTGGTACTTTCAGTATTCACCCTACTTTCTTTTGCATAGATCATACCGCAAAATTGCTAATTAAAATAAAATCTTATTCACATTTTAATCTGGTACCTCAGTCAGAGTTCCATGTGTTCGGTATTGAGACAGACTTCTCCTTAGAGAATTCTGCAAAGAAGATTAGAGGATTCACAGCCTGATGTGATTGAATAACTAAGAGGATTGTCAAAGAAGCTGCTGTGACAAACCTTTGAACTAAACAGGAAGAATTTCATGCAGCCCAGATGATTAGATTTCAGTCTGTGCTGCATCAGGAAGTTTGTTCTGAGTCCAATGCCAGTGGATAACTCAGAAATACAGTAGCTTACTTGAACATTGTTGTTTCTATATCCATTTTGCTATAAGAATAAAACATGAGATATGCAAAATGAATTATCTCTCTGTTTTATTTCAAAACACTTCCTTAGGGCCAAAGCAAGAATAATTTCAGTACACAGAGTCTGAGCTAACAAAAAGACATCAATTCCAATGGGTATTTACAGGGTCCACATGAAACTTATTGATGCTTACGGCTTATTCTTGCATTTATATATAGTTAAAACTACTAACCCTAATATTATAACACTTTAAATTAATCAAATATGTAAGAAAATAGACATTAGAAGAAAAGCAATATTAGTTGAATTCAAATTGTAAATTTGAATTTGTGTTATGTGAAGCATAACAGAATCCTAAAATAGAATGAAAATAAAATGTATTTTATCCTTTCTTAGTGCAAAGAAAAGTTGATATACTGGCAATATCTCAAAACATGCAGCAAACAGGGGAACACATGATCTCTTAGGTGACTAATATTCCTTGTCTCTCAGATACTTTTCTTCAAAAAAACAACAACAAAAAAGAGATTATGGGGCACAGTAAGTTACAGGTTTTAAGACTGCTACAGGAAACTAAAACTGATTTAATAGTTTTTTGAAACAGTTAATTGAAATTTTGAAATGAGCTAAAGTGTCAACAGTTTGCTTCAGGACTGTAAAATACTATATGGGCAGCCAGTTCCACTGCTTGAAAACCCTTTCCATGGGTTTCTATTCTTCCTGATAACCAATCTTAGCCTCCCCTGGTACAAGCTGTGGCCATTTCCTCGTATCCTAGAATATTAGAAGACCGGCTAGAACAGAAGGCTGTCCCAGTCTTTAAAGGCTTAGAAACTTTGGTACTAATTCACAGTGTTTCTCTACATATTTATTCCTGTTACAATACTGTTCTTCAGCTCAAACACTTCTTTTCCCTGCCTGGTTCTCCACCAAAATTTGAAATTATAGATGATGACCTTACTGTCTCTCAGTCTGTTTTGTTGTTCTTTTGTAAGACAGGTTCTCATTAGCCTTGATCATTTTGGGAGATTAGAGTTTCCTATGTGAATTCAACTTCTGAGTCTAGATGGTCAGAATAATTATCACCATGTGTTTATGTGTTAATATTAATGCTTCCTTCACAGGCAATATGTTAACTGCATTTTAAGGTTATATTTCCAGCAGTGTTTTTCATAGCCAAATTAGAATATGGCTCCATAGGCACCCTGCTGTTGACTGAAACACTTGGAAATTTCTCCCTTTGCCATCTGAAATTAATGATCCCAACGCTTACCAAATAAATTCTTACAATTATTTTTTTAAGTGAATGTCTTCATTATGTAGCATTAGATTTGCTCTCATTTTTATTACTCAGTCTAAATAGTTTGATTTGTCTGGTACAGAAATCAGTCCTACTTTGTAAATATACCAATTCCATGCACTATCAAACATCACTAGCATACTACTACATTTTGCACCAAATAAGTCATTAAAGAAAACATTAAAGGTCACTCCTAAATCTCCATAGGATTCCTGTGCAGGTAAAGGAGAAAGATAGGTTCTTTTCAAAAGCAACTGAGAGCAGAAATTTTTCTCTTACAGAAAGCCATGAGGTTTCTTAATCATCTAGGATGAATGATCTTAGCTTGGGAAGTGGAGACAGATACTGGGTTCTGGTCCCTGTAACTACCCACACTGGAATTGTCAGGGCATGAGGATGTCTTTGAATCAATACTTTTCATGATACCTAGAACTACATTTTTCTATCACCCTGAAATCTTTCTCAGCTATAACATCATGTTTTGTGGACATTTGTATAGCTATGCATTTTTATATCCTTCTGAAAACTGGTCATCTGGATTAGATGTTCTACATAATTTATTCAAGACAACAAATTATTTATTCAAGACGCTGGTTTAGGTATGTTGATGCTCAATGAAAACATTAAAAGTTCTATTGCAAGGTCAAGAATTATATTCCCTAGTGTGTAGGAGAAATTTTCTTAAGTGCTGCAAAAAGAAGGGTAATAACTGAACTCAGCAAAAAGCAGTATGGATTTTTTTCAGGCAGCAGCATGTATTTATGAAATACTTTTTCTTGGGAGTGACCTGGTAGATAAAAGAGCAAGTTGAACTCAGTATTTGGTGTTCGTGGCCAGAAAGCAGGAAAGAAACTCTGGATTTCAAATTAGAAAAGGTTAAACAAGCTTTATTCTGAAATCACAATCAAGAAATAACGTTTCTTGATTCCTGTTTTGTTTGAACTCTTAACACAGAAAGCTTCAAAGCAGCAGTACTTAACAGATGTTACATACGTTAGTGCACTCAACGCTGTATTTCCATAGCTTGTTCTTTTAAGGCCTTTTTCTTCTGCTGTGTTACAGTTGTCTAAATCTTTTCTCTTGGCCCGGGGAGAATTAAGTTAAAACCTACAAGTTAAGAAAAAAATATACATTATTATTATAATTTTGTTTCATACATTGCTATTGCTAAGCAAAGTATGTTTGTAGTATTAACAAAACTACATGCCTAGTACATGAGTTGTGGTCCTGACTCTTTCATTTTCTGGACCATGTGAAGTTACTGCTTCTGCAGGGTATAAATAGTTCCACTCTGTAAAAGACTGTATGGTGTTACAAGTATAGGCCTACAACTATTGTTAATATATTGCACAGAGGTCAGAGATAAATTTGCTTAAAGAATAATAGATCAGCTTAGAGACAAAACCTTGCACTTAGCACAGATCAGTGCAGAAAACCAAGGAGGAAGTATCTTTCTGCCCAGTTAAGCTGTGTGCCTCTAAGGGAGATTTACGTCTCTGAACATGCAGATCTGCCCCTGCATGCCACAAACTATTCAGCTATGTGACACACAGGCAGAGGCAAACCAGGAAATACCCACAAGTCTGATCACCCAGTGAGAACTTTCATACACAGAATAAGCCAGAAAGAGCCCAGTGTGAAATCAACATAGTCTGTATGAACATAATAACATATTCAAATGAGGCATTATCTCCTTAACAGAGCATGGTAAAAACGTAAGTCAGAGTAGCTCTTCTCACAAGCACAAGATTCTAAAGTCTGGGGAGCAGTGAACCAGAATGAGAAAATACTGTAATTTAGTGTCAGGTACCAATTACTTTCATTAAATGTGGTATCTTCAAAGCAGCAAATGACATTATCAGGGACTCTTACCCACTGCTCTTGTTCCTGCTGGCTGCTCACACACAATCTGCTGGCAGCTATGAGCTTATGTATATGAATTTAAAAAAATATGTCTATTAATAGAGTTATTAAAAGATTTATACATGAAAGAGCACACATATAGTGAAAGAAACATCTGCAAACAAAAATAAATAAATAAATAAATAAAGAGAGATAGAGAGAGAGAGAGAGAGGAAAGCACCACAAATCTTCTCGAGTAACTATCTCAGATCTCAGGCCCAGTACGAGGTGCTGAGCCAAGCCCCTATTTCCACTACAGAGTAGCATGTAATGAAAGGCAGCTGCCTAGCACTGGTGTCACATATTCATGGTAAAGCACCACCTAGTGTGAGAGGTGAAGTTTGAAAGGCCTTCCTTAGCCAAGGCAATTTAAAGTGTACTTCTATGTGAAGTACACATACAAAACATATCTTCAAATTAGCAGTGTTCAACATGTAGCCTTTTCCTTCTACATTAACCACAGAAAATTTAAGCATCTCTTTACTAGAAAGTAACAGGAGGAGTTCATGCAAACCAAATGAGAAGTGGGGCAAGGAAAATCAATTTCTTATCAACTGCAGGGCAAATAACATTAAACAGATTCACATAGCTTCCAATCAGTACCACGTAACACCATGATTCCTATACTGCAGCGATAAAGCACCAAATTTATGATAGAGAAGACTATCTTGTTTTGGAGAGGTTGTGGAATAGAAGAAATCCCACACAACTTTTGGCTTATCCCTCGACAGCAGATAGCAGGGGCTTTTCTTATGACATTTCTGATACGTGTATTTTTTATGAAATAGCTAATGCCCTGAGCAAATACAGCAACAGAAAAGAGTAAGAATTATTTTAAATTTTTTGCATAAAGCTGAAAAACCAGTTGAGACATGTTAGCTCAAAACAAGAAAGAATTTCAATACACTGCAGATGGCTGGAGCAAAGGGAGTATGTGACATAAAATAAACTGTGATGAGATTACAAAGTATATCAGAATAGTTTGATTAATCTCCTGTCTGGGGAGTTTTAAGAAATAGAAACTACAGAAGACTTAAATTAGAAGAATGATAAACACATACTTAAGACTTCTGCTTTTTCTGTTTTTAATGACTTATCTCCATTTTATCCAATGTTTTACTGCAGAAGCATTTTCACATCCTTAAATTATACTTGCTTGGGCAACGTGGTATGTGGTGTGTCTCCAAAAAACTGTGATTCTCAAAAAACCCTGACACACTACTTTTTTAGTTGCAACTCCTCCTGTTAGGAACATAAAAGTGAGTTTAAGACTTGAGGAGACATAATATTTATTCAAAGATCCCTTTGCAGTATTTTTCACTTCTTCCATACCCAATATGCTGTTATACCACTTTCCTGCTACTTACCTTTGGGAAGATCTTCTCCAGAAATGGGAAATTTCTGGCTTGCTTCACTCTTGGTCTGCTGCTTCTCTTGCTGTAACAGCCCCATCCAGTATTTGGTACAGTGCTTAAAAGCCCTTAAGAAAGAGCACTACTCTGCTGTACTCCCTGTATTGGGCACAGCTGGATTGTGCCAAACAGCAGCTGTGACAACAGTATTTGTGACCAGCGTGAGAGTAGGCCACCAGCTGCCCTGCACCTACCTGCAATAACTCTCTCTGGCTGGCTGTGACACCATAGTGAGACACCAGTTCAGAAGTGTTCAGTCTAGGAGAAAAATCCATATCCTGGTCTCCACACAGAATAAGTCCAAATGCATGACCCAACTGCCAACTGGTTGGCACTCCAAAATGTCCCCAGTTTGCATAATCAGACTCTAACAAGTAACTAAGGATGAAATTTCAAGTAAGAATAAGCCTAAAGGAGTTGATCAAGGAACACTCTCAGCTACATATTCTAATTGACTGAGCAGTATGGATGGAACCTATTAAAGCAACAAGTCTGTGTGCACAATGCAAGTGTGCAGGTATTTGAAAATCAAACAGCTTTAAGTCTGAAGAAATGCTTAATGCTGGGACGTCAGCTCGGTGTTACTCTGAGCCTAAGTAAACACACAGTGGGGGATCTCTTAGTGGAGACTGGGGAAACTTTAGCAAGAACACCACTGGTTTGTTCCCACTAGGTTAAAAGTATGTGGTTTTTTATTATTTCCTAGTAGCTAAAGCCCATAAAGAATCAGAGATGAAATTGGTTTTCCAAAGATTATGAGCATGAAGTAAACATAATCTCTCCACCTGGACCACCGTATGTGTCTTTATAACATAACTCAGTAACATCCTCTCAACATCTGGATATTACCACATAATAATTACCTCATTTTACTTCACAGATGGGAAGAACATGCTTTGTATCTTAGCAAATACATAGGATAAGCTCTAGGCCTTATGTAGTCAAAGCAGAACTTGATGAAAAGTAATGGTGGGAAGCCATTCCTGTAGAAGGCTATACAGAGCATGGTGCACCCTGACCTCCTCTGTCTGAAATATCATGTAGACTGCTGGATGCAGCCAGCAATATCAATTGACACAAGCTGGAAGCAACAGCAGTTAACTCATGTGTCCACTTACAGTGAATTAAATTATATGAATAAACATTGTGGCTAATAAAGATCCAATCTTAATGTTTGAATTCTGCTCATATTGTAGAATTAGCACTATTTCTTCTATAGCTTTCCACCACATTAAGCTCTTCTCCTTTTGTTTTAATTAGCACACAGAAGACAACACCTCAAGGATTCCAAACAAATGAGTATGCTGAAGCCCAGCTTCAAGAGATTGTCAGAAAAATGCGGGAAAGGGCCACAGTGTATAAGGAAAAGCTGAAAGACCCTGTGCTGTCCTCCCCTGAAGGCAGTCCTACAGCTTGTAAGTGACTCTAGAATATATGAAATAGCTGTGCATCTCTTGAGGTTAAAGATAAAGGTTATTTTGTGGGAACAGAAAATGCTGTGATAACATTTTTTGGTAAGTATAGCAAACTTCATGTTTACCCATTGAAATGAATCACTTTGTGCCCACTGGGGTCAAGCCACCTACAATAGTTTACAGTAAGTCAGGTCCTTGGGTACGAAATCCCTTTAAACCCCACCACTGAAACATCTGTGGGGAAAATCTTGGGCAATCAAGTCTAGAATCATGTCTGTCAAGCAGTTTTATATATTTTAAATTAAATCCTAGATACCTTTATTCATTGTGATGAATCTGAAACATGTGAGGAAACATATCTATCTTACAAGTGAATATAGGTCAATCTGAGATTAGATCTGTTGTGTAAAATTAAATAAAATTTTAGCCATGGCAGCAAACTTCCAGACACACTGAGGACTCTAGGTATGTGTTTCAAGTAGAGCAAACTCATCTGAAATTCATTAAATACTAACTTTCGATAAAATATGAAACATCAAACAAATACAATGTTGTTACTCTTTATAGGAAAGTTTTACTTCATTTCTTTTTCGCAAAGAATTGAGTGTGGTGATTTGATATTCTGCCATTTAGAGAAGCTGTTTAGTGTTTACCCATTTTTTAATAAGATAGAAGAAACTGCGCTTGACATCTTATAAACTGTACCAGCTAATAAAGGAATTCCTTTTTTTTTTTTTTTTTTTTTTTTTTTTTTTAGATAATACTTTGCTCATTTACCTCTTTTGTCGTCTTTGTAAAACTTACAATAATTTCTCAAATGAGTATAGTTCCATTTCATCAATTTGCTGCTAAGGCTCTGTGTCCTATTCAGAGGTAAAGCCACCAGAATTAATGGGACAAAAAGTTATCCAAGACAAAGATGGAGTGCCACAAGGTTTCCTAAGCATATAAACATAGAAAATCATAGGCTTCCCATTAGTTTCACCTACTGCATCTTGCATATCAGATCTCAGGTGAGGGGAGAGATCAGCCCATTGCACAGACATCTTTTCTTATCTCCGTCCTAACTATGCATTACTTGCAACAATCATGTAAAGAGAAATGTCCAGGTGAATTAATGAATGCTGAATTATGAATTATCCTTTTTCTTGTTGATGTTTTATGACATTGCTTGTGGGCACTGTCCAAGGAAATGCAGTAACATATATTGTACTCTTTAACATGAAGTGCCCTGTTTGTGATAACAGGTGTGCATGATTATATCAGCGGTTATTTTATTCCAATCTGTTTTCTAATACACTCAGTCTTGTAATGAATTGTAGCTTTGGTCATTCCCAAGTGTTTTTCGAAGAGTTTTTAACACGATGAAGCTCTTGTATATGTTAATAGAGGGTGTAGTAATTAAATGACTGTTAAAAGGTCACTTGTTGTGATAATCTATTTTCACTAGCACCATCAAAAAAGAAACCTCCAACCCCACCAAAAGATGAAAAAAAGGAAGAAAAGAAAGAGGAAGCAGAAGCAAAGCTAGAGGAGGATCACTACTGTGATATGCTCTGCTGTAAATTCAAAAAACCACCGCTGAAAAAATACTTGACCTATCTACAACTACCAGACAGCATAGACTCATACACAGGTAAATTAAAACTGTGCAATAGAATGGAGTAAAGGCATGCTGAAGTGACTCAGTATTATATTGTACCAAGCCACAGCAAGATCCACGTTCCTGTTTACAGTTCAGAGGGATACATAGATCCAGCCCTCAAGAACTTACATTCCAAACAGGAAAAAGCCATGAAAACTGACAACAGCAGTAAGGCTATGACAGTGTGATTCTGTAAGAGCCATGAGTCTGATATATAAAACAACCACAATTAAACCTGATGACTCTTGATCTAGAATTTGTCCCATTCATTAAGGCCAGATAATCATTGTGTCAGTTATAGTATGCATCAACAAAACACTTTGAGCTTTTTCAGATAAGTTAAATTCTGTATGCTCTCATAAACTTTTTTTCCCTTTTGCTTATTCATTGCGTGATTCCTATTTTCAAGCTGTGTGACTTTTATGAGACTGTTTTACTGAAAAAGAGAGAATGATAGGTTTCTCTGGGAAGAAAGGTTCCCAGAGGCTTCACTAGATTAAGTATATCTAAAAGAATGAAAATATATTATAATTTCTGCCTGGAAATTCATTATTTTGTCTTTCAGATCGACGTTATGTAGCATGGCTCATGCTTGTAACAGCTGCCTATAACTGGAATTGCTGGTTTATCCCTCTTCGCTTTGTATTTCCGTATCAAACTTCAAGTAATACAATATATTGGGTTGCCATAGACATCATCTGTGATATCTGCTACCTGTGTGACCTGCTGGTTTTCCAGCCCCGAGTGCAATTTTTAAAAGGTGGAGATATAATAGTAAGTATTGGAAGTAGGATTTCCACAAATAGTGGGTATGTGTTGAGGTATATTATAGAAATTGATGATACACATTTCCTACTATGTCAAATCTACACAACATTTTAGTTATCAAAGTGTACCTACATTCTTCATTGACCTTCTATTATCCTGTTTTGGAAGAAGGAGACATATTTATTACTTACATTCTGGACAAGTGAATTCTACACACAAAATAGAATAAAATAGAAACATTTATTTTTCTTAAAATAGAAAAACAGGTTAGAAAACGACAGATCCAAGCAGCCAGAACATGTATAAAACTCTTTCTTACCAGGAGTAAATTGGTCCAGTTTCACTGGAATAAGTGATTGTATTTATATCAGTGATGTATTTATATGTTTGTGTAAAACTTTCAGCCTTCCATTCCAATTGTGCAGGAATCATAGTTGAAGACAGTGCCCATTCTGCTATGTATGGACAGAATATAAGCACTTTGTTACAGATTATGAGGTTATCGTTTTTTGCCTAAATCAGAACAAATCCCAGGAATTTCAAGATATTTTCAAAAACATTTCATTTTCTTTGTGTGTGTGTTGTTTTCCTTTGTTTGTTTTTTGTTGGTGGTGGTTTTGTTTTTATTGTTGTTTTTCTGGGGCTGTATATATATATATATATATATATATATAGTGTGTGTGTATGGATATATATATATACACTATGTACATATACATAGTGTATATATATATATACAATTTTGCTTTTTGCTACTGTTTTATGTTTTATTTTTAGAGAATAGTACAAAATAAAACTATAAGCACGTGCCTGTAAAAAGGTAAAGATTTTCCCTTAACGTATCAAAAGGATATATAGAACATGCCCGTTTCTTTAAAATCTTCCCTGCTTTTGATTCTTTGATTACAGAAGAAAACCTAAAAAACATGAAAAAAAAAAAAAAAAAAAAAAAAAAAAAAAAAAACCTCAGCATGACGTTATTGTGCCCAACAGACTGAAATTTCAAAATTATATATCCTCGAATGTAAATGTACTTTGGAACTAGCTTTAGTTCACCGCTTTTATGTAGAATTTTACACATCCAAGATATTATTAATACCTTTACAGAGGAATCTCAGATAGAACTGTGTAAATGTAGTTTGGATAGATATTAAATGCGGTTACAGTGTAATGCATTTTTGTATGCCTAGCCACTCAAAAAACTGGCAATCTTGCTGAAATCCTAGAAAACTCAAGTTTTATGAACAAGGTTAAAATTTAATGTAGGAAGCTTACCTTTTATTTCCCTTGAAACTGTACAATTCAAAGATTTTAGTGGGTGAAGAAATCTTCTACCACCTGATCTCTTGCACTGAGTTTAATGCTTAAAATGATAATAGTGAAAAGTCCTTAAGATTTTAAGGCTATTTTTAAAGTGTCCCTGGTAAAAATTCAGTAAGTATAATAATAGATAAATTTATTTAGATACTTGTGATTAGCCTTTCTTATTAAGGTATTAGCATAACTTCCTATGGAGAGCAATTTAAAAATAAATAGCTAATCATTACTAATGAATGCAGCGTTGATTATTATAATGCTATTAGTGTTAGCAAGTTAATGCCAGCTTTCAATAAGCTAGTTTTGTACAGTACCACCAGAAACATTCTCTTGGAACCATTAAAGTCAAAAGGAGCATTTGGCGCCAAAATTAAAGGGTGTTAGGTCAAGGATCAGCCAATACTGAGACCTCAAGAGGGAAGGTTTGTGTGAAAATATAGCATACTTTGTTAGACCAAGAGCCAGACTTGGATAAAAAACAGATGAACCCCAAACCTGATTTTTTCAAGCAGGTCTAATAAAAACTGGTCTAAGGTAAATTGGTCTAATAAAAATACTACTTCTTCCTACAGATATTTCTCCATTCATACTTTTAAACCACTGTTAATATAAATGCTATCATCCTTATTCTCAGAAGAGTATTATTACTGTAGAATAGCAGAGCTCATTCTTGACATGCTGTTCTTGACTATCCCTTTTTCTCCTTTCATCATCACTGTAGTCAGACAAAGTGGAAATGAAGAAATTCTACCACAGCTCTATGAAGTTTCGGGTAAGAATGAAATGGATATATGTACAGTTTTATTTTTGTTTCACTCTTGAAATATGTTTAGTGCTCTTGATTTCTCCAGAAACTAATGGAAGCTGAGCATTCTCACCACATGCAAGATATAGATATTAACTGGGAATTAGTCAAATGATTAACTACCAGTTAACAGTTACTGGTTTTAAAGCACTTCTGACTAATCTTTGCTTCTTCTTAGACGTGTCTGAGAGAGGGAGAGAGGCCTTAGAAGGCTGTTTGTCCTCAATCAAGTTTTTGGTTTGGTTTCCTTTTTTCACAGAGTTCTGGTATTAACTGTATCTTCCTTGCATGGAATTAAAGCGCAGTGTTGCTGCCAATGTGAGTTGCATCTCTCAGGGCAGAGACATTTCTGATTACTGAGCCAACAGGTCCATGTTCCTCATGTATTCCCAAAAGTTATCGGTAACAGAGAAAAGCATCTAAAGACACAAATCTTTAGGCAAAGCCAAGTTTCCCACAGCATTCCTTCTTTGAACAATATTCTTAGAAAGAATAAAGTAGGCAGATAAGTAATCATACAATTGGTGGACTGTGGAGAGATGTTCAAAATCTTAGTGATATGGGAAGTAAAAGCATCCAAATACAACAGAAACCAGTATTATACATAAATATTTTTAAGTTCCTATGATCCTATGATGAATCTTTTGTATGAAACACATGGATTTTGGCAGTTGCAAACAAGGAGTCTAATTCACTGTGATCCCTCCAGATTGCTTTAGGCAGCCTGGCCTTAAACACTGTAGAAGTGCCTCTGAGGTGCTTTTTGCACCCCCATTTACCAGCAACATGCTTACCATTTCAGTCTTGTCAGAACCATAATTGAAATAACAGAATGTATTAATGGTCAAATATCTGAGAGACTGTTAATAATCCCCATGAAACAGAAGAAAATCTCAGACACAGGGGACTTAAAAGTAGGGCAAAGCAAAGCTATTGGTGTTTTCAGAGATAATCTTGCCTGCTAGTGCTTTGGAAGTTATGGGCATAGCTTGCTGACTGTTCAAATTTTGTACTCAATCATGATTCAATCTAAGTAGGTTTTTGACAGCAAGTAAAATGCATTATGATTATTTTGAAGTCTCTCTCTCTGCTCTTCAACAGCTTGATGTGATATCAGTATTGCCATTTGAGGTTTTATATATCTTCTTTGGATTCAACCCAGCATTTAGAGCAAATAGAATGCTAAAGGTAAGATCTGTGTTAGTAATAGATGGCTAACCACACATAAATGCTTCTAAATCCCAGTGAAAATATGTTTATAATACTTAGGAGTATGGAGCTTAGAAAATGAAAAATATCTTCAGGAATCTTCTGAGTATAAGCTACATCAGTATATAAACAGCAAAAAAATATCTAGCCAACTGAAGCCATTATTCTCTTATTTTTCTTGTAGCTTTCTTATAATAAAAAGCTCTTTTGTGATTAAGAAAGATTTGTTTCCATTATTTAAATTAGATTAATCTTAAATAAACTGTTTAGTTTTCAAACATCAAAAATATTCATTTAAGATTGCTAATTAATGCCAATGTATTTTCTCCTTCTGTTGGTAATGTCAGGTGCTTAAAAGCAAAGGTGGAAATTTTAAATGTAAGCAGTACACAGAACATTTAACAAGCATAAGCCCACTTTTGTTATTGAGTCCAAAGACATGGAGTGTGCAGTGGAGGGGCTGAGATGTGGTTACACAACATCCCTATCCCTTTATTTCACAATACCTAACAGGCATAAATATGTTCTCCACACATGAGCTCAGTCTCTCTCTGAACTCTCTGTGCTATATGATAGGCTCTGTACTATTCCTTTGATCAGTTTAAATGCTACCTCAGAGCCATATTATTTTTCTCTCTCTTCTTTTGTAAAACTACCTCTGTATGAATCACCATCAAAATACTGTGTCTGCATAACCAAAACAATTATTGATAGTCATGTATAACAAGGTGAATGTCTTTTCTACTTACAAACCATTTATGAAACTGCACTTGATATGGAGCAGTATGTTGACAAAGAAATGGCTTTCATTTAAAGTTGGAAGAAGCAACAAGAACTCTGTGAATAAAATGAAGGTGCTCTTCACTTCAGATTTCAACAAAACTTCATACTTCCATAAATCAGAGCCAAAACAATATGAAATAATGAAATGTTAAACTGTACCTGGTATTAGTCAAACAGATGTGTACTGAACAACAGCAAAAATGTATATGGGAATACTATTATAGAATCATAGAATCATAGAATATCTCAAGGGGCCCACAAGGATAATCAAGTCAAAATCCTGGGCCCACACAGAATCACCCAAAAATCAGATCATGTGTCTTAGATTGTTATCCATGTGCTTCTTGAACTCCAGCAGGTTCAACGCCGTGACCACTGCTGTGGGGAGTCTATCCCAGTGCCTGACCACCTTCTTGGTGCAGAACCTTTCCCTGACACCCACCCTGACCCTCCCCTGTCCCAGCTCCATGGCGTTCCCTCGGGTCCTGTCGCTGTCCCCAGAGAGCAGAGCTCAGTGCCTGCCCCTCTGCTCCCCTCGTGAGGGAGCTGCAGGTTGCCATGAGGCCTCCCCTCAGCAAGCTCTGCTCTGGGCTGAACAAACCAAGATTTGGCAGGGCTAAAGGTGAACTGGAAATTATTAACAGGAAAAATTTAATGCAGCAGCAGTTATTACTATGTAATCATATATGTGGTTGTTGATACATATTATCACTTGCTGAACAGTTACTGGAATTTCAGAAAAGTTAAAAAAAAAAAAAAAAAAAAAGAGAAAAGAAAAAAAAAAAAGATTTTTATACCTGTAATGCTTCTGATAAAGCTGCCTACGCAGTTATATCCATTTGAAGAAGTAGAAGCCAATTATCAACATCAGTCTGACCTAAACAGCAAGGTTATCTCTATAATCAGATTAATGGATGCTCAACAGCCAAAACAATGTTTTACTCAATTTTTATCTTTGCTTTGCAGTTCACCTTTAGATAAATGTTTAAAGAAAGTCAGACTGCTGAAAAATCCATTATTTTCAAAATGTATATGTGAACTAATAACAGTATTACTAGAAAAAAAAAAAAAAAAGTGTGGTGAAATATAACGATTGGATGACTTTCACTTATTTTCCATTCAGCATAACACATTTTTTGAGTTTAATGATCGTTTGGAAGCTATTCTGGACAAAGCATACATCTACAGGTATGTGCTTATTAAATCCTTGTAGAATGCAAAGCTTGGCACAGGATGCCTTTCATTCAATGTCATAAGTTATCAGTGGAGTGTTGGACAGTACATCTTTGTTGTCACATTACGGTACATTTTTAACTGTTCAATTTAAGATCTTTTTTATATCTCTTTGTCTTTATTGTAATCATTAATATAATAAATGTAAAACTATGAAGTCCTGTTCAGTTCAGCTGGCCTGCTTAATTGTAAAGGCTACTTTCAAGCAAAATGTTCACCTCACTGAGACTTCTGTCAAAATTTAACTGATCAGAACAATCAGAAAGAAGTTTCTTTAGTGAAAGAGCTAAAGAACAGCTCCTTTAGGTTCCTAGCAATGCCAAATCCTCAGTAGCTGTTTATTTGTACTTTACAAAAGTTATGAGTTTGAGCCTATGTCAACATTCTTCTTCAAACATGCTCTCACCATGAACCTCGCATATACAGAAACTTGATCCTACACTACACTGACTAAACTTGGAATGAGAATCAGTTCAGTACAGCTCTCAAACAGTGATTATAATTGTGGTCTACTGCATTATGTTCTCACTTTCTGTATTCACATGAAGAATTTTGGTTCCAACTTAGGCAGCCCATGGACATGGGTATGGCAAATTTCATAGGTCCCTCAGAAGTCACTGCTGCAGCTAGGACCCAATCAACCTATCTACTCTATTACCATTATTGTCATTACTGACAAATGTTGTCAACAGCTTTAATTTATCCTGTTCAGTTCTTACACCAACAGATTTCTTTCGCTGTCCCAGTCCTGGGGCAAAATCTTGTTCCTGTGTGCTGCTGCAGCATAAATACCATCTTATTAAAATAACATTACCAACTTATTTCAGAGAATATTGCACTTAAATGGTAGTCTTTGTATCCGTACATTACAAATGAGATATTTCATGTGATTTAGAAATTCAAAAAGGAGGTTGAAATATCATGTTTCATGTTTTCAGATACCTGTGAAATAAAAGACCTTAGAAGTCTGTAAGTTCTGCTAAAGTATTTATGAGATGCTGTCCTTCTAAAAGCTTATTCATATGTTACCCTCTCACTTATTGAGGAGTTTTCTTTCTTTTTTATGCTTTTTTAAGTCTCATTGGTACAAGAGCAGGCTTCTCTGAATTTCCACAAGGTGAAGAAATTGTTTTTCAGTTTCTCAGTGGGCCTGTATGGTTTCATTTCTCAAATTCAACAGTTGAGTTTGTAGGAATACAGCTAGAAAATGTTGCTATACCATTATGGCAGATTAAGCATGCACCTAGAGAAATATAACATATATTGTAGCAAGGACTTCCAGAACCTTTACTCTGGCCTCAGGAGTACACCTGCATGGATTGAAACAAATGCACTAGTCCTAGCATGGTATGTTTTGCAATATTACTAGCTCACATCAGCTATCTGCTGTTCTCAACAGCTTCCAGCCCTAAACAGAGCTGTCCCGAAAGTGCACCAATGTTTCAACAGAGAAGTGATATTCACAGAATCACAGAATCACATAATTTCTAGGTTGGAAGAGACCTCAAGATCATCGAGTCCAACCTCTGACCTAACACTAACAGTCCCCACTAAACCATATCCCTAAGCTCTACATCTAAACGTCTTTTAAAGACCTCCAGGGATGGTGACTCCACCACTTCCCTGGGCAGTCCGTTCCAATGTCTAACAACCCTTTCAGTAAAGAAGTTCTTCCTAAGATCCAACCTAAAACTCCCCTTTAATTGCTAGCATCCTAAACAGTGCCAGTAGGTAGATGTCTCAGTGGCATGGAATTACAAAGGAGGTCAGGCAACGGCACCTGAAGAACAAGCAAAGGAGCGCATATTACAGAAGCAACCACAGAAACATTATCTCCCATTACTTTAATTTATAGACCCAAGTTAATCAGACCTTAATAAATTTGCATATAACCACCCTCTCAGTTACTATGCACTGTGAACTGTATTGTATTCTGGCTGTAGCAGACATAGCCATTATGGAACAACCTCCCTGTGTTTAGGCAAGTCCTATACTTTTCCTCCCTATTTATCCGTTGGATACATGAATGTTTGAACAGAAAGCTAAATCCAGGAGATCTTCCTTTTGATCCCCATGCACTGAACAGAGGATATACAATGAGATCATTACTGTATTAAACAGGAAGCTGCTCAGTTCATAAGTAGTTCATCATCGTTGTTCTTTGAAGAACTGGCCATAAGCATAAGAACCGGGATTAGGAATTATATAACTCCTGCTGGAGCCACTAAATCACACCATTTAGCAGATATACTGTAGGCTTCCTAGCAAAGCTCTTGCAAAGTATTTCATTTCTGACCTCAGATGTTCCTTGACTTTGGTTCACCAGTTCAGAGACTATCTCGAATGGCGTTTGGCAAACACATTATTTTGTACCCTCTAGCCTCATTAATATAGCTTCACATTTCTGTAAATATTCATAGCCAGTAAAAGAGGTGGATTATGAAGTTCTCAGGAAATCATAATTTAGAAAAATGATCCTGTGTCAAATACTCAAGGAAATATATTTATTTGACCTTGGACAGACATCAGATACAAGGTTTTTTTGGCAAGCTATTTTTTTTTACAGAGTCAATACAGGTGGGCAGCTACCTAGTGTATGCTTAGTGTATACATCATTGAAACAAAAAGCAAAGGGTACTATATTAAAAGGAGGGAAAACTATACATTTTTAACAGGAATTTAGTCATTTGCTGTTTGGAATCTGTTGACTTTTATAGGGTCATTCGAACAACTGGATACTTGCTGTTTATCTTGCACATTAATGCATGCTTGTATTATTGGGCTTCAGACTATGAAGGACTTGGCAGCACTAGATGGGTGTACGATGGCCAAGGAAACATGTAAGTCCTTTTCTCTCACAATTAGTTTTTTTTGATTTTGCTCCCCCCCTGAATCCCTCTCCCTTTTCCATGACTTTGTTTAAAGGTTATGCCCTTACTTTCCAAGTACTTGGATAGCTAACTTTTAATACCATGACTGCTGATTAGCAGCTTTCATTACTAGCACATATCTGGGAGCAGGTGCAATGAATAATTGGTTTAGTACCTTCAGCTTTTATAAGTTTATGAGTCAGTACTAAACACTAACTTAATTAAACATTTAGAAAGCAACAAAGATCATAAATTAAACTCACTGATTGCTTATGCACATGGGAACTGTTAGAAGGATGGCAGAACAATACCTCAAAGGACTGAGGTGACACAATACTGTGTCATTAAAATGCAACATTTTATTCCCACTTAGCACCATTGCGATTGGTCTAAAAAAAATCTACTGACTTTCTCTGATCTTTGGAAAAGGACATGCTTAACCAGGTGCCAAGGGGCGTCCCCAGTGGGAAGGAGTGGATATTGGCACACTTTTCACAAACTCCTTATGACAGAAAAAGTCTGGACGCCAGGTAAGGGACATTAAGATGATGGAGAGGAAGCAACAGAAAATAAGCAAAGTCATATATTCTGGGAGTAGTTATATAAAAGCATATATAGTATGTTCAGATGTATGAAAGAATTTACATTTTTTCAAAGACCACAAAATAGTTAAAGCCCCAGAAGCACAATTCGTTCATTATGTTATTTGCAGAACTGCATATAATATACTGCTGCTGACATAAAATGCCCTTTAAACAACTTTTCAGGGTTCTCTTTTAATAGCTTGGAGATGTGCTCTTCTTTATTGTAATTTTGTCAGATTTCAGAAGTTTGATGTGAAGTCACTGTTTTGAAGGGTAAGAAAATAACCTTTAGAGTAAAACACACTTCATGTAAAGTGGCATTGGTTTTTAATAGCTAAGATTCACTCTCAAAAAAATAAAATAACATGGCTGAAATTTTCACACACCACTAAAATACGCAGCTGGAATATTATAACCAGACATGCAAGCAGGCTCATGGAGCTCAGTGGGACCACTTATGTAAGTAAACTTGTACACAGGTATTTATTCAAAGGATCAAGTATTCTAGAAATCTGTCAAGAAAAATGCATAATGAGTTTCCTTTATAGTAATTTCAGTTAATGTCATTCTTGGGAATACTTGCCTTGTAATTAAAAAATAAGTCAACTAAGACTAAGCACCTGAAGGCTTTTCAAATAAAGAGCTTACCCAGTCTTCAAGTTTTTAATGTGAGAACAGCCAAAAGAAAAAAAAAAAAAAAAAAAAGTCTTCTTGTTTTTCATGGGCAAAATTCAAAATTATTTTGTTTTGCATTCATGCAAAAAAATTGTAGAAATTATTTACTGGCTTGACCACAGACAAAACAGTTGTGTCCAGAGGCAATGGTCATGTTTTTTTAATGTTTTGTGGTACCTTTTCTGTGAAGAAGCAAAAACATTTTGAAAATGATGTCACACTGGTATTAAATGGGATTTATGGCAGAATTTATTATTAACAGTAATAATAAACTGATAGCTTAAGTCATTACACTGAGATGTTGAAATAAAACATACATAAGAGTATATTCATGTATGCTTCATTAATCCATTAATCTACCTCATCTGACATCAGTATGCAATTATTATTTTGTTTCTACCTAATTTATACTGTATAAGATCCCAGGTACATGGAAACTCAAGCGGTATCCCAAGTTGAGCTGTATCTCATAAAGTATAATTTGTTATCCTTCTAACAGTAAATGGCTTTTGTATAGGATAGTCATCAAATCAAAGACTAAGGCAAGACATATCTATTTGTCAAATATTTGGAATTTTTGACAGAGAATCATAGTATGAAAACCAGTTATTATTGGAGATGCAATTTGAAATTAAGCATGTCAGAAAATATACTTCAAGGTATATATTTGTCTTTGTTCTTGGTTGTTCCTGTTTTCCAATCTGAGAAAAATATATCAAAATAAGTGACCAGAACTGCAGTATATATTATGGTAGAGCAATAATTTCCTTTCACACAGCAGTCAGAGGGGCACATACTTGAAGTAAAATATTCCATTGTTCTCATCTGGAATGGGAATGTGTTCAGAAAGAAGATAAAACAAACATGGCTTCTTAGCTAATTAAAAAAAGACAGCATTTTGACAAATAAAACTGTAGCAGTCTCCGATTACGCTGACTCAAAGCAAATGAACTGGCATTGATTTAGTGGCATTAAGGTTTTATGTAGAATCCCTGCTGCGTCCATAAAATGTTGCTAGTGAAGTCCAAACCCAGTTCTTAAAAATGTCAACACTTTAGGATCATGTTTTTCCCATTCCCAGGCTAAAAAGAAGAACACACAAACAAGAGTTTCCCTCATCGTTTTGGTTATACATATTCCTGAGCAGGAATACAAACTGGTGAAGTCCATTTTATAACAGCTGTAGCACAGCATTCAAACCACAAGTAAAATTATCAGAGCAGCAATTCTTCCAGATTTCTGCTAGATGTATTCTTTTCCAGGCTGTGTCCAGACTTTGAAATGTTAGTGCCAGTCCAAAACAATTTGAGATATTTTGCATGGCAGCCTTCAATGAAAGCCTTCAGCCCGAGCTACAAGGGCAGTCAGGTTTACCCACCCTGCAACACACCCAAATTAGCCACCCAAGGTGTTCCCAGCATTAAAACTACTCTTGAACTTCCTGTAATTACATAGATAGACCTCAGTCCCTCCTAATGCAGGAGGATAGCATCGCTGATGCAAAACCATAGTGCAGAGCTTATGTGACCAGAGCAGCAGGATATTGAGAAGGTCTCTTAATGCTAAGTGAACAATTTGAACTATATGTGTTTATTTTCAGTCTAGTTTAACTACGTAAGTAAGAGATTGGTTTAATTCCTTGAGAAAATGGACAAATTCTCTAGAAAGTGATTAAAGGCAGGAACCTAGTGTCATGGTTTTGAATTGTCCTCTGGAAGTATCCGTCTCACTGCCTATAAGGGAAAGTAAACCTAGGGAGCTAAAATTCTCATGTAGCCCCCCAGTTCAACAATAAAGTTAGGCACAAAAATTGTTCCATTTATCTCATGGTATATCTTTTCTGCTGTTTGCAAGCCATCTACAAGTAGGCTGCAAAATTCTCTAGCATATTTACTAATCAAAACATCCATTTGTATCCCAATGAATTTTCTCTATGGCTTGATGCCTCCCTGCTCCAGGAACAGACTCAGTGGATATTTGGAAATCCCAGAAAATGATCACTGTATGTGTCTAGAACACACACACACACCCCTTCTTATATCTGCTGTCACAGAGCTGCAAACAACATTGCTTATTGGCTTGGCTGCGGCCAGCAGTGGTTCCAAGAGCTGGCTGGAGCTGGCTGTGATCTGATGTGGGGCAGCTGCTGAGCTCTGCTCACAGAGCCCACCCCTGCAGCCCCCCACTACCAAAACCTTGTCATGTGAATGCAGCAGCCCAACCCATACATATGTCAGACCTAATGCTTTCAGACTTGCTACTTGTAGCCTTATTTTTGATATAAATCATTGTAGTTTACACCTTACTCTCTGAGCACATCACACCCACAGTCACTTGATGAATAAGTCATACAAGAAAGAAAGGTACCAAGGAGGACATCATTGGAATGCCTGTTTATAAAAGCCTCTTCTTTATTCCACTTCACACCTGTCCTGGTTGTAATTAGAGATTAAAAATGTAACAGCCCTGAAATAAAGCTTCACTGGGCTGTGTGAGTACCACCTTAAAATCTGACAGCCATATGCACAAAGATTTGATTTAATTGTATTAACCAAAACCATGTAGGAACTTTAGCATATTCTGATTTTTTTTTTTTTTAATAAAAAATATATATTTTTGGCATAACATTACAAGGTGTCTTATATGTGGTGTTTTTGTTTATTTATTTAATTTTTTTTTTTTCTGAATATTTTCCTACATAGGACTTATTTCAGGGAAAAATCTAGTAGTTTGATTACCTGAAGGATACACTTACTGTCTATGCTGTGCATAGTGAAAACCTCTTTCTTGTCTCATGTTGTTTGCTCCAATAGTAATTTTATAGCAGGCTAGTAAGCCATATGGTAAGCAATGATGTTTTCCAGACACTCTAGCTAGTAGGAAGCAGAGCTGCTAATGCCATTGAAACTGTAGTCTGTTTTTTTTCTGGCTTTCCATAACCAAAATTTACAATCTCATTTCTTAGGAAAAACGTTCCCTTATATTTCAACACTGCGAATTTTATGTCAGATTAAAACAAAGCCAATAAAATAAAGTAAAGAGAGAAAATATAAAATCTATGCTTAAGAGATAGTGAATATCGTTGTGACTTTATTCATAGAAAATTTCCTCTGAAGTAAAACTACCAAAAAAATACTGTATTAACTACATCTTCTGAAAAGAGTGGGCAGTTCTGAAAACAAACAAACAAAAAACAACAACAACAACACCTCAAGAGTCTGTATGCTTCAAAGAAGCATGTTTAGGATCCCTAAACTCCTTTCATGAACTGTTTTCATGCCTCACAAACTTGGAGATTCTCTCCCAGAATGGAGATTATGTCATGGACTATCATGGTGGATTTAACAGTCTTGGCATCTGAGGTCATTGGGAGTGAGGGAGTTTGTTAATTAGTTTCATTTCCTATAGTAATTAAGCACAGAAGTACTGCTAATTTCTTTACGCTTTCATAGTCATGAATTCTATATGTTTCAAGCTCTACAGCATTCACACTTAAAACAAACAAATACAATGTTAATATGCTTCATATGACAAATCCCCTCAGACAAGCTAGAGACATCATTTTACATTTAAATCTGCAGTTCCTCCAACAGGAATGTGAGTCTTGTTCTTGCTTTTTCTTTGAGCTACGGAACTCTGAGTGAAAGTTGCCACTTATGCATACTTTGCTGCAAGTGTGAATAGGTGATGGTGGATTTTTTTGAACCTGAGTAAAAGTATTGTATTGGTGTAATCCAACTGTTCATTTTGCATCCCTAACAAGGAAAAATGACAGGATGACACATATGTAATGAATTTTTGATTTAAGGACTCTGAATGAAAACTGGCAGTTCTGGCTGTTTAAAACTAGAAAACTAGGGTAAAAGTGATCATTGCTACTGCATTTCATTAATTTGAAACCAAGAAAAACATGACTTTGCAGTGAAAACCAAAAATCAATTGCATGGCAAATCCTCACATTTTAGGTGAAAAGGTTTGAAAACACTCCCAAGTGATTTAAAATGGAACATTCCTCACTGGAACTGTTTGATATTGTCAGTTCATTTTCTTATATTTGAACAAAAATGACCCTCCAATAGTATAGGTAAACAAACCATTTATTAATAGGAGTGGAGTTCATATCTTAATTTAAAAATAAATAAATAAATAAAGTGGGGGCCACCAAACTAAAATGTACTCCTGAAGTTTACAGGCCAATCGGGTTGTCCTCAAACTCAGTGCAGACATGAGAAAATGTATGCTAGGCTATTTCAAAGAAACATCTCCAGAAGCATTTCTTCTGGTTTTGTTGCTGGGGGTTTTGCCGCTTTTTAAATTTTATTTTATTTCATACTCAATAAAATACAATAAATGAATCTTCATTGTTTTAGAAGCTATGGTCATTGTTGATAGGAAATCTCAATGTACAATTAAGGAAAACGTACTTCTAATTATTAGAGAAGCTGAAATATTATTGTATAGAGACTTATAAAGTCAAATTCTAATGATTAGGGAGCCCTTAGAAGTATTCCTAGATTTGTTAGCTCAGAAAAGACAGAAACAATAGCACATTCATGGAAATGATTAAAACTAATTAATTGCAGCTGCACTTAATGGGGTATGCTGCATTACTAATGGTTTTAGAATGAAATTTTAAAAATATTAGAGATGCCAAGGCAATTTATATACATAAGTATAGAGTTAGTATGGCTATCCTCACAAAATCAAAAAGAATTAATTCTGTACAGGTCCTTTGTTGTTTTTATAAACTCATGTTATCAACTAATGGGAATTCAGTGATTGAATGGAATGGACTCTATCATGCACAGGGTTGGACAAAAAGGACTGTACAAACAGAACAAAAAGCCTTTGGCCAAAGAGCTCATGCTTAAATATGGGAAGGGAGAGACAGCAAATGGATACAGGGAAGGAGGCAATATAAGCTGTATGTTAAAGTACAGTCTTCGTGACTGATTATTGCTCACTGCTATATTTGCCCTCCAGAACAGGAGAGTTCTGAGAAAAGCCTGCAGGGTGTTCACAAGGTGGCCACTGATGGACAGCTCTTCCCATGCATGCGGAAAAGTAGTGAAGGCAAGAAAGTGTTTGTTAAGGTTATAAAAAGGATAGTCAATGACATAAGTATCTCCAGTCAATAACAAAAATTCTGTCTGTATCCACAGGTACCTGAGGTGTTACTACTGGGCAGTTCGTACGTTAATCACCATTGGTGGCCTTCCAGAACCACAAACCCTGTTTGAGATAGTTTTTCAACTGCTGAATTTTTTCTTGGGTGTTTTTGTCTTCTCCAGCTTAATTGGTCAGGTACATCAAGAAATCAATAACTAGATACGTTGAATGTGCAGTAATATAGCGATAATACATTCAATTTTGTTCTGTTTAGTTCCCAGAAAAAGTTTACCTTCAACATGGATGTCCCTCTTTTTCACTGTCATCCATACTTACCCTTCTGACTGCTGCGTGCATTTAATCAGTTCCCAGTTTTGTATTCCTTTTGCACACAAGCTTATTTAAAGCCAAGTCCCTTCATGACGGAGATGATTCTTAAAGCTATGTACAATTCCTTTTTTCTTCTTCACAGCCAAGGAGGCAATTCCTTAAGTAACATTCATACTCTACTGTTAAATCTGATATGAGAGTTATAACTGCAGGTATAATTATATTAACATGTACAAATTATCAAATAAATCATACTTGATACTACTGACAATAGATATCTCAAAATTTCTGTCAAACTAGAATTGAGAATATCTTCCATAAATTACAAAATATTTGTTAATTTGAAAATTGACTATTTTCTATTTCTATTGTTGTTTTTAAGTTCAGAATGTGAAAAAAAGTTCAGCCAAAGTTTAAAAAATGCATATGTCTCTTGCAATTTAGAAGTGTGAGATACCCAATTGTCATAGAACACTCTTTCCTATAAAATTTCAAATTAATCCACAAACAAGTATTATCAAAAATAAAACCAAAAATTACCAAAAAATAATTATTCATATAAAATCTCTCTTCCCCAAATAGATTTGACATAAATTTGACAGATTAACTTTTGTAACCAGTATAGTCAATTGTGGAATCAAAACTTAATTGATACACAAGCAGCTTCATTACATTTTGTTATAATTTGTGTTCACAAAAATATTTTAAATTTACTGAGTTATTTCAAATTTAGAGCAGTTGCCTAAAAATTGTTATTCCTCCAGTCAATTGCCTTTCTGTAATAAGAAGCAGAATTTACCTCAGTAGCATACTAATTCTTGGCCACTGCAGTATGAACCTGTTCTACTAAAAACAATTTACATTTGTGTTGAAATGTTAAATGATGTTCCTGAACTAAAGTCTTCAAGGTCAACTTTCAGCCCAAAGTGGATTTTTAAGACTGATCTAGTTTCAATTTAAACAGTGTCAGGATCTTAGTTCTATTGTTGTCAGCTGATATTATTACAGAAATTTAGCCTGGTTTGCTTCATTTCTGACTTGCATGGCACAACAAATGCACAGTAGCTTTATTATGGATGTTTACAAAAGCATTATCTGTATTTTTCATGCAAGTACAGAAATAAAAGACAGAAGAACAAGCTGAAAAACACAAATGATTCCTTTAAAAGTAAAAAGATAGACTGTTTCTTACATAGTTATATTTTATCTTTAATGTTTCTGAAAAAGCAGATGAAGGAACTATTCAAAACATGGAGCTGAATGTATAATTAATCAACAATTTTGTAAACAAGTGTTTTATTCTTTTTTTTTTTATATATCATTGACAAGATAGTCAAATCACAACTATTTTTGCTGAAATGTGTAGTTATATCAACTGATGTTTTCAGATGAGAGATGTAATCGGAGCAGCTACAGCAGGACAGAACTACTACCGTTCCTGTATGGACAACACCGTCTCCTATATGAACACTTACTCCATTCCAAAAGTTGTTCAAAATCGTGTTCGAACCTGGTATGAATACACATGGGACTCTCAGGGAATGCTAGGTAAGGCTTTCCAATTCCAGTTACACAGAAGGTCAAAAAGAGAGTGTTCTACACAGATATAGCTATAAGGTGAAATGCACATTTCTTCCTTTCTGAATTTCATAGGAGAAAGCAAGAGGAGGGTATTCCATTTCCTTTAGAAAAGCAAAAAAACTCCAAAGCAGTACATTGCTTTCTACTTCACAATTTCTATTAATTTATGTAAAGTTCTGGTTATATCTTTAGACAAGATATGCAATTTAAAAGACAATTTCTTCTGGTTAGCATATTAGCATCTTCCTCATTTGAACTCATAAATGCTAGAATTACTCCACTAGGTTGTTTTTCTATGCAATGCTCATTTTATGGACTTTCTCTCATTCTTCCATTATAGTTTCCAACTAATTTTATTTATTTATTTATTGTTCTTACAGATGAATCAGAATTACTGGAGCAGATGCCAACAAAAATGCAATTAGCCATTGCAATTGATGTGAACTTTGCCATTGTCAACAAAGTTGACTTATTCAAAGCAAGTACTTTTACAGGAGAATGCAACAATATGTGGTATTTGTGAGACAGCAACCTTGTTCTGTGTATCTTGCCACACTTAAGAACGTGTTTGTTAATGTTCAAGGCAAAATAAGTCTAAGAAATATCTAAGTCACTGGAGACAGGTCAGGACAAAGACAAGTACCTTCCTTTTTCTGTTAAATCAGAGATTAAAGAAAAAAGAAAAAGAAAAAGAAAAAGAAAAAAAAAAAAAAAAAAAAAAGAGTGAATGTGCTTAAGAAACTGTCCTGTTATACCGACATATTAAAGCTGATGTTATGGTCAGACTGTCAGATTTCAGGGTATAACTAATCTCTAGAGCCAAGAATATAATTTGAGAGATCACGGTTACTATTTGTTCTGGGAACATAACTTTGATGTAGTGAATGTTATTTTTAGTAGCTTTTTATTCAAAGGAGCTTTCTTATTGTTATCATAAGAGGTTTCAAGAGAGATTATTTAAATGCAGTTCTTAAGATTGGATTTTTACACCAAAAATTGGGAGATATTGCACTTTTAGAAGTAGTCTTGAAATACATTAAGCTTAACCATTTTTTTTTTTTTTAGGACAGCTGCAAGATATTAGGATATCTCTGTTTAAACATTACATAGTTGCAATGTTTCTGCAACATTTGCTGAAGACTCGGAATTCATAGATTCATAAAAAGAATTTGACTTGCTTTTTTTCCCCTGGGTCTGTATAAAAATCACCTAAAAGACCTATAAAACAAAGAAAATAGCACTGAACTTCCACAGCAATCCAACTTGGATGTACAGAAGTTCACTTCATTAAAAAAATTAAAATAAATAAATAAATCAATCAACCCAAAAAGTACATTATAAGTATCTGAAATTACAATTCCTTTAATATTTTCTCTCCCTTTGAAGGTTGTCCCTTACCATTTTTCATTCCACTTACGAACCCCTGGATCACTCATGTATTAACTTGCTGCCCAGTGTAAGCACTAACAATCAGTTGTGTTACTGAATCAATACAGAACAATTCTACTTAATTTTGACAGGGTTGTGATACTCAGATGATATATGACATGCTGCTAAGGTTGAAATCCATTGTGTATTTACCTGGTGACTTTGTCTGTAAAAAGGTGAGCATTTCTGTCTCTTTCAAACAATAAATATAATAGGTATTTTAGAAAAAAAAGAGTTCAGACATAGGTCAAAAGTATTCTTTAAATAAAATTAATCCTGGGTGAATTAGATAGCATAAAAAAAAAAAATAAAGGTATTATATGTAATAACAACAAATTTGCTCTCAAGTTTCAACACAGAACAAGACAATATGGGTTTTATTACTTATATTATCAAACAAAATTAAAATAGTATGGGAAAGTATTTAATGTAAATATGGGTTATCAAGGGATACATCATGAAGTTTGAATATTTAAAATGGAGCAAGCTTAATTCTTTATACATATATACATACAAACCTAGCCTAGAGATCTCAATCCATGATGCTTTGCATGTGCTTCATTTGTGTATTCAGAAATACTGAAGAGGAATTACCCAGGAATGTAATTAACCCATATTGCTCCTTACAGCAGGATCTGATCTTGCTTTGCCTTCACTCTGAGCTTTGAATCATCTCCAGACTTAAGCTGAATGCTGACACACTGTCCCTTAGCCATGAAGTATGTCTTCTATTCGCATTTTAGCTCAAACTTGGTCTTACAGCAACACAAGTAGATAGCTCATCTTCTGACCAAATAAGCCCAAGTCTATTTTCAAAGGTTTGTTACCATACTCATAGGCTCTCCAGGATGTAATTAAAGCATGGGGGTGAAGTAGCAGTGCTGTTAGCGTTCTTTCAAGTGACCTACACTTCACAGCACAGACCATCAGAACTCCTTATTTTTAGCTCTTCCGGTCTAGTTCTGGTTACAAAGACCTGTTCCCTTAAGGAGCTGAGGAAGGTGGAAGGTGTGGGAGGTGTCCCTGCCTGTGCAGGGGAATTGAATTAGATGATCTTTAAGGTCTCTTCCAACCCAAACCCTACCCAATGATTCTATGCTATGAACCTCTTTCTGAATGCTTAGTTCCACCAGTTCCACAATGCAGCAAGTTAAACATTTGTGAATGCACTGAAGGATTAGTGTGTCCCTTCAACACCAGTCCCAGAATTACTGTTAGCTAGGCAGGGTGGGAGAGTAATTTACCTGTACAATGCACTGCAGAAGACCATCTTGGACTGTGGCTGGGACTCTGCCACAGCAGATATAAGAAATGACAGTAACAGGTTCAAGGTCTTGATCCTGCAGTCAGATGCAAACAGTTCTCAACATGGATGGGTTATAAAAAATTGAAGTATCATTTTATTCCAGTCTGATTCAGAGCACAAAGGACACTCACTTTTATAGATCTACAGTGTGGCCAACAACCATGATAGTCCTACTAACACTGTAATATTTAGCAAGGAATAAATCCCTGTTACAATCCGAGAGCTGGGAGTACCTCCTATTTAGGTGTGCATTGGCCTCATCATACTTTACAAAGGAGGCTCCAGCATGCAGGTATAGTAAATCAGATTAAGGGAGAGGAAGTACAAACCCTACATTTTGAGTCCTGGCTTTGTTGCTGCTGCATTTTTGCTTTTAGAATGAAATGGTTGCTTTTCTTTAGTTAGTTCAGCAGCACAAATGGAAAAATATTTATTTTCCCATCATTGAGATTTTGCGAGGACAGTTATGATCATGTTTGTTAAGCCTTTTCTGTTATTCCAGTTTGCCTGCTTTTCATCCTACATACTGATATCATGCCTTTTAATCTTAGCAGATCTTGTGAAGGATAATAAGTGAATTAATAATCTCTTAAATCATCCAGTCATTACATAAAAGTAGACAAAATTTTGAGTGATTTTTTATTCTTATTTTCCTTGTAAATTACATAAGTGAAGATTAGAAGTAATAGAGTGAAAACTGAAACTTTTTAAAACATGAAGCACAGGTTTTTTTGTAATTCTGCTATTAAATGTTCTGCTGAATTATTTTAGTTTCTACCTAGATAGTTGATGGAAATGACTGATACCATCTTGTTTATTATCTAGTCTTCATTTTTCAAGCTGGCCTGGATAGTCTTAATTCTACTCAAATATTGCCTCACATCACAATTAGATCTTCCAAGTCAGTCCTTGCACTTGTGTTCAGTGCTAGGAAAAGTGGGATAAAAATTTGTTTCCCTATGATAATGGCAAAACAGTGCATGAGAACAGGGAAATATATTTAAAGGAAAGTTTTTCAGATTATTCTACCTTAAAAAATGAAATTGTTATGTGTATCTGTGTCCAGGGTGAGATTGGCAGAGAGATGTACATCATCAAACAAGGTGAAGTTCAAGTCCTTGGAGGCCCTGATGGTACAAAAGTCCTGGTTACACTAAGAGCAGGAGCTGTATTTGGAGAGATCAGGTGGGTCCATCACTATTTTTAATACTTTCTTTAGATCTCGTCAAATAATCAATGGCTGTTTAACTTCTCTCTGGTAAGCATGGAGAGGCTGAAAAGCTGGGTAAGATCAGCCAAGAGGACAGTGAGCAAGGAGATATAAGTAAGTGAAGGAAAGTCTAGGTAAATGAAAAATCAGAGACTAATCTGGCAAGATCTGAGACTTCTGAACAACAAATAATGTGTAATCAGTGTTTTGGGAAATGCACACAGAGATATACAGATGGATTTATTCTTCAGCATTCAAAAGATTTAACACATCTTCCTGTTGCAAGGTCTGCAATAATGCAGGACCAAATGTATTTTATTGTCTGTATAGTGAGACTAAGTGTCCTTACACAGAGAGTAAAAATGATAATGAATTTCCAACAAAGGAGATAAAAAATCTGAAATCGCAAACCAGAGTGGTTCTTGAGGCAAGATAGTAGGGATTAAGTTGCCAAAAATTATCCACATTTGAAAACATATTTGTTTAAGAGCATACATAAAAGAAAAAGGCTGACAGAGCAGGTTTTGGGGTCTAAGTTTTTCCATAAGAGAAAATTTTTCTCACATGGCTAAAAATGTTTTTTATATTCTCCACATAGTTGCTATGCAAAATCCATTAACTCTTATGTGCCTTGTTCACCAATTAACCAACCAAGTGCTAGATTTTAGGCATTGCATCCCCTGCTGAGGTTGGCCTGAAGAAAAGTAATAAAATGCATGTGCTCCTGCATGTGATATACTGGATTCTTGATTTCTTCCAGCTGCCTTCCTGTTATTGTTAATCCTCTTGCTGGTAGCTTTAATCTGTCTTTTGAGAAATGGTAATCAGCTCTGTGCTAGGTTTACATTTATCTTCTACTGCATCTCCCTTTGTGGCAGTGGAAACATTCCCATTTATTCAGCAATAGGTGTACAAGACTGGCTGAGACCTGCACGTGAAATACACCTGATATATCCCACAGATACAGGCGTTTCTCACTGAGTCGGAAAGTGAGATTGTATCAGCTCTTCACATGAAGGTTATTTTAAAGGTATTTTTCTGTATGGCAATACAATACCAAAACAAAGCCTCAAAACAAACTGCTGGAAAAACTGAGAACACACTGGTTTTCAGTAAGGGCCAGATACTGAAAAGGTAAAGGAAAAAAGCTGCAGCAGCCCAGATATGTAACTCTCACATAGTTTTCAATTATTTATTAGTTTTGCATTTGGAGCAAGGACATTTTTTTTTTTAACTGAAAAATGTTAGCAATTGTTTTGAAAATGAGGAAAGGATTTTCAATTTTTTGATCTAATAAAAGCGAGTACTCGTTTCCATATGAGAACTACACGGCAGCCTTTAAAGATGCATTTCCTGTTATGTTTTACTTTTCACGTAATTGCCAGCAAAACCCTCAGCAATGCTCTAACCCTACACTTCTGGTCTTGCTTCATTCATTATTGACCTACTTTGTTGGTGAAGACAGCACACCGGTACAGACACAGGTACTTTGCATATAAATGACAGTCAGTGGATAAACTCAAGGAGAAAATATATAGGAACTGGCAGACATCTCCAAAATTGGAAAGCAAAGACATGAAGCACTAAGTATATCATGGGAGATTTATCCTTTTCCTTGTGGCGATGTGTTAGAAAATAATGAGTTTGTATAGCACCCCTCTTTGTAAGTTTTGTCAAGGTCTTCTGAGTACTCTATAGCAGAAGAAAACAGAAGGAAAAAAAAGTATTTAATAGATGAGGTATTGCTTCATTTAGCACAACCACACTATGAATGCTGAGGGGAAAACTTGTTTAGCACATGGTATTGAACTGTCACAGCTTTCCCTCTGATTGGATTAAGATTTTTTTTAGAGAATTGTGTCAGCTTCATAAGATACTTGCTATTTAACCTCACTGTTCAAAATGCATGTAAATCATGCTTATAAAGCCTTCATGGTCAAAGGAGCTGAAGAAAACAAAGAATGATCATTCATTTAAAAAAATAAAAATAAAAATTGTGAATTATACTAGAAGGCCAATCCAATGCCAGACTAATGTTCAAGCCAGTCCTTTGCCAATTCCATCCTCCAAAATTATTATAGAAACAGATTAAGTAATAGGAACTACCTTCCAATTAACATCTTACCCTCATTACTACTTTCCTGTATAGATAATATCAGCTTGGGGAAGCAAAATAATCTCAGAAACAGAGGCAAACAGATTGCTGACTTAATGAGAGCCTGTCTATGCAGACAATTGAGAAAGAGAGAAATTCAAGAGAGGGAAACTATAACACAACACTTCATTAGCCCAGACATGTTTACACTTTAAGCCAGATGTCCTCATTCATTCATTTAATGTTATTTCACTAGAACAATTTCCTATCAGAAAATGGTAATTCTGGAAAAAATTAAAGCATTTTTGACAGGAAGAGCTCTAAGTGTTTGGTCTCATCTTTAGCCTTTCAGTGGTTTTTGTAACTTTAATTTTTATTTTAAAAGTCAAAGCTAAAAAGAATATTTAGCTTTGTGAAAGTTTAAGTTTTCTGCTTTGGCCCAGCAGCAGCAGATGCTGCTTTTCAATGAGCTCTGCCATTTGGTGTTTGACATTCTGCTCAGAAGCCAGATCCAGACCCTTTCCTAACTTACCAGTTCTTTCCACATGCAGATATGTGCCAGGCTGAGGAGCCTGCAATGGTGCTACGCACACCGCTCCCTGGATCAATTTGCTCATTTCAATGAATGGCAGCTTGCTATTGAGATCAGCTATAAAAGAGAAGTAGATAAGCTGAGTCATCACTTTGACAACTTCATAACTCTAAATTAAATTTGCTATCATAAGAATTCAGAAGTTATCTTCTCATACAAATATAAAACCATTTCAGGCAAACTGCAGTAAAAAATGCAAGGTAAAAATGCAATTTTCTTTATTAATATAGATATTGTAGCATCAAGAGCCATTGTAAGGCAAATGCCAGTTATCTTTAAAGATGTACCCTATCAAATAACTCTTAGCACACTAGCCAAAAAAGGTTCAATCATGAAGCCCATAATGCTGCCTTTAGTCAAAGATGATTCTGTTTGAGCCTTCCCTGTAAAATTCACCTCACATCATCACCATAATGAAAAAGCTGATCTCTTTAGTCCTTGTTCAATGACTTGTTGAGATGCAATTAATCAGAACTCAAAAGCTGTTTGCAGTTTTCTTCAGCTGCTTTTCTTATTGTGCAAATACTTTTTTCCTACAAAATAGTACAGAATTATTTAAAAAGACAGTATACTGCATTTTCAGCTTGACTTCATATATTGATTGTTATCTTGGATCACAGAAAAACTGTGAATGTGTATATAAAAATAGTCTTGTACACACAGTTGCAGAGGTCTCATGATCCTTTATTTGTATAATCTAGTATTTATAAATGCTACATACATACCCTTTACACTTAGAAACTATTAATATATTCCAATTAATATTGAGGATAAAGTATTAGTTCATCCTTGAGAGGGTCCCAATTAGCCTTTATTAATAACCTTTAAATTTAGATATTATTAGATATTCTTCATAAATAGTAACTCACTGGGAAATGTTTAAGGGACAAATTTCTAGGGTGAATCTCCTCAAATATTGATAAAGCAATTTTACTACTGAGAGCAAAATGCAGCTTCCCTTGCTTATCACCACAGCTGAGAAATGAATTCTTTTAATCTGAGAAATGATTTTTTTTTTTTTTTTTTTTTTTTTTTTTTTTTTTATAAAAAAAAA
>CM021766.1:130803032-130978306 GCA_011076525.1 Nettapus auritus | reverse complement strand
TTTTTTTTTTTTTTTTTTTTTTTTTTTTTTTTTTTTTGCTTAATGCAAGACAGACAGTGTAATTTTAAGGTAGATAGCCTTCCTATGTCCAACCCCTGCTTGCTAAGCTGGTCTAACACCTTACTTTCAAAACAAAATTGCCTTCTTTTTCAGGCAGACGCATTTGTAACTGTCAGCCTGAAAGACCTTCCTAATCTTTTTCATTCAATTTGCTAACATCCAAATGTGAGATGTGGCATGTGGGAAAACAAAAAAACAAAACAAAACAAAACAAACAAACAACAAAAAAAAAACAGACCAACAGAAGTTATTCACTCAGGAAAATTATAATTCTTAGAGTAATTTATTGTAAATAATGCTTTCAGTAATAATGGACTTGTTCTGCTCTCCTTATGGTGTTAAATTACTTTCAGCAATAAAAATGAGGAAATGCCAAGTTTGCACACAGACTAAAACAAATTCAGCCCTTGCAGTAGTGTCTGTTGGGTGTCTACCCAGCAAGACTTTTCACAGTCCTTAGGACCAGCAGACTCCCAACCAGTAGTGACAATTTGCCTTCTTGAAGCAATTGCAGAGGGACTTCACAGAACATCAGCCAGAACAGTTGGGTACATAAGTGAGCTTTGCAATGACTTTAGTGGAGAACCACCAGCAAAGACATTCCTGACTAGGGCAAGTAATGAAGTAACTGATGGTGTTTATTTTCATTGCAGCCTATTAGCTGCAGGCGGAGGAAATCGAAGGACTGCCAACGTGGTGGCTCACGGTTTTGCTAACCTTTTCATTCTAGACAAGAAAACACTCAACGAAATCTTGGTACACTATCCTGACTCAGAAAAACTTCTGATGAAGAAAGCAAAGTATGTCCTAATAACAGTTTTTAAATCACATTGTTTAGCTGCAGAATGGACAGTTGTGACTTCTAGACACATTTGCATTTCTTGGAAGAATAACAGATGTAGACGTGTTTGTACTTAGGGGTCAGATTTGTCTGGTAATACGTAACAGAAGCCATGGTCTTGGCAGGCAATTCAAGAGTTATGGGAACATAGTAAATAGAATAAAGTCCTCAATACAGTTGAATTCTCTGTTGTACTTAAGGTAACAAAATAGGAGATAACAGATGAACATCAGGACTCCTTAGGTAGCCAAGGCAAACAGATTGCAAGACAGATGCCAGTTAAGCCATAGGTTTTCAAGGGTTCAACTGAAGATCTGCAATTAATTCTAAAGAGATTCAACGCACCCACAGAGTCGTATGCCTTTCCAAAATCTTAAAGAGCAGTTAGAAATGGATTTAACGTATGGCCTGAAAAGATGAAAGATAATCACACAGATTTGAAAGGTGTTCATTTTGTGCAAAGGGATTCTGAAATTGGATTTTGAATAGAAACTGCTTCTCATCTTGCTTCGGCTGTAGCTTGCTAGGATCACAGTTTATCCTAGCTTTAACATGGCAAAATGTTGTAATATTTTATCATAAGATTACAGAAGTGAGTAGCTTGCTACCTTGTATCAGGTTGAAGTGCATAAAACAGTTTGTCTTTACCAGTAGACTTCAGCACTTGTATTGTTCTTAGTTGTTGCCTTGCCTTGGTATCAAAGGTTGGAATAATGTTCCCAGACTTGAAATTCCACCAGAGAACAGGCATAACATTTTGCTCATGAAAGTGCTAGCAGATGATTGCATTCAGCTTGTTTCAGCAACTCTGGTTATCAAATGACAGCACCTTGAGAATCATTACATCACTGAGGCATGCAGGACCTAGACACAGAATGGGCTGATTGCCACCTGAAAAGCATAAGTGTCAAATCTTCAGGCAATTTCCCCAAACGGTCTGTTGAACTCTTGTCCATGGCACTCCCAGCTCACAGGATGAGGTAGAACAAGAATAAAAGGAAACCTGAATGTGAACCTTTATATCAGACAGTATAAAAAGCCTACTAGCCACAAATGTTTAAGAGTTCAAATTCTATCTGAAGTTGAGCAGGACATATCAGCCAGTCACTGGGGACAGCCTGTGACAGTAATGAATGCTGAGAAAAGCAAAAGTCTCTCAATAGCTCTGGAATCCAGAATTACTGAAGACCAGTAGCATACAAACTTGGCTTCCAGACTCCATGATGGACTACTGAATAGTCCAATGTGTTGCCCATGGCACCAAACAATGCAGATGCACAGATCCTGCCCATCTGTTAACTGTTTTCACATCTGGGGCCTTCAGAGAGGCTGGCTGTCCAAATCAGAACCAGAAGGTAGAAAGGCAGAACAAATCCACTAACTGATGGTCACCAGCAATCACCTTTTTGACTTCCAGCTTCTTTAGTAACCATCATTACTTATTTCTGATTTTCTGTCCTACGCTACCTTCTCCTGCTTTCTTGCTCACCCTAACCTAACCTATGAGAGATGTGCCATGCTGAAAGGTTGGTTAACTATTACTTACAAAAGCATCAGCTAAACTCCAAATTGAGAAATAAATGCTCTCGATTTGCATCTAGAAAGTCAGGTAAGAGACTTCCACCTCAGGCAAACCATCCACTCCCCTCAACTATTTCTCACCTTATTAAGCTCTCGTTTCCTTTGTGATACCTTAATTTGAGCCTGAACTAGTTTAGACTACAGCAAATAGGAAAGGAAATCCAAATTAGAACAGCAGCCTGCATTTAGATGCTACCAAAGCCAATAAAACCCTTATCCTCATCAGCTTTGCTCTTGCCACTGGATCTGGGATAAAGAAACAATGGCTGGAAAAGGTGTCAGGTTTTCATCCATGAATGTGGCTTTTTAGTTTTGCAGGAACTTTTCTAGGTTTCACTGCACTGCTGTGTGTTCTCATTCTTTCCTGTCTCCAGGGTGCTGCTGAAGGAGAAGGGGAAACCTGCTCCTGGACCACCAGTGCAACAACCACGGGGCTTGGCTGGTCTGTTTGGGCAGAAACAGGAGACTCCAAAATTGTTTAAAGCAATGCTTGGAGGTAAAGGAAAAGCAGGTCTTGCCAAGCTGCTACAGCTGAAGAGAGAACGAGACATTCAGGTAACACCACAGAAAATAGATTATTTTAAGTGCTGAAGAGAGAAATGGGAGATATTCTGGGAGAGCTTGAGCAAACAGAATAAATAAAAATACAGTTTTACTGCGATCAACAGCAGAAACTCCCAGTAGCTGAGATATAATCATGGTACTTAATCTCTGTAAACACTGATTCTAAAATTTGGCTCAAATCTTCCTGGACCTGGACTCTGTGCAGAACAGAGAAAAACAAAAGCAAAGGAAAAGCAAGAAAACAAAGATCCTTTAGGAAAGTAAGGATAAAATAGACCTTACAAAGACATTAAAACCATCTGATCTTCTAATCTTATGTAAAGAACAGTAAACGTAGGAATATCCTAACACAGTAATCTGCTCCAGCTGACTCAAGCACACAGTGAACTTTCCAATTCAAAGTCAGAACTTTTGTTATAACAAATACTGAGGACAAAATTTCAAGTTAAGACCACACAGCTAAATCTGATTAAGTATGTAGTATAGTACACTTATGAGAAAACTTGTTTCAATTGACTAAAAGTAATTCCCACATTATACTCTGTTCTGAGAAACTTTTTCCCATTAGTAAGAACCTGCTCAGTTCTAAATTCTTGCCCAGAGGTGGTAGAATCCTTTTCTGGTTTTTATGGTTGAGCTGGATATGTTTATACTTTCTTTCTTTTAAGTGAAGTAAAAAACTTGCTTAAATGAATTACAACTGCATATACAGAACAGAACTACTTCCCAATTTTTTTCTGCAGCACTAGAAAATATTTAACTTCTTGATTCTAGGAAAATGAAGCTGAAACAGAGAAACCTGAACAAGAGAAGAAATCCGAACCAGAGGAGAAGAAACCTGAACAAGAGAAGAACCCCCCTGAGCCTGCAGCCTCATCTGCACCCCCTGCACAAAAGGAAGAGCCGAATGCCGATGCTAAGCCTAAACCACCTGCAGTTATGCACAGAGGAACCACTAATGAGTCTCTGATCATTAGTATGTCTCCATCACCTACAGCAGGGGAAGGAGAGATCCTTAAAGTTGAAGCTAAAGAGAAGAAAAGGAAATAGATGGTGCTTTGGGCTGTGTTTTGCTGAATTCAGAGGGCTAGTGTGACTTGGCTTTTGGGTACAAAATACAAAAGTAGAGGCTACTCAAGAAAGAACCTATACCAGCTCCTCTTCTTCCTTCCCTTCTCTCCTGAGGCAACTGGGCAGATTTGTATACCTACCTCTATACCTTGAGCCTGAAGAGAGAACTCCTGGTGTAATAGGAATTAGAGATCCGACTGGATTTCAGGACAGCTTGTTTCTTGGCTGATCCATGCTCTCCATTCTCTCTTACTCCGTCTTGTTCCTGCTTTTCCTTTTCCCTCTCCTGTTTATTCTTTCTTTCTTATTGTTTTTCATGGTTGTCAGTTTGCTCTTAGTTTTCATGTCTGTTCTTTTCTATTTTCTTTTCTGGTTTCCCATAGTTGTCCTTTTTCTTGTTACTGCACTACTATTGCTGAGGTTACTTATGCTTCTGTCAGTCTTTCTCTCTCCTCCCCTTATACTTCTAATCAGTGACACGCTTTTGTGATCAGTATGGCTGAGTGCAGAAAGCTGTGATGCTGTGTTTAGGTGTCATTAAAAAATTGTTTAAAAAAAAAAAAATATTCACAACATACACAACAGGGGAACAGATCACATAAATACTGACAACTTGTGAAAGCAAAAGCATTTGTTCCAGTTGTCTGTGTTGATTCTGGTGAATAAAAATAGAGAAGATATTCTCCCGCAACACCCTGAGGAGTGACCTTTAACTTTTGATTGCTGATTTACACATTTCATCTTCTCAAGGGATTGGACATTAATCTCTCTCTTTAAAAAGCAAGCAGTTGCTACAGGCTAACTTTAGAAGAACTTCCTACTTAGTGACCACTTTAGAAACAAAGGCATTTTACAAAAAGCAGGATTTATGCTTTCTGGCTCTGGCTTTTTTTCTCCAACCAACAGGTTAACTTCTCCAGTTGTTCACTTCTACCACAGCCCTCAGCTGATGGTACCAAGCAAACTACATGCCTTATAGAGCCCGAGCTTCATCATACCTATGAACTAAAGTAAACCCTTTATCCAGTGCAGCAGTTGTTTTGGCTACAGCTTTTTTTTTTTTTTTTTTTTTTTTAACAAGGAGCTGCCACAGTCAACCTTCTGTATCAGCTCAACACAGAATGGGATGCAGTATTAAATAAAAACCCAAAACACACAAATATCTTAAAAACAAACAAACAACAACAACAGCAACAAAAAAACCTACTGTGGTTAACCCCCTCCTCAATAACCCTGAAAATCCTTTTACTCCTGAGCTTGTGTCTCTTCTCTGTCCCTATCCATTCTCAGTCCTCTCAGTGGTGGTTTTACTCGAGTGGGTGGCCGAGCTCCACCACAACTGCTCTCTCACTCCCCCCCTCCTCAAAGAGGAAGAGGGAGAAAATGCAACACAAAGAGCTCGAGGTTTGAGATGAGATGTTGTTATTATTGTGAATCATTCCCCTCCTAAACATTGTTATTCCAGGGAATAACATACTCAAGATTGACATTTCCCCCCCTCCCCCAGGAATACAAATTAGGCCTTAGAAATTGATTTAACTCTTCTGCTAGGCCCCCAGTTAAAAACTTAATTTCCTTCTTAAAACTCCTAACCTCTCAGCTGTGGGTTGGGGGGGACCACTGGCCCCATATTGGTCCTGCACGGCCCCGAGGCCCCACCGGGCCCCCCCACACACACCTCTGCTCCTGCTGCTCCGTGCTCTCCAGCGCGACTTTTCCAGGGACAGCATCAATTGCAGTCCCTGTCTCACCTCCTGTAGCAGCTGCCGCTGCCTCTGATGCAATATTAGAATTATAGGGAGCATAACTTGATTCCTCCTCTGAAAACAGAACCTTATTGTTTACATATAAATTTCAAGCCTGAATTTTCACCAGACCCGTATTTTGGCCAAAAGATTGAAGTTCCTTTTATTAACGCCTCCTGTAATGACAGCCGTTAACTAGGTGATAATGGTCTCCACCAGGCACAGTGCGCTCTCCAGGAAGTCGGTACACACCCAGACCGACTACCCGTTAAAAAATGCAGCAGTTCAGGTCACCGGATGCAGGGAGTGTCTGAGCCTGTTGCTGCCATCGGCGGGAGGCAGAGAAACTGGGTGCGTGAAGTGCGAGCAGGTAGATGACCTGGTCCGCATGGTGGCGGAGCTCAAGGAGGAGGTGGAGAGGTTGAGGGATATCAGGGAGTGTGAGCAGGAGACAGACTGGTGGAGCAACTCCCTGCAGGGCCTCAAGGAGAAGTACCGGGGTGAGACACCCCAAATGGGGGTGGACCCCCTGACCTGTCACCGTCAGGCAGAGGGAGGGGATCTGGGAGTTGAGGAGGAATGGAAACAGGTCCCTGCTTGACATCACAGGCGATGCCCTCCCCTTCCGGCCCCACCTTCCCAGGTGCCCTTACATAACAGGTTTGAGGCCCTGGAGCTTGAGAGACCAGTGGGTGAGGAAGAGGTAGCAAGGGTACCCAGGAGGATGCCTAGGGCGAGGAGGTCGACTCCACGCCTCGGGACTGCCTCCACCAAGAAAGACAGAAGGGTTATTGTTGTGGGAGACTCTCTCCTCAGGGGAACAGAGGGCCCTATTTGTCGGCCTGACCCTACCCGTAGGGAAGTCTGCTGCCTCCCTGGGGCCAGGGTCAGGGACATTGCCAGGAAGCTTCCCAACCTGGTTCGCCCCTCTGACTACTATCCTCTTTTGATAGTCCAGGCAGGTAATGATGACATTGAAGAGAGAAGCCTGAGGGCTATCAAACGAGACTTTAGGGGACTGGGACAGTTAGTGGATGGAGCGGGAGTGCAGGTGGTGTTTTCGTCCATCCCTACGGTGGCAGGGAGGGGTACAAAGTGGACACGGAAAGCCCACCTGTTAAACACGTGGCTCAGGGGCTGGTGCCAACACAGAAATCTTGGGTTTTTCGACCATGGGGCACTTTACTCGACACTCGGCCTGATGGCTGCAGACGGGTCCCTATCTTTTAGGGGAAAACGGATCCTGGGCCAGGAGCTGGCAGGGCTCATTGAGAGGGCTTTAAACTAGGTAAGAAGGGGGACGGGGCTGAAGCAAGGATTGTTGGAGCTGTGCCAGGGGGAACAATAGCAAGGCCGGGGGATAAGGCAATGGCCCAGCTGAAGTGCATCTACACCAATGCACACAGCATGGGTAACAAACAGGAGGAGCTGGAAGCCATCGTGCAGCAGGCAGGCTACGACTTGGTTGCCATCACGGAGATGTGGTGGGACCACTCTCATGACTGGAGTGCTGCAATGACTGGCTATAAACTCTTCAGAAGGGACAGGCAGCACAGAAGGGGTGGTGGTGTGGCTCTCTATATTAGAGAGTCTTTCGATGTTGTAGAACTCGAGGCTGGGAATGACAAGGTCGAGTCCCTTTGGGTTAGGATCGGCAGGGCCAACAAGGCTAGCGTCCTGGTCGGGGTCTGTTATAGACCACCGAACCAGGATGAGGAGACAGATGAGGAGTTCTACAGGCAGCTGACAGAAGTTGCGAAATCGTCAGCCCTTGTTCTCGTGGGGGACTTCAACTTCCCTGACATATCCTGGAAGCACAACACAGCCCAGAGGAAGCAGTCTAGGAGGTTTCTGGAGAGCATGGAAGATAGCTTCCTGACGCAGCTGGTTAGTGAGCCCACCAGGGGTGGCGCCCCGCTAGACCTTCTCTTCACAGAGAAGGACTGGTGGAGGATGTGGTTGTCGGGGGCTGTCTTGGGCAGAGTGACCACGAAATGGTGGAGTTCTCTATTCTTGGCGAGGCCAGGAAGGGGACCAGTAAAACCGCTGTATTGGACTTCCGGAGGGCTGACTTTGTGCTGCTGAGGACACTGGTTGGTAGAGTACCTTGGGAGGCGGTTCTGAAGGGCAGAGAAGTCCAGGAAGGCTGGGCGCTCTTCAAGAGGGAAATATTAATGGCATAGGAACAGTCTGTCCCCACGTGCCCAAAGACGAGCTGGTGGGGCAGAAGACCAGCCTGGCTGAACAGATAATTGTGGCTTGAGCTTAGGAGAAAAAAGAGGGTTTATAATCTTTGGAAAAGTGGGCAGGCCACTGAGGAGGACTATAAGGATGTTGCAAGGCTGTGCAGGGACAAAATTAGAAAAGCCAAAGCTCATCTGGAGCTCAATCTGGCTACTGCCGTTAAAGATAACAGAAAATGTTTTTATAAATGCATCAACACAAAAAGGAGGACTAAGGATAATCTCCATCCTTTACTGGATGCGGGGGGAAACTTAGTTACAAGAGATGAGGAAAAGGTGGAGGTGCTTAATGCCTTCTTCGCCTCAGTCTTTAGTGGCAATACCGGTTGTTCTCTGGATACCCAGTTCCCTGAACTGGTGGAAGGGGATAGAGAGCAGGATGTGGCCCTCACTATACATGAAGAAATGGTTGGTGACCTGGTACGGCACTTGGATGTGCACAAGTCGATGGGGCCAGATGGGATCCACCCGAGGGTACTGAGAGAACTGGCAGAGGAGCTGGCCAAGCCGCTTACCATCATTTATCAACAGTCCTGGCTATCGGGGGAGATCCCAGTTGACTGGCGGCTAGCAAACGTGACGCCCATCTACAAGAAGGGCCGGAGGACTGACCCGGGAAACTACAGGCCTGTCAGTTTGACTTCAGTGCCAGGGAAGCTCATGGAGCAGATTATCTTGAGAGTCATCACGCAGCACTTGCAGGGCAAGCAGGCGATCAGGCCCAGTCAGCATGGGTTTATGAAGGGCAGGTCCTGCTTGATGAACCTGATCTCCTTCTATGACAAAGTGACGCATTTAGTGGATGAGGGAAAGGCTGTGGATGTGGTCTACCTTGACTTCAGCAAGGCTTTTGACACCCTTTCCCACAGCATTCTCCTCCAGAAACTGGCTGCCCATGGCTTGGACTGGTGCACGCTTCGTTGGGTTAGAAACTGGCTGGATGGCCGGGCCCAAAGGGTCGTGGTGAATGGAGTCAAATCCAGTTGGAGGCTGGTCACTAGTGGCATTCCCCAGGGCTCGGTGCTGGGGCCGGTCCTCTTTAATATCTTCATCGATGATCTGGACGAGGGCATTGAGTGCACCCTCAATAAGTTTGCAGACGACACCAAGTTAGGTGCGTGTGTCGACCTGCTTGAGGGTAGGAAGGCTGTGCAGGAGGATGTGGATAGGCTGCACCGATGGGCTGAGGTCAACTGCATGAAGTCCAACAAGGCCAAGTGCCGGGTCCTCCACCTGGGGCGCAATAACCCCAAGCAGAGCTACAGGCTGGGAGTTGAGTGGTTGGAGAGCTGCCTGTCAGAGAAGGACCTGGGAGTGATGGTTGATAGTCGGCTGAATATGAGCCAGCAGTGTGCTCAGGTGGCCAAGAAGGCCAACAGCATCCTGGCCTGTATAAGAAGCAGTGTGACCAGCAGGGCTAGGGAGGTGATCGTCCCCCTGTACTCGGCTCTGGTGAGGCCGCACCTCGAATACTGTGTTCAGTTTTGGGCCCCTCGCTACAAGAAGGACATGGAGGTGCTTGAGCGAGTCCAGAGAAGGGCGACGAAGCTGGTGAGGGGCCTGGAGAACAAGTCCTACGAGGAGCGGCTGAGGGAGCTGGGATTGTTCAGCCTGGAGAAAAGGAGGCTCAGGGGTGACCTTATCGCTCTCTACAGGTACCTCAAAGGAGGCTGTAGCGAGGTGGGGGTTGGTCTGTTCTTCCACGTGCCTGGTGACAGGACGAGGGGGAATGGGCTTAAGTTGCACCAGGGGAATTTTAGGTTGGATCTTAGGAAGAACTTCTTTACCGAAAGGGTTGTTAGACATCGGAATGCGCTGCCCAGGGAAGTGGTGGAGTCACCATCCCTGGAGGTCTTTAAAAGACGTTTAGATGTAGAGCTTAGGGATATGGTTTAGTGGGGACTGTTAGTGTTAGGTCAGAGGTTGGACTCGATGATCTTGAGGTCTCTTCCAGTGATTCTGTGATTCTGTGATTTAACCATTTTTTAAAATTATATATTTTTAATATTTTTCCCTAGTTTTGGGGTTGTTTTTCCAAATCCTTATTATTCTCTCTAAAGAGCTACCTTTAGGCACAATCCTGGGGTCTCCAACCCCACCCTGCTGACTCTTGGAACCCTTAATCCCCAGCTCTTCCTAATGTGCTGCTGTGGACTTTACCACCCACAGGGTACCACACGCCTTCACCTGGGACAGAGGTGGGGTGTACTGCTGAGCACCTCACTTCACCATGCTTGGGGTACTGTACACCTACGGGCCCAAATCCCCTGAGATTCTCTTTCATTTGTCTCTTTTGCTTCATCCCTCTCCAGACGAGGGGATTTCATTTGTCCCCTCGTGAGACTACAGGACCTCATGGATCGGGACTCCACACTCACTTCACACTATAAGTGCATCTCATTCACACTCCACAAAAGAATCTCCCCGAACCCAACCTGAGGCAAGATACAGTAAAGTTTCCCTTACCTTGGTCCGTGCACGGCTTCCCAGTCTGGGTTATCAGCAGTAATCCCAGTGCCTGTTCCTGATCAGGGCTGGACTATATGTGGGCTGTGTCCCTGTATATCTGTGCTGGCCTCTCTTCTCCCCAGAGCTTCACAGAGCCTGTCTTCAGATTAACAATCTCGGTCCTTTGCCGGCCATACTGAGATGACCCACCACCCCTGATGGGACTGCTGATATCAGTGGGGTGCATCTTCCTGTCTGCGGTGCCAAGAAATCTTTGGCAGGTGACAAGATCCCAGACAAGCCCCCAGATTCTGAGAAAAATCTCAAACAATTTTCTTCAGACAGGATCTTCTGTGAAGGTATTTTATTCGTGAATACAATGGCAGGCATCCTGTCAATCAGGAGCGCAATTTAGTAAACAAATGATAACCCTTTATTCCCTATTACCTGATGCCTGATCACCTCCGCTGTTTCCTCATTGGCTGAGTACTACAGGTTCACAAGCTACTCGACGCTCCTCTATACCATATATGTACAATTTTTCTTTTTTTTTCAACCCTTTAATTTCTCCTTTCTAATGTTTTGAGGAAGAAGTGGCCCAGGAGGTTTTACAGGTATAAACCACTCCTTTTTGAAACCTTGGGGTGTTTTGGGTTGGACTTGGGGTATTTGCTCTGTTGCATCTCCGCTTTCTGCCTCCCCACTGGGAGCAGGTCCCAGCTATTTGCAGAGCTATCCGACCACACAGTGTTGTGTCTGCCCTTGGAACCCTTAGGCTCTGGTGGTGAGCTGTGGCATGATGTCTGTCCTCTGTCTGTCCTCTGTCTCCTGTCTGTCCTCTCTGTCCCTCCCAAATGGTTTGGTATCTGCCATCCTGGCAAGAGACCTCGAAGCAGCTGTTGCCTCCTTTGGGGTGAGCGTGTAGTAGCTCTATGGAGAGATGCAAGGAAAAAATGAAGCTTGAAATACTCGGTGCTTGAGCTGGGTCTGGTGGCATGGCCCCTTGTCACACGCACTGCCCAGAGAGGCTGGGGATGCTCCTGGAGATCACCGGGTCCAGGACCACCTGTAGCAGGTGGCCCATGGCCATTTTTCATAAGAGGGACAGGGTCCTGAGGACAGCACAGAGCTGGCTGCTGAAGAAAGGTCTCAAGATGGTCTCCCAATGGCTCTTGGGACCCAGTTTTGGGGCTGGGTGCCACACCCTGATGCATGCCTCCTCCAGGAGGTGGAGGTTCAGCATCTCATGTGCATCTTCCCCTTACAGCCAGCTGGGAAGTATCAGCCCCAAGCTCACAGCACTGCTTGGTGCATCTCTCAAAGTCAAGGGGAGTCAATCACGGCCTGGATCAGTCAGTATTTTCTCAGGAAAACTGCATTTCTGAGCTGGGGATGGAGAAAGAGAAAGGAAAATCACCTTCCCAGCATCCCAGATCTGGAACTGACATCTAATGTGAGGAAATTCAGCTGCCCAGGCCCTTTCTGCTAGCAGGCTGCCTCAGTTACACTGCTGTGCACATATTCACAAAAAAAAAAAAAAAAAAAAAAAAAAAAAAAAAAAAACCTCCTGAATGCAGCTGGGGCTGGGGACAGGCATCCCCACGGTCCTGTGCCCCACCATCACCAGGATGACACAAAGATCCCCTCCTGGGCTCCTACCTCTCCCCAGGTTTTCCTGTCCTCACAGGGAGCTGGGGTTGGTTTCCAGCAGGGAGTTTTGGCCCTCCAAGTTCACCACACTAGAACATGCCTTGATGTTCATTATTTAGTTTCTGTTGGTTTGCTATATATATTTTTGTGTGTTTGTAAATATATACATATGTAAATATATATATGTATATTTCCTCTTTTTATTTGCAGAGATTTGGTTAGCTGTAGCAGCAGGCATGAGTCTCAGAGCAAGACCTGAATCTTTGGTCTCATTTCCACAAACACGATCCCACCATGCAGCTGTTCCCTGCTGTTGCACCTACCCAGTGCCCCAGGTATATTGGAGATATTCAGGCTGCCCTCAGCTGATGTGACATCTCACTGCAGCACGAGGACACAGGCAGAGCAGTGGCCAAGGTCCAGAGATGCTCACGTGCTGAGACAAAACACCTCCTACCTCTGTTAAGATGTGCCCAGCATGCCAAACTTTCATACTTTCAGTACAAAATTTGCCAGAGGGTGGTCGTATGAAGGCTTGATGAGCCTTGCAGCGTGCCCTGCTGCAGGAGCTGCCCCCTCCCACAGGGATATTATGGGGGCTTTGCTCTGCCAAGCCCTGTGTTCTCTGCGAAACTTCACCCGCAAACGCTTGTGGCTTGTGAGCAGTTTCATGTGTCACATTTCTGCCCCATTCTTTCAGCAAGATCCTGTTTTCAAATAATCTGTGAATATTCATAAGCAATTTTTTAAATGATGCTGGGATCCTTCAAAAGCAGTCAGTCTTTCATGGCTAAATAATACAAGCAGGTAGGAAATGGATTTTTGTTTCTGTTCTGTGGGAAATCTCATGATTTTGTGTTCTTTTCTCCAAACCAAACCAAATTCACAGCTCTCTGCAAGACAAAACAAATTAAAAAATCCTGTTGGGCCACTCAAAATGCCATTTTGAAGCTGAGACGCATGCTCCGTGATTTGCTAATGCCAGAACTCATCTCTATCAAAACACTTCTTTTGGTTTTTCCTTTTTCCAGAAGCCATTCAGCCACAACTGGGGAGTGTTGGAAAAACAGTGATTTCCAACCCAAAGAGCTTTATTTCTTTTTTAATTGAAGAACACTCAGTCCGCTCTCCCAGAGGGCTCAGCTCAGCTAGACCCCTGTAGTGACTGAGAGCTTGTGCGTTGCACTTGTATCGGCTCGGAGCAGATGCTGAATACCAATTTCCCCACATCGCCATCTGCTGTGACTCCAGCCTGCACCCTGTGAGATGCAGGGTGAAGCTGAGGAGTCCAATGACTGTGTGCATGCTGAGGAGTCAGCCCCATGCTGATGGAGCATGGTGCTAAGGCACCTTTCCCTGCAATGGTGCCCTTGGGGCTGCTGTGCCCTTCTGTGCCTTTGGCCGGGCTGGTCTCAGCACCTGGGTCCTTCTGGGACACCCTTTTCCCAGTGATCAGAGTAAACTGGTCCATGGTGGAGTAAGAACCATCAGCTTGGGTGGTGGTGTTGATTCACCCGGCAGGATTAGCCCTCCTGTCCCTCCTTGTGCTCTCATGGCCCTTCGGTCTTTCCACTCTTGCACTGGAGACTAAAAATCCCCCCAGATTCCAGCAATATTTGTGCCCAGCATCTGCTGCCAGGAGTGGCAGTGGGTTTTGCCAAGCTGGAATTTATTGGGTTGGACAAAACCCTGGCACAGCTCCCAGCATCCCAGTCCCACCAGGACTTGATCCTGGTGCGCAAAGACAAATGTGAGCGATGGGTGGACACGAGCTCAGGAGAAGGGGGCGTTATTTGAAAGGCAGGTGATGTACCACATCTTTCTCTTGCTTGCAGTGAGATGAAGGCTGTTCCTTACAGCAATCTGCCCAGCACAGCTTTCATGAAATAGGTTAAGTGTTTGATTTGCTGTTTCTTCAGAAAACCCTCAGCAACTGTCCCCCTATGTGCTCTAGCAGTGCTCTAACCATGAGGCCAAAGCCAATGTCAAAGAGGAGAGGGGCCAGCAGATCAGAAACTCAGGATAATGGTGTTATTTTGAGGTGCAGTCCAAACAACGCTCTCCACACAAGCAATAGAGCACATCAGGAGAATGAAGTGTGAATGACATTATCACAGAATAACAGAGGGGCTTGGGTGGGAAGGGACCTCAAAGCCCACCCTCACCCACTTCCAATCCTGCTTGGTGAAATTTAAGTTATTTTCTGCTTCAGAAAAGAACATATTTTTTCCCCCCCAGGTTTACTAATTTTTCAAGTATCTACACAGAGCAGAATTAATTTTCATTTTTGAAGTAGTAAATCTCAGTGTCAGTTGGATCTTAGAAAACAGCTATTTAGAAAATAGATTAAATATTAGTAATATGTATTAAATTAATTAATAAATATTAATAAAATATTGATAACAGATAATAATACATAATAGCTAAGAAAGAGCATTCAGGCATTGGAATGGGCTATCCAGGAAGGTGGTGGAGTCACTGTCCTTGGGAGTGTTCAAGGAAAGGTTGGATGGGGTGCCTGGGGACATGGGTTATTGGGTGGCATTGGTGGTGGGGGGTGGTTGAAGCAGATGATCTTGGAGGGGTTTTCCCACCTTAAGGTTTCTGTAATTCTATGTTACACTGATGAGAGGCTAGAGCTGGAGCTGGAAAACATCATGTGGAACACGGGAGGTGCAGAGCAGTCCCTGTGGCCAAGGTGCTGCCTTTCTCTCAGGCAAGCCAAATGGCCCAGGGGAGCCAGTCCCAGAAACCTCAGCCTCAGCCCCTCAACCCTCCTCCTTCCTCCACATGAGGACATCTACCAGGCCGCTCCCAACACAGCCGCCTTTGGCCACACGTGGTGCCACTTCATCACAGAGGCTTGCTGAGGTCATAGATGCCACCACTGCCCCACCTTTGCTGTGGGCCCTATAAAACAGGACCCCTGCAGCTGGCCCACCACTCGCTCAGCTACTAGGAGACTAGAGGCAGCAAGGGGAGACGCGGCTCTGCTTCTGTGGTGGTTTTACTCGGGTGGGTGGCCGAGCTCCACCACAACCGCTCTCTCACTCCCCCTCCTCAAAGAGGAACAGGGAGAAAATACGATGAAAGGGGCTCAAGGGTTGAGATAAGGACGAGGAGATCACCCAGTAATTATCGTGACGGGCAAAACAGACTCAGCATACAGAGATAGTAAGATTTATTGCCTATTACTAAAAGTTAGAGAAGTGAAAAACAAAGGAAATAAACCAAAAGCACCTTCCCCCCCCCCCCCCCCCATCCACCCTCTTCCACCTCCTGCCCCGAGTGGTGCAGGGGAACGGGGGAATGGGGGTTATGGTCAGTCTATAGTGCTTCTTCTCGGCCGCTCCTACTCAGTCACCTTGTCCCCTGTGCTCTGTGGTCCCTCCCACGGGATGCAGTCCTTGCCAAACTGATCCGGTGTGGGCTGTCCACAGGCAGCAGCTCTTCAAGAACTGCTCCATATATGGGTCCGTACCACAGGGTCCATCCCTTGGGAGCAAACTGCTCCAACCTGGGTCCCCCACGGGCAGCAGCTCCTGCCAGGTCACCTGCTCCTGTGTGGTCTCCTCTCCACAGCCTACAGGTCTGTCCCAGAATCTGCTCCGGCAGGGGTCTTCCACAGGCCGCAGTCTCCGTTGGGGCAGGTCCACCTGCTCCACCGTGGTCTCCTCCATGGGCTGCAGCATGGAACCCTGCTCAACCGTGGTACTCCATGGGCTGCAGAGGGACAGCCTGCTTCACCATGATCCTCACTCACCACAGGCCGCAGGGGACTTCTGCTCTGGTGCCTGGAGCACCTCTCCCCCTCCTTCTTCACTGACCTTGGTGCCTGCAAGGCTGTTCCTCACTCCTCTCACTCTCCCAGCTTCTGTGTGGCGCGGCGTTTTTTTTTTTTTTCTTCCCTATCTTAAATATGCTCTCACAGAGGCGCAAACAACATCACTTATTGGCTCAGCTCTGGTCAGCAGTGGGACCCTTACCAAACATGGGGCAGCTTCTAGATCCTTCTCACAGAAGCCACCCCTATGGCCCCCTGCTACCAAAACCTTGCCACGTAAACCCACTACAGCTTGGTTTGCTAGGACAGCCATACCGTCCAGAGCAGTACCAAGAAAGAAGGCAGCTGACAAGGAAACGTGTCGTGGGCAGAGAGATAGTGCCAGCAGCACAAGATACTCCGGTGTTCGAGGGACCTCTAGCGCACAGCCCACAGACACATACAAGCAATATCCTTGGTACCGCAGGCATGAAAATCAAGTTGACAGTGGAATGGGACCTCAGAGTGGAACAGGTTGACCCCCTGGTGCGGCACCCAGGCCTGAAAACATGCCGAATCGAAGGCACCCCATTTGGGCAGTCCCAGGCAAAGACTGGCTTATCCTTCCCAGCACCGTGGAGCCCATGGAGCTAGATCCATCAGAAGATACAGAGGAGGCAATGGAAGTGGATCCACCGCAGCCAGAATGGACCTGGGACTACCCTGGCACATCTTCACTCTGTGCCATCAGAAAGCACAAACAGCATCACAGGAGTGCCCGGCCAGCTCCCTGCTCATTGCTCAGGCACCACCCCAAGCATTAGCTTGGAGCCCCCAAATCTCACAGACATCCTGCAGGCTTGCCTGCAAGACAATTACCAGCAATAAACAACTCTGTTGCCAATTCTCAGGGGTTGTGTGAGTGCTTCTTTCCCGTCTGGCAGCCCTTGTGCGAGAGATGGCATCCCTTCTGCACAGAGCCTCAAGGAAGAGCACAAGAGAGGACACAGCTCCCTTTGGGCTGCTGGGAGTCCCCGAGGGCCACCATGCACCTTTAACATACATGCAAATAGACTGAAGGGTGAAAATGGTATTGTGTAAGTAATTATAGGTAGCTAATTTTTTATATTAGGAGTGAGTTTCTATAGCTGAGTAATTGGTAATGACAGACATGGAGAAGGCTGAGGTACACATCAACTTCTTTGCCTGCGTCTGCACTGGTAGAGAGGCTTCCCAAGTCTTTCATTTCCCTGAACCTGTAGATGGAGGCTGGGGGAGCAAGGTCCCACCCACTGTAAGTGAAGAACAGGTTCAACACCACCTGATGAATTTAAGCAGGTACAAGCCTAGGGGACCCGATGACATGAATCCCAAGGTCCTGAGGGAACTAGCTGATGTAGCTGCCAAGCCTCTATCATAGTTGAAAAGTCCTGGCATTGGGCAATGTCCCTGGTGAGGGGAAAAATGGAAACATCATGCCCTTACTCTTCAACAATTAAAACAAAGAATTGAACAAAGAGCACGACACTTCAACTATTAAAACAATTAGGGGACATTTCTTCTCAGAAAGAGTGGTCAGGCATTGGAACGGGTTGCCTGGGGGTGGTGGAATCCTCATCCCTGGAGGTGTTTAAAAGACATGTGGATGTGATGCCTGGTGTGAGAAAAATCTCAATTTTCTTCAGACAGGATCTTCTGTGAAGCTATTTTATTCGTGAATACAATGGCAGGCATCCTGTCAATCAGGAGCGCAATTTAGTAAACAAATGATAACCTTTTATTCCCTATTGCCTGATGCCTGATCACTTCTGCTGTTTCCTCACTGGCTGAGTACTACAGGTTCACAAAGCTACTCGACACTCCTCTATACCATATATGTACAATTTTTCTTTTTTCTTTCAACCCTTTAATTTCTCCTTTCTTATGTTTTGAGAACTTGTGATCTTTGTTTTACTGTTCTCACATTGCACATCCTGTTTTTCTCAAGCTTCTACTTTATTTTGGAACAGTGAGGCCTTCTACTGTCCACTTATCCACTTAGCATTTCTCCTTATTAATACTACACAACTACCTTGGAATTCAGAAAAGTAATTCTCTACTGCAAAAACACAACTTAGTTTCTCACAATTCCCCCCTTTTCTTACTCCTATTGTTTTTGCACCTCTTCACATACCGCATTCTGGAGTTTTTCCAACATTAAGGTGCAATATTGTTGTTCTGATGTCATGGGGGATGACAGATATACAATGCCGTTATCATTACAATACCAACAAATAGTTGTTTGAGCCAATTCTATTCAGGTAATCCCAAAATTAGTTTCTCCCAAATTTTTCTAAGTCCTCAGGAAATGTCATCTTGGGTTACTCTGTGTAGGATCGTGTTTTTTGTTGGTTTCCCCCCCCCCCCAATATTATTAGATCAGTCAGTTCATCCCATTTGATCTACATACATACAGCAACTAATAATAATTACAGTGCACGGTCCTCCTTATGAGGTTATTAATAAATCTAATACTATTTGATTGTAGAGTACTATTTTTGCAGACTTATCTAACTTACTTTCTAGATCTTCAATATATTTACAATGTTTTCGCATTTTGAGATATTTACAATAGCTTTTTCTAATTCATTCACTCTTAACCAAGGTATAAACCAACTTGCAAAACCGTGGAATGCTAGAGAATTTTACTAGAGGATTATCTGGAGTCCACTTCATTCTGTGTGTGGTTTCAAGGGGCTTTAGCTTCGTGGGTCTTCAATAATAGTTACACTTGGAATTATTGCCTCCAGCGCTCTCTCCCTCCCCCCCTCCTCAAAGAGGAAGGGAGAGAAAAGACAACACAAAGACCTTGAGGTTTGAGATGAGAATGATTTAATTAAAGGGAACTGAGAGAAAAAGAAACAAAAGAAACAACAAGGCCGTGCGGAAGCACAGAGAGAAAGGAAAAAAAAAAAAAAAAGTTATTCTCTACTTCCCATCAACGAGCAATGCTCAGCCACGTCCTGGGAAGCAGGGCCTCAAAACTCGTAGAGGTTGTCCAGGAAGACCACCCCTTCGCCCACAAGAGCCCCCCTTTTTGTTGCTGAGTGTGACATCAGGTGTTATGGAATATCCCTTTGATTGGTTTAGGTCATCTGCCCTGGCAATGTCCCCTCCCCGTCACTTGCCCACCCCCAGCCTGCTGGCTCATGGGGGCTTGGAGGGAATCCTGATGTTGTGCCAGCACTACGCAGCAATGGACACAACACTGGAGCAATACCAGTGTTGTTCCAGCTATGAGTGCAGAGCACAGCACTGTGTGGGCTGCTGCAGGGAAAGGTGACTCCATCCCAGACAACCCAAGTCCCCACTGGAAGAACAGTGCTGGGAACTAAAACCATTCTCCAGAAAACATCAAAAATTCTAAGGGCAGATCTCACAATTCCTCAACTAGCCAGCTAGCCAAGATACAAGGAAAACATCATGCCAAAATGAAAAAAATCCCTCTGCAGGCTAAATATGTTCCTGTGGGTTACATGTTCTGTTAGGCCTGTCCTATAATGCCTTTGAATTTCTCCAGTCATAGGCAAAGCTGGCAGCCCAACCAGAATCAGTGGGAGCTTTGCCTGGGTAAAAGCTAGATGACTTATTTCATATGCTGCATATTCCAAACATGCTGTGACTCAGCTGATAGCCACATCTCTCTCAGAAAGAAAGTTCTGTCATATTAACAGTGAAGTCAAAGGTTAACTACCACATGGGAAGAACCATCTTTATTTGTGTATCACTTGCTATTTGATATGTAAGAAAAAAGATGCACCTTACCGCTTTCGCTGCATGACATCATAAAGAACTATTTGTCTATTGCACATCCAGGAGCACTCTGTACAACATCAAAATTAGAAATACCAATAAACTACCTCATAAGTAAGGCCTTCTGTGATTAGTAAGGATCTATGAATTTATTATAATACATGGTTCTTACATCACTTTTTGAGGAACAGCTTTCAAAACATTATGGAAGGGGGAAAACACATAAGCCCTCATATTTTAACATGTTGATATTGATGAGTAAAGTTCTCACTGCAGAAGATCTAATCCTCTTCTGCCTACACAAATGCTGTCACGTCTTCAAAACAAACATTTCCACTGTTGGCATACTGAAGTTCATCAATCACATACTGACATATATTACAAAGTAAGGTCTGAAACTGCAGCAGCATTACACTGCAGCAGAGCATCTCTCACATTTATGCTTTGCTACAGTTCTTAACAGCTTAGGATTGCAAGGGAAGCTTGTCAGTTCTGTCTTCAAAATTATCCAGTCATGCAAAGCCCCCGAGTTCCTTAGATCCAAAATGAAACAAAAAAGTATTAGTGCATAAGGTCAAGACTTCATGAAGTGACAGCCATATGGGTCTTCTCTTACATCTTTCTTCTCTGTTGTTGAATCCCTTTCCAGAAATCCCTCCATTTTGGGGAGTGGCAAGGGACTAAATCTCAAGTATTTGTAGGGTTTTCACCAGAAGGAACAACACGCAGTACAAGAAACCCCAAGACATGCTCCTTGTGTAAAACACATTACTTTCAGAGACTAATTTTACCCCGTGGACTCTTAATTTGTGAAGAAATTGAGTGAATTGCTCTAGAGCACCTACATGATGCATCTTCCATTATCAAAGCTCACTCAGGTACTGTATGGCATAGCAAACACACCCCTGCAACGCTATGTCTCTAGTATGTCTCGGTTTCCCAATAAAGCATCTCAGTCTTGACTACACCTGAACGTTATGAAACTGTAAAAGGTGAAAGGATAATGAGTTTGAAATCTAAAACAAATCTCTATGCCTTTCTACTTAAAATATAGATTCCCTGTAAATAAAAAAAAACACACCCTGGAAAAACTGATGACAAATGTATGGAATAGCATCAATAGGGGAACTCTAACACAGCAAAGAAGATGAAAGACTCACTGATAAAACCATCCAACTTCAAAATATCTTGATAAAAGACAGTATGTTATTATTTATGAAATACACAGCGCACATTCACAACCACTGAGTAGAAAGGCATTTTTCCCTCTAATCTGATAATACCTGTTACACATCTAAGCTTCTTAGCCTGTGGAATAGTCAGAGTAACTGCAAAGGCAGTGTTCATTGTTTCATGGAAAATGCTGAATACAAAAACATGACAAAAGAGCAGTGTACTGAAATTATGGTTTTAATGCACAGGCATTGTATATCATTTAACTTCTGATGTGAAATACATACAGAAAGTACTTAAAAAAAACCTCTGGTCACGGGTTATTTCTCTGCTGTACATGTATATATATTAAGACATTAAATTGCAAAAAGCTAGATTATGAAGACTGCTATACATCACTTCTATCACACGGTGGTGCAAGTGACCTACAAGCACATTCACTTGACAAACTGACAATATTTTGCTTGACACGCTCAAGCTAGTAAGGCATTTTTTGCAGGTAAAAATAAAAAATGACAAAACTAACTCCCCTGCCCCCTGACTCACAATTTGGTACATACCTTGACTCAGAATACTGCTTCAGCCTAACACGGAAGCTTCTAAATATTTGAACACGTCGTTAGCTGTATGCCTCTAAGAGAAGCTATGCATGGAAAATGGTTCTTGCCACTGGCAGGTCTGAAGTGTTTTTCTTCCACTTAGTATAGAGCACATTGAGAAGTAGGTATGATTGAAATGCTATTTAATTCCCTAAACTTGAGAAATACAGGAGCATTTTTGCAACAAGATAATTAATACTTCAGAAATTCAACTTACGTTAAGTTTATCGAAAACCTAAAAAGTTTTAAATGTTTTATATGCAGCAGATATTTAGCACAATTATACTTATGAATATACTTGAAAGCATTTAAATGCTCTTCCACCGCAACATGAGAAAGAATTTGTAATTTAACTCAGAGGCAGCATCATATTTTTGGAAGACAGTTCAGAGGAATTTCAGTAGTATCCTGAATTCCCATCAGTAGTATGCATCCACTTAAATGAATATAGACAAAGTGTTAATACTGCATCTAGTTATCCATCTACATGGACCACTTGGCTGTGAAACAAAATATGATTTTGCACCAATAAACTATCAGTTTACAGCAGCGTGATTCAGGTTTGGTGTAACCAACCACTTCCTTGATTGTAGCTTTTTATGTTGCAGATCTAGCATGACAATTCATTACATATTATGTATCGAGTACCAATACATTTGCATGTCACTGAAAAGAGATGATTCTGTATTTCTATACAATCAAAAACATGAATTTGATTTTAAAATATAGAGCATGGCTTAATATGAAATAAAAGCTGTCTTAGTATTCTACTCCTCTAACTATTTAGGACCCCTTTCCATCAAGGAAAATACAGTGTAGAATACCGTATTAATTCATAACTGGTAACCAGTCAACTACTACAAAACATTTGGTATGTTTTACAGGATTTGTAAGACAATCTCAATATTCATCCATCAGTGTTAATATGAATTCAGATTTTTGGTAGAATTATATAAGTGTGGTAAGAGAGCAGAGCAGCTCCAGCAACTAGAACAAGCACATACACTATGATCTGGTGCCACCTTGGGTGCTGGAGAATACTAAATCTAACGTTATTCCATTTTGTTGTAACATGCTACAACTAGACCACCAGGTCAAGCGGATGTCTAACTCTAAACCACTTCAAATGTGAAACTGCAAAGCTAACGTTTAGGACAGGCATTTTGAAATGATAAGTGGGACCTTTACATCCACGTGCACTGATAGGATCAGAACAGATCCTCATCAAGCATTATGCAGCTGGGAGACAAGAAAGCTTTGTTGGTCCACTACATACATACAGCATGAGTTACACTTTCTTATAGTCTATTGCAAAGAAAAAATAGTGAAGAAAAAACTTAAGCCAACAAAATATAACAAATTGTCTGCCCTAAAAAAGCAGTATGATTATAGGATTTGAGCTTAGAGACTTTCTTAATCTTTCTTCTTCTTTCCCAGTAGGAAGACATGTTTTATGCAGGCACTTTTCACTAGTGAGCTCATCAGAAAGATTCATGATTCCAAATATTACAAAAACAATATAAATAGGTAGGACTTTCAAAAACCATCTTTGTTTGATAACGTGCAGTTATTAAACAGAACTTTTTCAATTAAAAAGTGAATTCCTGCTTCACAATAAGCCTTTGCTCTTTAAAGATCAAGTTATATATATGACTTTTTTACTTAAGCAAAACACCTGAAGTTCCTGTTTTCCAGTACAGATCACACTCAAGACATACGTTACAACCTCTATGGCTGTAGCTTCATAGGCCAACAGTATTTTTCTGAGATGTTAGAGGTTTCCCTCATATTCATACAGCCTTGGATGGCAGGCACTGGCCAAAGGCACTGAAGTAGCAAATGTCAAGTATGCATGCAAGGAAGCCTTTTACATTTTGTTCTAGTACTCATGTAACTGTATCACTACTGTGACAACATTTTGTTATGGTGGCTTACATAGACACAGAAACCTGAAGTATTCCAGATTCGTTGAAGCACATACAAACTTTTATCTGCTTGGTAGGGATATGCTCTAATTCCACATCAGACTGGTTTTTATGATCACTGAGAAACTGCAGTACTTGGTGTTGATCCCTGCTGAAGTAATTGAACACTTTAACTGTATTTTATTTATCAAACAGGCAGCCGTTCCAATCCTCATCATTCTCCTCATTCTCTCTGCATATTCAACCTCTTTTTTTTTTTTCCCCCAGTATTACTTTTCAAAATGAAACACACCTACATAACACCTATCCCACAAATCAACGCTGAATATTAAGACGATTACAATTTTGGCCCTCAAAAGGCAGACTTGGCAAAATCTCGCAGACAAAAGCTAACAGGCATTATCACAGACGTGTGCATATTATACATGTGTATAGAAGCATGTCAAGAACAAAGTCTGTCGGTACACCAAGTAAAGAAGGCACAAGGTCTCAGCTCGCCTGCTCAGCCCATTCACTTTGCAGCAGGATTCTTTGGAGGTTGCAATTTGTAGGTGCTGAAGTAGTTCACCACCTGCTGAGGGACTTCTGCCAGGACACACTGTGCCAGAGCTTCTTTTGGAGACTTAAAAAAAAAAAAAAAAAAAAAAAAAAACGAAGAACACCAAGTATCAGTCTCCACCAACTGTTAAATTAGATTCTAAGACAAGTAATAAGCATCTCTTATATTAGCAGAATTTAAAGTCCGACACTTTACAGATGAATTTACAGTGTCCCTACAGGATAGATGGAAGCTTCCCTGTTCTACTGTTTTTACTCCACAGCAAAATATCCATAAAAAAAAAAAAAACCTTCTCCTTTTTCTAGAAGCTGAAAGTATTTGAATAGTTTTACACTGAATATTGAACCTAATCAATCTACATCCAAATACCTTATTCAATAAACATACTCTATATTAGCATAGCTGCACTAAATTTAAACAAAGAGCTCTCATAAAAAAATACAAGAGAGAAAAAAGGTATAAAGAGTATAATTAAAAACGCAAATATTTAAGAAGCTAAATAAAGTTAGATCATATCAGGATGGCAATCAAAATAATCAATCTTCAAAGTAATTTACACTGATCTTATTTTCCCCATCCTGAAAGTGTTTTTTTTTGTTTGTTTGTTTTTAAATCTACTTCTTCCAGAGAGAGGACTTTTATACCAAACTGCAAAGTCTGTGCATATTTTTTTACATGCAAAGCCCATGGATATTTTTTTGGGTTGTACAAGACTCCATTCTTCCACATATTCTTTTTTGACCACTGTTCTGGCCACACCATTTCTAATAAAGACCACCTTTCCAACTCAGGTTTGAATTTTAACACTACACTAAAATGTGACAGTAACCCACATTTACAAACGGACGCATCCACAACAAAAAACACTTTTCCAAAAGAAAAAAAAAAAAAAGTAACTTCTTCCTCCCAAATGAAGAACGCACCCATTTTTTTAATCAAGTCTGAGGGAGATTTACAAAGATCATTCTCCTGTAGCAACTTGTTAGAAATGCAGTGCTCAAACCATGAATGGAGGTTTTTTTTAAACATGAATCAGCTCACCTAACAAATTCTACAGATTCTGAAGTCAGGGCTTTTTGAGCATTTGATAAATATGTATCTCAGGCTCCAGAGTTCCTTTCAGGGACACTGCAAAGGCTCAGGAGTGTTTATATACTAGCAAACCCAGCATACCTCTACAGCATTTATTTAGCACATCATTCAGATTACTTACATTTTGGAACTTCCTAAAAGGCACAAACTGGACAATGTCTCTGACAGCTGGTTCTCCTGACGAAGACCTAAGAACTCCATTGTCACCATCAAGAAACTCCATAGCATCGAAGTCTGCTCCTCCAACACCAACAATGATAATGGACATGGGCAATTTTGAAGCATGAACTATGGCAGTTCGAGTTTGGTCAAGGTCTGTTATCACACCATCCGTTATGATCAGAAGAATAAAGTATTGCTGTCAAATCAATAAACACTGTGTTATGACAGAAAAATAGCCAACATGTAGGTACGTGTGTTTAGAAGACGCACACAGCCTATATACTGTTCTAACTTTAATCACTGTCATTGAACTTAAGTCTACAAACATCTGTGTTTTGCTCAGGCTTCTTTTGTACAGTCAGAAGATATTTACATGGACGGCAAAATCTTTTAAAAGAAGTAATCTTTCAACACCCCTCCCCCCCAGAAATAATTCTGTACCCCTTCTTTTATTCTCAAAATCCCCAGACAAACCAACAGCTACCCTATTTTCCAAGTATTTTTGCTGGTATAGAAGACAGTTTACTGAGGTTTTGGACAGAATATATTTGTGAAACTTGCTTTTGTTTCCTTTCTGGTCTACTGACAGCTTTATGAAATGCTACCCTTTGCCTCATCCAGGTAAGAACGGATAAAAAAGAGTGATACCAATAGAAGTAGAACAGCCCCTCATTTACTCTGTGTATTCCTAAAATCTAAATATAGATTAAAACACTTTTTTCTTCTGTAAAACAGCATGACAGTTTTTAAATTCCTTTAACTGTGTCTTCTAGCTGCTTTCTGAAGTTCATTAGCAAGGCATCTAAGACCACCCTACAGCACTTTAGTAATTTGGTCAAGTAACACTTGAATTACTTCCATGATACTGCCAGGACCTTTGAAAGTTGGCTTCCTACCTTCTGACTCAGATTGAAGTGCCACAAACAAGCTAGAACTATGAAGTCTGGAAAACATCAGATACTTTTTGAACTTGTGGTTTCTTTCACTTGATTTATTTCAGATGATTACTGGACAGCATGAATTTCAGTTTCAAAAGGTACACCCCAGTATTCTTATTAGACTCTATTCAGTACTTGGATTCCCATCTTTCTTTAGATGCCTCCAAAATAATTGTTATTTCCTTTTCTCCTCTATTCAAGTTGACCTTTTGTCATTGCTTCAACCCATTCTGTTCCTCCCCACTCCAGCAAGAATGCCTACAAAACAGGCATGATCAGAAGGCTAGGACCAACAGCATGATAATACATATCACACTGGATTTATTTCTCTCTCCTTACACTTCTTCCATTCTAGGAAAAAACAATAGATCTATAATATGCATTAAATGGCAAGGCAGCAAAATTTCTTCAATACATCCTTTCAGCTAGAAAAAAAAAAAAAAAAAAGAAAAAGAAATTGCTAGGCATATTGCACTCAGAAAAAGGTCAAGAGGTTTCTAATACTTCCCTAATACATGTACCAATGACAGTTGCTACTGAAAGACCATCAATACAAAACCTCCCAAATTTATTTGTATATGAAAATCCACAGCTCTTTCCAAACTGGTTTCCACAGGTACATTTATATGCAAAAATAGCTATCTTTATTTTCTGATTTTCTATTATTTCCGAGAGAAATATTTACCATGATCAATGAGTTAGGATATACGTGGCTTCAGATTGGCTGAACTTGCTCAGAGTATTATCTAAAAGATTTCATATTCAAGACTTGCTCTTCAGGTTTCCTAATTCAGAATCTCACACATATGTAAGAGGGAGCAAGGTGGGGAGCGCATACAGCACCTAAAACTTCATAGTAGGAACAGTTCATCACTTAAGTTGGTACCTACATGCTAGGAGCTATATCTACCACTTTCTGATTATCTGAGTTGATTTGCTCTCAGCTGTCTGATGTAAACCAAGGTCTAGTTTATTTTCTTCACTAAGGTTAAGTCACTCTATGACTTGGGTTGTAACAACCTGATACAGCACTATAGTCTTGGGGAAGAGTGGCTAGAAAGTTGCCTGGCAGAAAATGACCTGGAGGTGCTGATCAACAGCCAGCTGAATGTGAGCCAGCAGTGTGCCCAGGAAGCCAAGAAGGCTAGTGACATCCTGGCCTGTATCAGGAATAGTGTGGCCAGCAGGACTAGGGAAGTGATTGCACCCTTATATACAGCACTAGTGAGACCACACCTCAAACACAGTATTCAGTTTTGGGCTCTCAATGCAAGATATTAAGTTGCTCAAGTGGGTGAAGAGATACGAGCTGGTGAAAGAACCAGAAAGCAAGACTCAAGAGGAGAGCTGATGGAACTGGGGTCATTTTGTTTACAGGGATGCTGTCCAGATGTGCAGGGATGGGATTAGGACAGATGGAACTGAACTTGGCATGGGATGCAAAAAATAACAAGAAGGTACAGGTATATTGGTCAGAAAAGAAAGATCAAGGAGAGTTTATCTCCTCTGATAAATGAGAAGGGAGAACTCATAACGACAAATGTGGAGAAGTCTGAGGTACTCTAAAAACTTTTGGCCTCGGCCTTCACTGCCAGTCAGGCTTCCTGCAACTCTCAAGACCCTAAACCTGTAGGTAAGGGCTGGGGGAGCAAAGCCTCTCCTACTGTAAGTGGAGAGCAGGTTCAAGACCACCTGATGAAACTCATCAGGTACAAGTCTGCATGTACAAGTACTTTGGGCATACAAGTACATGCATTCCTGATGACATGCATCCTGAGGTCCTGAGGGAACTGGCTGATGGAGCTGCCAAGCCTCTCTCTGTCGTATTTGATAAGCCACATCAGTCTGGTAAAATCCCTGGTAAATGGAAAAAAAAAGGGAAACATCACTAGTATTTTAAAAAAGGGTAGAAATGAAGACACAGGGAACTCCAGACTGGTGAGCCTCACCTCTGTGCCTGGGAAGATCATGGAACAGATCCTCCTGGAAGCAATGTCAAGGCACATGCAAGACAAGGTGGTGATCCAAGACAGCCAGCATGGCTTCACTAAGGACAAATCACGCCTGACCAATCTGGTGGCTTTCTATGATGGAGTGTCTACATCAATTGACAAGGGAAGACCGGCTGATGTTGTCAACCTGGACTTCCGTAAGACCTTTAATGTGGTCTCGCATGATCTCCAAATTGGAGAGACACGAATTTGATGAGTGGACCATTCAGTGAATAAGGAATTGGTGTGAAGGCTGTACCCCAAGAGTGGTGGTCACTGGCTCTGTGTCTAGGTGGAGGCTGGTGACAATTGTTGTCCCTGAGGGGTCTGTATTGGGACTGATACTGTTTAATATCTTTATCAATGACATAGACAGTGGGATCAAGTGCACCCTCAGCAAGTTTGCCAATGACACCATGCTCAATGATGCAGTTGATGCAACAGAAGGAAGAGATGCCATTCAAATGGATCTGGACAAGCTTGAGAAATAGGCTCATGTAAGCCTAATGCGGCTCAAGAAGTCTAAGTGCAAGGTGCTGCACTTCGGTCAGGGCAATCCCAGGCAGGAGTATAGAATGGGAGAAGAACTCATGGAGTGCAGCCCTGCAGAAAAGGACTTGGGCGTTCTGGTGAATGAAAGGCTCGACATGAGCCAGCACTGTGTGCTTGCAGCCCAGAAGGCCAGCTGCATTAAAAGAGGAGTGGCCAGCAGGTCAAGGAAGGGGATTGTCCCCCTCTACTCTGCCCTTGTGAGGCTCCACTTGGAGTACTGTGTCAAGGTCTGGGGCCTCCAGCACAAGAAGGATGTGTGGCTGTTAGAGTGGGTCCAGAGAAGGACTATGAAGATGAGAGGGCTGGAGCACCCCTCCTATGAAGAAAGCCTGAGGGAGCTGGGGATGTTCAGCCTGAAGAAGAGAAGACTCCAGCGTGAGTTCATTGCAGCCTTTCAATACTTAAAGGGAGCTTATAAAAAGATGAAGAACAACTTTTTACTCAGACAGATAATGATAGGACAAGGCAGAACAGTTTTAAACTAAAAGAGGGGAGATTTAGATTAAATGTTGGAAGGAAATTCTTCACTCAGGGTGGTGAGGCACTAGAACTGGTTGGCCAGAGAAGCAGAGAAGTTGTGGATGCCCCATCCCTGGAGGTGTTCAAGACCAGGCTGGATAAGGCCCTGGGCAATTTGATCTGGTTGTTGGCACCCCTGCGCAGGGCAGAGGGCTTGGCAATAGATATTTCAGGTCTCTTCCAACCCAAGCCATTCTATGATTCTAGTCTTGAGAGCAGGATGCTGATGAGGAAACCTCATCACTCTCCACAACTACCTGAAAGGAGGTTGCAGCAAGGAGGCTGTGATTATCTTTTTTCCCAAGTGATAGAGTGATAGGATGCAGTGAAACAATTTCAAATTGCACCAGAGGAGGTTTAGACTGGACATTAGGAAGAATTCTTCACAGAGAGGGTGTTTTGAGCATTGAAACAGTCTGCCCAGGGTAGAGCTTGAGTCCCTGTCCCTGGAGGTATTTAAGAGACATGTGGACATAGTACTAAGGGACATGGCTTAGTGATGGATCTTGGTAGGTCAGGCTGATGGTGGGAACTGGGCACTGAACAGAAGATGCCATAAAGATGCCATACATTTTTAAGCTGGTATTTCAACTCTGAGGAGTTTATTCTGTTAATTTATGAGAAAATCTATGTGCACAATCTGCAAGAATAAGTTAGCTTTTATCTAGCTTCAAAGGTATCAAGCACCAAATCACAGGTTAAATGGACAGCTGTTAAAACAGGTACACTTACAAGCTTAAAAGAAAAACAGTATAAGCCAGAATGGAAAGAAAGAAAAATATGCACACTATGGTAAAGAACTTACAGATGCTGTTTGCTGCTGTGTAGCTGCAGCAGCAAATCTTGCCACATGATTTATAATTGGAGAAAAATTGGTTGGCCCATATAACTTCACTTGAGGAAGACAAGCCCGATATGCATCAACAATGCCTTGGATTCCTAGAGAACATAAATAGTTTCAACCTAATTTTTGCATATTAGAATTAGGATATTTTGATGCACTCAACCTTCCTAAAAACACTATGTATCAGTTATTTAAAGTAATGTTGCAAAGATTTAAAATCAACCATGATGATCCTATGATGAAAAAATAAATGATTCACAACCAATGGAGGCCTTCAGCTTGACCAACACTTAACATGCTTGGCTTTACATCAAGAACAGAAAGGCCAAATACTGTACCGAAGTTTATGTAACTGAATTGCAACTTCAGCTGGCAAACTGTAGTAGTTAGCAACATGATCAGAGAGGTTATGTTGAACAGGCCCTAGCAGCGTCATAGTCAAACTAAACATTCTACCTTACTACTGATTTGAAGTAGAAGTTGAATGACAACATGAGAGAACTATTCCCAGTTTATCTATACTGGGCCCCAGTTAAAATCTGTTTTCACAAGTAATTTCAGAAGAGAGACCAAATGTTACTTCTAATAACCATGAAATACATTATGAAATTGTTTTCTGCTACATGACTAATGTAATCTTAATTTGAGCAACATGCTTAGCAGTTCACATTTCAAATGATTTTTATTTTTTTTTAAATCTTTTCATGTAAGATGTTTTATTCTCTAAGTCTGACATTACTTTGAGACTTACCATTACAGAATGGATTTGATGGGTTAAAATTTAATGGGAACTCATGGGACACCTGTTAATACACAAAAGACATAGTCAGAACAGTATGTACAATCCCCTCCTGAAGTAAGCATTTTTAATTGTTTTACGTAGTAGAATTACATATTCCATTACCTGAAAGGAAGGAGGAATCTGTGCACCAAATCCAAAGGCTGGAAACATCTTATCTCTTAAAAAAAAAAAAAAAAAAAAAAAAAAAAAAAAAAAAAAAAAATAGTGCTTTCCTTTAAAAGCTATCATAGTTCAACTGTTTAGTTAATCAGTGCTGCTTTTGATTATTAAAAATACTTTTGATCATTAAGAACTACAAGGCAAAATTAGGTGGAAGTTCCCCCTGTAACTGTTTCTGTTTCCTGCTGTAAACACAAGATCCTGCTTGTGATTATGCAGTGATTGCGAAGTCTTTTTTTAGCTCTACATTCAGCTCAGAACTTTCATTATGTTAGCATCTTCAATACTGCCTACCACAAAAATCTATACGTACTTTTAAAAATATTTAAATAAAAAATTAAAACTTACGTATCATAATCCTGAATGACCATCCCTACAGACCAAATGGCTGTTAGGTATTCATTAACTCCATTAGGACTGAGGTAATGAAGGGAGTCTGGAGAGCGTGGGTCTCCATTCGAGCCTGTAAAATCGATCCCCACCTGTCAAACGGAGTATTTACAAACTGCTGTTAGAGGTGAAATTATCACAGAATTGTCTAGGTTGGAAGAGACCTCCAAGATCACTGAGTCCAACCTCTAATTATTGTTCTAATCTCTGAGAAAGCTAAAGTGAAAACCACAAAAAAAGTTATAAACTGTTGTTAACTCTGTGTGTGTGTACGTGTCTGTGTGTGTGTGTGTATATATATATATATATATATATATAAAAAATATATGAAACAGGCACAATACTTAAGATCCAAGTTTCCTGGAATCTTAGCCCTCTTAAATCAATGCCACCACAAGACCAGCAGAAGCTCTGTATTTCTTGGAACTATTGAAATTACTTCCATCTGTCAGGTTTTGCCTGTATTTACTGTAAGTTACTATTCACAACAGCTCTTCAACAGTTGTGAAAATTAACTCCTGTTTCTTGCTATACACCTCTTTCCTCTCAAACATACAACTAGGCAGACCCGACAGATACCTAGAAATAGTTCTCTCTCTGACCTCAAGAGGTCATCTTCTCTGTATTGGTGATACATTACTAGGGTGAAGACATTTTACTGCTATTTGTGCAGCATTTAGGTTTATGAATTATACAACTGAGAAGCCAGACACAACATGAAAGCTTCTCCATTTTGCCTTCCTTTAGCTAAGGGCCTTGAAAACCACCAAAGGCAAAAGGGAATATTTAGTTGGGGGCAGGGGGGGAAGGAAGAGAGTGGGGGAGACATCTACTATGGAAAAAAAAAAAAAAAAAATCCTTGAATTAAATCTGAACACCACAGAACTGTAAGTTTCTCCTTGGTCTCCTTCCACACAACTCTGCCAGTTCCTACTGAAAATAACAACAGGTTCAGACCTTTGTACCCGGAGTAGAGAATTTTTTTCCAAAAAAAACTAGTTAAGACTGGCAAAATGGCTTCCGCCCTTGCATTTGGTTTACATGGCAAGGTGTTTGCAGCAGGGGGAGCTGCAGGGTTGGCAGGTGTTTCTTTTTGTTTGTTTTATTTATGTTTATTACTATCCTATTATATTTTCAGTTGGCAATAATTAAATAAACCTTCCCCAAGTCAAGTCTGTTTTACCTATGACTATAATCAGTGAGCTCACTCTGCGTCTTTAGCTTGACCCACAAACTTTTTCATCTTATTTTCTCCCCCTGTCCTTCTAAGGAGGGGAGTAAAATAGTGGACTGATGGCCAGCCAAGATTTAACCCTCCACACCAAAGAACAAAATAAAAAAAAAAAATACAATAATCAAATAAAGAGCACAGGCAATCAATCATCAGTTTGCTCCAAAAATTCAAAAGTTATTTTATATAAATGATTTAACTTACTGTGAAATTCAGCTGACACCCACCCATGATGTAATCCAGGAATGTGCATTCTACTATGATCTAAAAATAAAAGCCAAAGATGGAAATTAACTTTTTTTTTTTTTTTCGAAAGGGAGAACAATAAATATTACAGAAGCAACTCTTGAGGTTCCAGATTTCTTATCTTTACCCATTAAAATCACTACTTTTACTCTATCAATGTCTTCCACTGCAGTGAGGATACTTACAGTGCATACCACCAGCTACTCCTTGCATCAGAATCAGGGCTCTTACAAAATAACAGGCCGACAACATAGCAGCTCCAAAAGCACCATTGTCTTAATATGTTGTTTTATAAATAGACTTAGCAGATTCACCGTAAAACAGTAAGTTAGGAACCACAATGTTTCAGGAACAGCCTTACAAATTGGTAAAGCAACCTTTTCCATATAGACAGCAACTTCAGGAAGGTTGGAGGAGGGGGAGCAGTCAAGTTACACATGTGATTCACATGTAAATCTCTCTCCTTATATGAATCAGAGTATTTAAATGTTTATTATGTCTGTCACTTTCAGTCATTGTGAAGTTTCTTACATTTTAAGGATGAAGGTATTACTAGGAGAAAGTTAAACACAAAAGCAAAGTCGTACTATAACGTATTACTGACCTCACAGTGCTTAACGCTCACAATGCCAGAGTTTTTATAGTTTTTTTTCTTCTGTCTCTTCTTTTCATTGATGCACTCAAATTCAACCTGCATGGATGCAAAAGAAAACAAGACATCATAAATATAATTTATGGGACACATTAAACTATTTTCATTCTAGGACCCATACATTTTGCTTGTATTAAAAACACATTTGTTTTACTATCAAACCAAAGTAAACCCAGCCTGCAAAAAATCAGGAAGAAAAATCCCATCATGTTCCCACCAATAAACTGATAATCCTCTCTTACACAAAAGACTACAAAAAAGTTTGTTTAGACAACTGTGTATATCCATACCATTTTCCCTCTGAGGATTCTACCAAAAACGTTTTTAGTAAAGGCACAGCAATTCAGGCAAGTCATCACTTTTCCCATCAGCAGTGGCAATAACGTAATGAAATAGAAGGTATATGTTTAAGCTTTCCAAAAATCATTTCTTCAGGCTTCATTAACTAAACCAATACCTTAACTGCAAAGCAGGATCAGCAGCTGACTTAGCTAGGTTAAGCAGGTAGTGCCATCATGTAGTCACTATGGCACAATCCAGCATGTTTGGTGCATAAATAAGTCTGAGGTACCCCAGCCGTGCCTTCACTCTCTGCCAGAAACAGGTTCCACTGCTTTATTTCAAGTTAAAGTGATCTTGCAATTAATATGAAGTGAAAAAAGGGACAGAATGCATTAACAATGTTAGCACCTGAGAAGTCTATATGCCTCGTCTTTACATCTCTTAGAAAAAAAAAAAAAAATCTTCCACAAAGACAGCTGATGTAAAAATTGTGGGAATAGGTAAAGAACACACTTGGAACACACAAACTCAAATGCCAATATATATTGGAAATATTTTACAGACCTTATCAAATAAATCAGATCACAATGGATTACAGATTAGCTCCTTTTAAAAGTAGAAGGATCCTTCAGCTCATTACTTGTATTGTCTTATATCTTTGCTCCACCTTACTGTCACAGAAATAAGATTACTATGAACAGGCATAGCCATAGTTCTCTTGAAAACAACTGTCCTAAAGCATTTCCAAAAACAGCACAGGAAGATTATCACTTAAAATATATTTTCTTTACATTCAAAATAGACTTAATCTATTATGCTACTAGGGAAAAAATAAAAAAAATAGATATATGTATTCTCAGAGAGACTCCACATAGCCATGCTTCACGCTGCTTGGGAAATCAGTGTCACAGTTCTTTCCAAAAACACATGCTTGAATATGTGAATGTTCAGAATCCTGCTAGTTGTGTTCAAATTATGATACCGTTCTCTAAGAAAAGTGCAAGTAAAATCATTAACAGCATGGAAAGCAAAACTGACACCATCTGGCTCCTGAAAAGCTAGAAAGAAGTGAAAAAAAAAAACAAAAACAAAAACACTGAAGAGCTCCAACTAGCCAATAATTAAAAATGAATTCAGGAACAGACATCAAAAAAAAGCATGGCAAGGCTCTAAGCAACAACCAACCCTACAGTTAAAGGCTCTCATCACCAACAGCTCTGAAGAATTTAGTGGAAATACAACACTCAAGATGTCAAAAAAGTGTAAGCAGGCACTCAATATATCTATCTCATCTTCCATTCAGGAGCAATTCTGCAGGTTTTCAGAATTAAAGGAAAAATGCTAAAATATTTTGGCAACATACATATCCATGAAAACAAAGACAATGGCTGCTAATTATTTCTTTCACTTTTCCACGTGGATGCTATTTATTACAAGGTCTGCAATATGTTACTGCTTGTTAGAACACAAGAAGTAATTTCACTTTAAAAAAGAGCCAGCTAACGGAACACATGGAGTGAAGTTCTGTGCAGTAATATAAATGTTGAAGTATTTCCATATTCACTAGAGTAAGTGCCATACTTTAAACAGTTTGATTTCTGTTTTTTTTTTTGTTGTTGTTGTTGTTTGTATGGCTTTTATGATTAACGAAATTAATTTGTGACGATGGTTGGGTATTTAGAGATAAAACATTTATAAAAACACTAACCAAGACAGGAAAGCGGATTCACATGGTAAAGGCTGAGTCAGCCTCAACTACAGTAATATTGTTAAGCTGAAGCCTAACACAACTTTGGTACCAGAAAATTGAGCGATGTAAATTTTCTTCCAAAATGACTGAAACAGCTTATCAAAAACATACAAGCAGCTTAGACTACATAACACTTACAGGTGAGGATCGAGATGCTTCCTTCAGTTTTGACATTGTGGTCTGAAAACTTCCTATGAGATCATGAGATCCATCGCCATCATAGTCATAGCACTCAACCTAAATGAAGCATTGTTCAGTGTTAACAACAGAAATGGGCCTAGCAAAGCAATAAGCACTACAGTGACATTTTCACATACACCTGAACGTCTAAAACATTCCTGGAACTCTTACATCATAGAGTTTTTTCTTGTGCTACTTTTCTTAGGGTTGCATAAACATTTAATGATTATGGATTATGATTGGGTAAAAGAATTTACTCAGCAGATCTTCCACTGAAGTGAAGGACAGCTGAGAACACTAAAGAGTGTCTGGTCTCAGATTAGGATGTAACATTAATTATATCGAACAACATTTTGGGAGCAAGGGGATATTAGGAAGAGTAGGGAAACGATCTATAGGCCTTTTACTGTCATCATGGATTAGGAGGTTTAATTTTGTGAGGGTCTTAAACAAATCATTGAACATCTAGCTAAAAATTCACCAAATCTATTAGCAATCAGGAGAGTTTTATTAATACTTGAATATTACTTTATTAAACTCCAAGATAGTTTAGAATTCATAAGTATATACACTTATAAATATATATACTTTGGGCTTCAGCCCAAAATCTAGAAAGAACTTGCATTTTCCTTAAGCTTAGAAAACTTAAACAGTCTTTATGATACACACTTCATGGATCTGAATGTCAACTAAAAACAAACATTCTCGCCTGGTTTAATGGTAAGACTTCACTATTCAAACAACTTATTTTTCAACATCCCATCCAACCAAAGGCAGCAGAACAAGGGAAAAACAGGCATTTTTTTCTGTTTGAGAATCTATCAGTTTGAGTGAGCGTAATTTTACCACCATTACTTTCATCATAACGTCCTCAGTTTCTGAAAGCTCAAGCTTCAAGTGTTCTCCAATTGCCTAAGTAAAAATCTGTACATTTAACTATAATTGCATATGCTATTCATAATTGCATGCCATTCACTTCTGATACTTTATTTCAGTTTTGTAACATAGACATGCTAGTTAACTTTAACTAATCAAATCATATAAAAATAAATTAAATTAAAATATTAAACAATACTCCAAGAAAGAATTTCCCATTATTTGGAATCAAAACAAACCTCAAGATTTGTTTTTCCAAATAAACATATAAATGTAAATAATATATATGTGTATATATATGGCTTAAACTGAAGTAGTGTTTTGACATCTTTCTTTCAACATTGAAAAAAGACTTGTTACATTTGAGAAACAGTTTAATTGCATTGGCCACTTCATTTAGGAACAGCAAAGAAAAACAAACAGCTTTAATATATATTTGAGCTTCTGAGAAAAATTAACTTTCCAGAAACAAGCAGTAATGTTGAAGTGCAAAATACGATGTGTACATTGCATATTCTACACTGTGGAGAGCATGCCTCTACGTTGTTGTTTGCACTACTCCTACAACACTTCAAATACACCAATAAATAAAATGCATGCACATGCACTGAATAGCAACTTAAACCTCATTCACAGTACCAACAGACTGTTTCTCACGGCAAATGATGTGTAAATGCTTTTGAACACCATAAATAAGCCAATCAAATACTCAGCCAAGCGCTTTGGTAACTGAAATTTAAAACTGAAGTCATTTCTTGAGCCAAAAGTTGCAGTATTTGTTCACAGTTGGAGAAGTTGTTTCTTTTCCTTTTTAACGGGACTGAAGTTTGTCGTGCTTGATATACTTGGTCGATCTAACCCAATTTTCAAAACTTAGTCCAGACAAGACAGAAATGTTTCTTTTGTTCCATGTATGCTCTCTTGGACACATGATAACACCAGGGAACCATGTGGTAAAACTGCATATAAATTTTCCCTAGCTTAACTAGGCATTCTTGCTGCAGTTGAAAGGCTCATATTTTCAGCACAGAAAGGCTTCAGTGACTGCAAACACACACACAAGGAATGCAGGAATAAATTCAGAAGACAAATAATCGAATGGTTTGTGTATTGCTGGGAATACACAAACTAAGCCATTAAATGAATGAAAAGCCACTCATTAGGGAAAAGCCAGTGTTTTTACTTACTATGACAAATAGCCCATTACGTATGCAACTGTGCACGTATAAAAGTGTTAAAGCATTGTTTAATTCTTCATTAATATTATGATACCATTCTGTTCGCATTTTAATGTTTGAAGTGATAGCTACTGGTTTTCTAAGTTAAGATATACCAGAAGCTGCAATTCAGCCTACTGTCTGCAAACTGACAAGAACTCCCAACTAAAATTTATTTCCTCTGGAGACAAACCTACGCTTATGAAGTAAGATTCCAGAGAACAGACTTTATTAAAACAATTATAGAGTTGAGAATAACTTCATCTTGCAAGAATTATTTTAATAAATGGTCTTAGTTTTAGCAGGGCTGTTTACTGAAAAAGAGAAATATGTTTACAACAATATACAGCAAAGCAAGAGCTGTCAGGTATTTCAGGGAAAAGGGAAAAAGAAAGGAACAAAAAGAAAAAAACAGAAGCAGCAAGGAAAGCAGGTTCTGAGCTTGTGAAGTTGTTCATTAGTCTGCTCTATAATTATATATTTAAATCTGTACAGGTGCTTGTAACACCCACATCCCTGTGGCTGTTAAGCATTTTCCAGGACTGCCTCAAGCCATATGACTAATACCTGCCACATGCAGTTCATGCTCTCTCTCATTTGCTTTTTCCCAGAGGAAGAACAGAAAGTATAGTGGTTTGTTGTTGCTTCTTCTTTTTTCCAAATACTAAAATACACAGTTTCTAGCGTGTTCATATTAGCTTATAAATAACATTTTGATTGGTTGCTTAGCTTCAATTCCATCCCTAAACTAAGGAAATTCCTGAAGAAAAACATTCAGAAGTTAAACAGAGTTTACTCAAGGTACGATTTGAAATGCAAGAATTAAATAGAAGTCCCAGTAAAACTCCACAGATGTGGTTGACCTTTTGACAGAAAGTTCAGATTCATCTCAGGAGAAGAGTTGCTTTATCTTGTATCTACAAAATATATCTGGTCCACATCTGTTATCTCAGCTTGTATATTAAGTGTAAATAATTACATCAGGTAGCCTATTAAGAATTTCAGTGTTACCTACTGCACATGTTAAACATAGAGCAAAGCATACACTAACCTTTACCATGCAACTTTTACTATATAATATCTTACTAGCACCAACACTGGCTGGTGCAATATTAAAACTGTACAATCTAAGTGAGAAACTGACCTGGACATTCCAAAGCTACGTATGTTCAATTCGTTACCCAGACTTTCGAAGACAAAGATTTCCTTTTTAAAAAAACAAAAAACCACCAACCCGCCCCCCCCAAGTGTGCTTCCATCTATGACTTTCCAAATAAATAATAATAAAAACCCTACCAATTCCCATTCAACTCGAAACAAAAAGAAACTGTTAACTAGAATAATACATCTCTGATTTATTTCACGTATTTTTTCAAATACATTAGTTCATATACACATTTCTTACACATTACCTTGATTGACTTATCCATGTCACTGTAGCACAGAGAATTGAGAGAGATTTTAAAGGGCCTCCAAACAGGATTCAAGTTGTTTTTAATAACCTGTAAGGAAAAAAAAGACAGTTTACAGGAGAGGAAAGCAGTGATCAAAAATTGGTCATACCTTCACATCTTGATTTTTCTAAGCAAAACTGTTGACTAACACTGCTGTCATTCACTTCCTGAAGTTCAAATTCCAACACGTAAGATACTAACAAACAAAACATTCCTAAAATGCAATTGCATTGCCCAAAAGACATCCAAAAGGATGTCCCTTTCCAAAAGGGACTTCTAAAGAGTTCCAAAAGTGAACTTTCAACTTTATTTTTCAGACTTCAGTGATCTACTATACCATTCAGCTACCACACTTCAAAAAATATATTTCTTTATATCTACGAATATACTGACATTGTTGAAGCAATTTTAAAAATATAGTTGTTGGGTTTCTTTTTAAAACACACACAATTACCGAAAATAGGGAAAATGTTTACATTAGAATTTCTGAATACAGCAGTGTTCTGGATATTACTTTCCACTGCAGCCAGTGTTTATTATGAAATTCCACTTTATAGAAATATTCCCTCAAGAAATTCAAGGTATTTTTAAGTAAAAATAGCACATGATGATAAGAGGACACCCTACTGCACACTCTCTCTCAAGCTGAAAGCTAAACAAGTGACATTTAAGTATGCAAGTGAAAAATCTCCAGAATTTGTCAACTGGAAAATATCCATAATAGAAATACCCAATGATTTTACAAAACGAAAGAAATCACAAACTGGAAGTAATATTTAATAATACTTAATAATAATTATTATTATTCTAAATATAGTAATATTTATTCTTCCAACACTGTTGCATATAGAAAAATATCTATTTTTAACACAGATAATAAAAATAAATGAATATAAGAAAACAAATACACAAAAAGGTTTTCAAACTCTAACACAGAGCTAGTCTTCCAGCCAAACCGAGGATGGAACCACAAATTCTGGATTCATTATTTATTCATTATTTCAACCAAAGATGAAAAAATCCTCATGGAAAAGATACTTTTTATGCAGCTGAAACACCTTGTGAGGGAAACTTTATAAGTCTCACACAAAAAGGACTTGTACTTCTTCAGAATCTGTGTCTCAAAATGAATGTGGTCACCCATTCCAATGTGCACCTCCTAAGATTTGAGTAGGGCTTGAGTGTAACATTTTGAACCCACTCCTGCAAGTTGCTGCCATGGAACCTGTGTACCTCCTGTCTGGAAGGCTGCCGGTGCTGCTTGAGTACATTTTCCCCTTGTACTGGGTCTGGCTGGGATGTTAACTTTCCCTGCAGCAGCCCATCCAGTGCTGCACTCTGCACTTGTAGCTAGAACAGCAGTGGTATCGCACCAGTGTTGTGTCTGCTGCTGAGCAGTGCTGGCACAACATCAGGACTCTCTCTAACCCTCCTGGGGGGTGAGCCAAAAAGCGAGAAAGAAACATCACCAGGGAGGTTAACCTAAACCAACCAAAGGGATATTCCGTACCATGTGATGTAACACTCAGCAATAAAAGGTGGAAAAAGGAAGAAGAAGGGAGGGGTGGGCTCTCGTTGCAAAAACATCTGTCCTCCTCCCGAACACCGGCTACGTGCGTTGAGGCCCTGCTTCAAGGATGTGGTCAAGCATCGTTCATTTGTGGAGAACAGAGAGTAATTTCTTCCCTCTGCACTTCCACATAGCCTTTACTTGTTTTGTTATTCCCTTTCCCCCCTTTTTCCCTTTAGTTAAATTGTTTAATTAATAATAATCTCTCCTTAATGATTATTTTTGTTCCTTTAATTAAATTATCCTTATCTCAACCCGTGAGTTTTTCTTTCCTTTCCTTCTTCTCCTCCTCATCTAAGAAGGGGGAGTGAGAGCACAGTTGTGGTGTTCAGCTGCCTAGCACGGTAAAACCACCACACCCCTCACCCTGCATTATCCTTGGCATGCCCTTGCTATGCCTGCATCTAGTAATATTGCTTTAATTAGTAAACAGTTCAGCTAGGTGACACTGACATAAAGGCAACATGGTCACAGGAATGCCCAAATTCTACCCTCAGAGCAACACTTAAATCTCCGTCTGCATTCACTACCTTTTCAAAGCATTTGCCTTCTAGATTACAGTCATTTTTTTCTTTCATTTAAAATAGGATGTCACTAAGAACAGAACGAGAGCACAGTAATCTTTCTGTCATATAAGAAAGTCAAGCTGACATGACTGACTCACCTGCATGTTAACTACCACACCACTTTCTTCTAGTTGTAAGGTTCTGTACCTTTAATGCTGTGACATACTGGAAATCAAATTACCTCGGCTTGTAAGTAGTTGACAAAAAATATCCTACCTCTGTTCTGTGAACCATCACCCAGTTTCCATCTCCAGTTTGCTTGTGGAATTCCAGATAAGGATCTGACTTCCCAAAAAAATCCTGTGTTTAAAGAACATGTAATTATCCCAGAACAGCCTGTGGCATGAATGTGATTAAATGCTAGTTAAAATGCATTTGGATTAACAAAAGGTAAACTAAATATTCAGGGAACAAATACTTTAGATGAAGAAATGCACTTCTTATTATAATTATCAGATATAATTTATTGTATCATATTTTCTTTTACCACCTGTGAAAGAGAAAGAACAGGGAACGTCCTTCAATTTACGATGAAGTTCAAGGAAATGAATACTTACAGTAGTAAGTACTATTATATATATTAAGAATTTGATCCAATTCAAAAATATTAAATTTATGAATTAAAATTCAATGTTAGCTTTACTGAAAACAATTTTTTTAATTGAAAATTATTTAAAATAAAGTTATAAACTTAAAGTTTTAGTATTAAAATTATATTAATTTTTGTTTTAAGAAGTTTTTCTAAATACAATAATTTTAACCAGCACCCAAAATATTTAATGTAATAGATTTATGAAGTGATTTTTTTTTTTAACTTTTTTTTAGAGCACTAACTGGTAAACAGTTACACAAACACTCAAACCTATGAATATATCTGAACTCCTTTATCTTTCATCTAACATAATCTAACATTATCTAACATTTATCCTTTATCTCTTTATCTAACATAAAGACAGTTAAATGGAAGAGTGCTGTTCACAGAATATCCCTACTATATACTCAACTAGTTTAGAAATTTATCAAAATTAATTTGAACATAGTCAATGAAGTTACTCTGAAGCTATCTTCCCTTGATTTTTTTTTTAGCATAAGCAAAATCTTAATGGATGTAATTACATCATCAACAAATATGACTGAGCATTTTGATGTTCTGTCTTCTGACAAAATTGATTCTGCTGCTTTACCAAAGAAAGAGGAATCACTTGAATACCTTATTGTCCAATTTCCTTGCTTCTACTTCGAACACAACCACTCTGTTATCCTTTACTTCTTCTGCTGTAATCTAGGTAAGAAAAAGATATGTATTTTGCATTCAGAAATTATGTTGTCTTATAGTGCTCACAATACTCCTATGATGGTTCCATTTTAAAAGGTCACGTTTACTCAGAAATGAGCCAGTAAAAAATGGGGGGGGCAAAGGGAGTGATGATTTGTTTAAATATCAGGATTAACCACAATGATGACATTGACAGTTAAAGATACTGCCCAAATAGCAGTGCATCAGATGCTTTACTGTAGCCCTAATTATCTGGATGGATGCAGTGAGTCTTAAAAAAGCAGGGGAACCCTCCTTTTGGATGACAAAACAGTATTTCTGGAGAAGAAACTGCTACATTAAATTCTTCATTGTACGTGAGATCCACTGTGTTAAAGCCACAGAATAAAAAAATAAAGCATAACAAACATAAAAAAATAAAACGGTATTTAAGTATAATTGCTGAAGCGAGTTATTGTCTTACCGTAATACTTCCTCTTCCAGCAGGTCTGCCATCTTTAAGTACTAATGGTTTTGTTATAGTCTTGCTAGAAACTATCTGCCAAGATAAAATTTGAGTGTCAAGGATTATTAGATCAATTTAATAGATTTTCAAACAAATGTAACGAGATAGTGAGGTATGTTTTTCATACACACCAAACACATGCAAGTCACACTTCACTAAACAGATTTATGAACAACAATGTGTTTGTCATGCAAACAAGCATCACTTTTCCGCCTATAGTGTTTCTAGTAGACTATTTTAGCCTTTTCAGGTAATCACTTCTCACAAGTCCGTCTATTTGTTCTAATTGTATTTATTTACTTTAAAAAGGAATTATTAAATTGTTAATGAATTTCATTTCATAATGCTTGTCTTCATAATGAACTTAAAAAAAAAAAAAAAAAAGACAACACTTTAGACATGGATCACAGGGAGAGAAATCCCAAGAAGACTCTCCTGAGAAGAAATGCCTTTGAAGGATCTTTTAAGATAAAAAAAAGCTTCGTAATTGCAGTAGCATTAACAGTAAAATTTGAGAAGGAAATGAGAATGACATCAACAATAAGTAGAACCAGAATCACTGTGTGCCTTGAGTGAAAAGCAAATGAATAACAACATTAATATGGCCTTTGTGAACACTCACATGTTGCTATACACCAATTCTCTTTTTCAGGGCATAAAAATAAGAATTTGAGTTTTAGACTAAGTAAATATCAATTACTACAGTGCTCACTGATACTCCACTTTCAGACAGCAATCCAGTCATCATTCTAGAGCACATTTTAAGGCAGCATCTCAAAACCTTTTGCAAATAAAAGTATTATTGAACTTGGGCTTGGGGGCAAAAGAAGGAAACCTATTCACCGTAAGAGTACCCCAACTATAATAGAACATAGTAATAAATAAGTTTAAAATCAAAGTGGTTAATGATTTCCTTCAACTTCTATTTTCTTAATTCTAAGAGAAATACTCTGCGTACTTACCTGCCCCAGTGTACATTCAAATTCTCCTAGGAAGTCATCATCACTCAGATCAAAGGTTTTGTTATCAATGTCATATATTCCAAATTTAAGTTTCTGAACAAGCTCAAAATAGTAATCAATTAGGAATTTCTTTGAAAACTTTGGGTTCAGGGAATTCTTAATTCTTTCTGTGCGATCAACCTGCAGTTAGAAAGATAACACTTTACTCAAAATTTCAGCAACCAAGATAAGCACCTAGATCAAGCAACGTTACTGAAGGCTTTCAGAAGTGCTTCTTAGTATACAGCCGTATCTTCCAACAAACTTTTCATCAAATACAACTAAGCACAATATACTACAAAATCCATTGCTGTAAGTCAGAGATAGATAAAGTCTTGTTTTTCTTTGCTCACTGTAAGGAGTATCTTATCTACTCCCAGACAAGAACACGAACAAAAAATTGTATACTGTCAAAGCAAGGATGAGACCATAGTTTTGGAGCACTGTATTTATAAAAGCATATTTAAGCACTTGGAAGGGTTGTCTGTCCTGGCTGGGGAAAAAAGTGGTATAAGAGACCAGTTCTAAGTATTTATTAGAAAACAATTATTAGCATGCTATTTGCACTCCTATTATAGACATAATCTAATGAAAAGTATTCAAAGGTGTGAGCATATACTTAAACTATATTAATGAAGTTTTACGCTCCAGTGTTTTAAAAGGTCCAACAAGCTAAACTGTGTTTTTAACAGATTCGTGAGAGCAATCATATTGTACCTCATACCACTGCTGGCCACTTGTATTCTGGAGAAGCACACACAGGGGGTCTGACTTGGAACCGATATCTTTATCCAAGAGATTGGTGCATGCAATAGTAAGCTCCACTTTTGTCACACATTGCGCCGCCATTTGTTAAGCTACAAAACAACAATAGAAATAATTTCTAAAACAGATGAAAAAGCAAATACTGTGATTGTCACTATGAATTAATTCTCTGATTGATCATTAGAAATGTTTGTTTGTCAGAAGCACAATTTAAAGCACTAAATACCGTTTTAAAAATTTATGAGGTACCAAGATTATAGCATTACCACCATATTCTTGGCTTTGCCACACTGGGATAAAACTTCATTTCAAAGTCTGCAATAAGAAACAAGATTGAGTTTCTTAGAATGCTTGTGGAACCAAAGGCAAAACAGGATATGCCACAAAGAAAGCACAGTGGTTTGGAATGCTGACAATAAAATTTCACATACTCTAAATCTCATCCTGTAAAACCCACATTAATGCCAGTATCTCGTAATATAGATACTAATAGTAATTTAATGAATTAGAAAAAAATATTAAATACTCCCCTAACAAACCTTTGTAAGAACATGCTGAAGTGATAAGCACAACAGGATTGGAAAAGGAGTTAAATGGGGAACAAGAGTAAGCAATCTTGCATAGTAAAGCTTTAAGAACAATGATAATTTTAATAATTTTTATTAATAAGGATAAAAAGATTTGAAGTCAAGTAACAACTACGAATAAATAGCAAGCATTCTTTCTGGAGGTTCAGTTTGAAAAAAATGAAAGCTTTCTCACATTTTCTCTGAAGTTTCTCGATAATTCTCTACTGGAACTGCAAAAGTTATATCGGCAAATACAAACAAAGAAACATATTCATTATCAATTATGAAGCCCACTGTGGCATAGCAAGAATTTGCAAGCCAAACTAGGTCTGAGCAAAAGATACTGTCTATATAATGAAATCCTTGATTTTACTCTTCAAGAATTACAGTTGATCATTTCCAGCAGCTCCCTGGGAGGTAAGCCTTGATTCAGAAACTAAAACTTCCCCATCTGTCCAGGAACTGTCGGACTGTCTTGGCAGTTCCTAAACCTCTGTACCTTCAGGTTCTCCTGCTGTACAGGAAGTCCACAGTCCGGACTTGGCATCCCTCTGGGTTAACATCTTGAAAATGCATGAGACACTAGACAGAAGAAGAAGCAGATGCTTTTCCTTCCTATCTAGCCAGTTTACTTGCAACACTTACAGTATAGTGCACCTGCAACTGTGTTCAGCCCTTTTCCTTTCACTACATTTGTATGACTTTTAGTGAAAAATAAGTTTTTTTTTTACATGCAAAAAGGGAAATGACAATGATGGAAAAGAGGACCAATGAGCTGAAGATGGAAGAAAGAAAATAACGTAGTCTGACAGAGCTTTCCTGAGGCTTTTGTATTCCACTAGGGCACACTTTGTATGTTGCCTCTCCATCTCTGCTCTGCTACCTTAGAGATGGATGGACCCTTTAAGGACCACTGCCAACTGAAGTATATACAAATAAACCATAAAGAAACCACTCAAACATTCACTCATATACACTACTTCTAAGAAGCACGTCGGAGTTAAGGAAATCCCCCTGCACCTCCCAAACACCTATATGTGATTCCATCTGAGCAGCTTGAACTCCCAAGATTTTACCAAGTTTCAGTCATTGTCCATGAGGGGGGAAAAAAAAGCAAAGCTCTGAGTTCTAAACATAGAGAACAGTTTTTAAATTGATGTTTTCTAGGCTTAGAAAGCATACTTTTAAAAAGCTGTCTGCCCCTTTTTTCCTGGTTCTTTTTATACTGGTATTTTCCATTCTCTATTGCTTTCCTGGCTGCCAGACAAGAGCTCATTAACAGTTAGTGGCTTTGCCCAGCACAGAGCATGACTCCTTACTGGCTCTTTCCAGAAAAACAACCTTCTGCTGACAAAACAATGCTCTAATACCCATCAATGCTACAGCAGCAAGTAGAAAGGGTTTTCATGAGATGTAACAGAATTCACGCTTGGTCTGAGACCTACTTCTCTCAAGATTTTCTTGTCCTAACTTCGCTGAGACTCCTTATCCTGGATCTTGGCAAAGGACCCTTACCCACATCTTTGGTTAAGCAATCTTTCTGTAATCATTTGTAAATGGACAGCACTCAGTCAACATAAAAATCTGGTCAGATTTTTCTTCTTAGCCTGTGTGAGCACATCCCAGTTCTCTCATGCCACAGGTACCTTCTCACATGATTTTGCGACTTCCTCTCCTCCTCCACATGTCAGTCTTGCCACTAAGCATACAGTGTGGGAACAGAACAGAGTTAGCAAAAGAGGCACGGTGCAAAAAGCATCTTTTAACACACAGAGGGGAAGAAATAAAAAGCCTGCTTCCCTGCCCCAAAATACAAGTGTTCTTGTTCAAGACCTACTAATTGCATCCAGAGTAGCTAAAAGACAACTAACAAGAACGTGTTTACCTGAACAAAGGATACTGAACTTGAAACCTAGAAATAAAAACATAACTTCCCAAATCCTGAGATTTAGTCTTTTTGCTTCCCAGTTTCACAAAATGCAAGATGAAAATAACGCAAGTCACTTTCCCCAGAGATTTTGAGAATATTAGAAATCATTATTTGTATAACTGAAGAGGTTTGTAACATTTTAATGTATTTCAATAAATAATTTTGCTATGTGAAAAAGACAACATAATTGTCCATAATAATGAAAGGCTCATATGTTTCATAGTAAATAGCTGTACACAACCTGATTTTTAGGTAATATTATAAACATTAAACATTAATAATATAATTACTAGTGAGGAAAAAGTCATCTCATTAACCCAAAACAGTATTTACAGTAGTGAAAACACATAGAAAACAAATAATTCCCTTGCAACATTGCAGTCAGTGCAGAACTACAAAGGGTACACATGCTCTGCATGTCCACGTGAAGCAGAAGTCTTTTAAACAGTGGCAGCTGTTAGAGCTCTGCATGCACTGCGTGAATCCTCGTAATCCCATGCTGCATAAAAGCAAGAATATCTCTGCTCCACCCAATTCTCCTCGTGTCTGAAAGCCTGTGTTAGCTGAAAACTTCCAGAACAGGTTCGGGTGGGGGGATTCCCAAGAGGACAAACACCAAGTGGTGTCTTTCTGAAAACCTGTTGAGACACAGAGTCTGGCAAATTGCAGTCTCTTCAGGATGGTGGAAATAAGAAATCACAGCTGTACTAATGTATTATTACCTCTCAAAACACCATTCCACAACATACTATCAGATCTACTAGGCAAGCCAGATGCAAAATAGTTTAAATACACGACTAGATTACTTGCAGATTTGGGATACTGGAGTAACTTTACACAAAGTGATGAAACTGGGACCTGGTAAGATGAGCCTTCACTGCCAGTAAGTTACATCACATAACAAGAGAGTTATTTATGCAATTAGCTGTTGTTATGAAAGTAACTCCCCATCAGCCAAATATAACCCAAACCTCAGCCTTTCTCAAACTATCAGACGTTTGTCCTCCAGATAGGGTACGGCTTGAAGCAAGCTAAAAGCTTACTGGGATGGGGCCAGGTGACAGTGACGAGACAGTCCCTTCTATTGGCATAGACTTTGTGACCGCAGGAGTGTAGCAGGCTCTTAAAAACCACTGATAATGCTGGATGAGGGGAGCCTGAACTACTAAACAATTCAGCAGAGCTTGCGACATCCAGAGTCTGAACTGCAGCAGTGTACAGTCACAAGGGAGATGCTGATTCCTGACCCTCTGAAATGCCTGGGGCATTCAAGAGCATGATTAACTCAACTAAATATATTGCAGGTGTTTCTGCTTGGGCTGTCATTATCAAAGCAAAATGGCAAGTCAAGGACTAGCCCTGTCTTGCAGTTCCACTGATCATGATGTTCCCTGAATTCCCCCAGTGATTCTAATGAAGACGAGCTGTGTCCGCCAAATGACCCAGTTCCTTGTGAACAGGAACTGTAAGCAGGGCTTTCCGCCTGGAAAGCAACAGCTCTCTTATCAGGATCATCTTCTAACAGAGCACTTCAGTACTGTGACTGCAGCAATCATGTCAATGCTGCAATACCAGAGGAGAGCACAGACTTGCCTAAGTGCTACTTCCAGGGCAGTGCAGTGTGCCTAGGTGTGTTCATTAGAGCAGGTGCTATCCAATCTGACAAGCAGAAATACCCAACTACAGCAAGGCAAAAGGACTAATGAAGTGAGCACTGATCTCACTGGGTTTGGCTTTGCTGCCTTTAGTCACAAGTCTCTAACCTGTTCCAATGTGAACAAGCTGTCGCTGGCAGAGCATTTCCTAGTTGCTGTGAACTACTAATGACAGCAGACCAAAGCTCCATATTTTGTTACTACAGGGCACAGACAGACACAGAAAAAACATTTCAGAACTTGCTAATAAAGTCTGTTCCTGTTCACTGAAACGTCTAGGTACTACAACAGTTAAACATTTTACATAAGCAGTATGTCAGACTGAAAAATATCTTATGAAAGTAGTACTCTGATTCTCCTTGGATTATTAAGCATTTCCCACAAGCTTGGGCAGAATAACATGGAAATTAATTATACAGGCATATTATAGAAATCAAAGTCTTGAACAAACCCTAAATCTGAAATAATGACTATGAAGCTTTACTGCCCCGAATATTCAGCTTATGCAGTTTTTCAGTCTCTGTTCTTTCAAATAGGTCTAAGATACCATCTCCTGCAAATATATATTTATAAAAATATATATATATATTTGTTTGTGTGTGTGTGTGTGTGTGTGTGTGAAGATCTCTAGGCCTGTATTCCTTGGAACCTCGTCTGTTGCATCTCTCACTAAGCAATGACAGCACTTCCTGCAACAGCCCTTCACAAGGAGGGTTCCAAGGAAGAAGTGACACAAAGATGGACAAAATAAGAATGTAATGAAAACAATCTGTGAGACAACATCTGTCTGACAAACATAACCTTCTCAATCCATAATCACGGAGTGGTCCTGTGATACTTTTTTTGTAACTGTTGCATATGCAAAGAACATAGAACAACAACATGTTCCCGGAAAATGCCACAACTGCTGCAAGAAGCTGACAATGAAACCGTGACAAATACAGATATGTTTGCCCCCAAAGTGGGCTTACCAGTGCTACAATCGCTAATCATACCAGAACACATATGTATAGATGTGTATTTCGAATAAACTCAGTGTAACCCTTCAGTTCTTACAAAGCATCTCACGGAAATTGCCATTTCATATAAAGTTGCAAAGCCTAAGACCATTTCATAACCTAATTCCAGGTTATGAATTGCATTTGAAAAATAGAGGCTTCTCTAAAAATCATACCTGCAAATCTGAATTTCCACTGCAGTTTTCCTTTCTTTACAGACAACGCACCTGATAAAAACTCTTCTGTTGCACTAGTTGATGTGCTGACAAGCTGAATAATAGAAGCAGATCAAAAGTAATTCACCTCAACTTGAATCATTCAAGAATGTTAAGAATCGCACAAACCTTGAGCATAAGTTCTATCTCCTCGCACTCGCCACTTTGAACGCACAGAGGAACTATATCATTCTTAATTGAACAAATGAGATTATGGTGATAAAACCACAATGACCACACAGCTCATTTAACTGGAGATTATGCAGAGAAAAAAAAAAAAAAAAGAGCTCGTATTTAAGAAATCTGAGGCATGAGTGAGATACTGTTTTCTCTATGGGCAATGAATCATGTATTTATAAAAGATTCTTCATAATCAAGTAGTTCAAATATTTATCCACTGGACTGGCAGCACACTGGTTATTACAAGTCAGACAAGTATTTGCAGGTGGTTCCTACATATAAAAATCTATCATTAAATTATATTTATCATGCTGTCTAAGGTACTCTAAGAAAAATCAATAGAAACACTACACTGGTCCAACACATCATTTACTATCTCAGTACAAGCTTCAGCACTAACTTCAAATTGCCAGTCAGAGAATTATACCTTACTACAGCATGGATATATTTCAAATCCTCCTGTAGGACAATCAACAGCTCTCCAGTCTTCTGTCCTTCAATTTGTATCATACCAGCAACTTGCACTCTGTATTCATTGTCCCTGGGAGGCATCACACATGCCTGCTCTGCATACTCCTAGGGAGGAGCTCTGAATACAAAAAGACAGCAAATATCCTGCTTCCTGGAACCATGAGATTACTGCACACATGCTACTCACCTACCATCAGGACTTACTGATAGCCCTCCTGGATGTGAGAAGTACCAGAAGAAAGCTGCCACCAACCACGACTGGCACCTATTTCATCTTGCTCCTAACCATGCCTTGGACACAGCAGTGAGTTAATATGCACACCAGATCCAGCCACAGGATAAGAAAGATCTACAGGATATAATCTTCTTTCAACCACTGAAGAAAGTATGGTCTAAATCACTATTATCACTATCCAAAAGATTGTTATATCAAGACTAACAGAAATTAAGACTCTGCAAGCCAGCACCAAAACCCCTATGTTCAGACATCTTTCAATCACTAACATCACTCTTAAATCACTGAGCAAAAGTATCATATGTAAGGTAAAATTAAACACCAAATGAAGAAAGTAAACACAGAACATGTCGATGAGAAGTTAAAAAAAGGTCCTTTGATTGTTTTAACAAGCCATACCACAACGTCAAATGTGATGATGGAAGTGGATGTTAATCACAACCCAAATGACCAAGACAAGTAACTCTGCTGGGTTTAGAAGGACCTAATACTCACAAATACTAACTTGATCACGTATTACTTATGTTTGAAGATTTATATTGGAAGTCATCCTGACTGTGTCTAAAAAATCAACAGAATTAATAAGGAAAGAAAAAAAATATCTACCTTAACATGTAACTTTTTCCTTAAATAACAGGTATTTCTTAAAGAAAAACACAGTAATGACAATGTTTGCCTTACTCTAGGTCAGAATAGAGAAAAAAACTTCACCCCACGTAAGAATATTAAGCTAACTCAGCTGTGGTGTGGAGATTTTAGCATCAGATAAGTTACGCCACATTTACACCTAAAAGATGGGTCTTTGTGTTGCCTGTACTAAACAGCTACCATGGCTTACCTCTAGCCTTAAGGGCATTTGACTTTAACAGCTCAATTAAAATTAGTCTAACAGTCACGCATAATGGATTTGTACTGGTTAATTCTTAAATATTTAACACAAACATGCATACTGGAAAAAAAAGCATTCTCCCTAACATTAAGACAAGAAAATAAAGACTTCTGTCTGGTTCTTCTTGCTCCTTTACACATCTTTTTACCTTTTTATTCTTCCAATGAATAATGCTTGCAGAGAGTTCTGACTATTCTGGAAAAAAAAAAAAAAATCATCTCTGTGACTATGTAGCTGAGAAAATAAAATCTATATGTGTGATTTAAGTTAACAATTTAAAACCTCAAAAAAAAAAAAATCTAGGAGTAAGTCTGACTCCAGTCACTTACATTAAGCACACTTTGTTGTACCACCACTGAAATACCTTGACCTTTTGGAGACAAAGAATTCCCAAGAAAATGAATGCAAGATTCAGTTTTGAAGGTAGGGGGATTTATATTACCTTGAGGACCCTTAATGCCCTCTGAACATGTGACGGGAGCGGCAGAAGAGGAGAGCTTTCATACTTCAGTTCTGCCCTAGTGTGGAAGTAAACTGACCAGAAGCATGCCAGCTAAGGCGAGCCTTACACGTCACGCAACAGCAGGGCGGAAAAATAAGACAAAAACACTTGAACAACAATAACTCCGCAGGGACCGGACACCTTTTTTGTTGTCACTTTCTTTAAGGAAAGCCGATGACTCCTGCCAGTCTCCTCCCCGAGGGGCGAAGGCGAACTCCTGAGCACCTCAAACCGGCACCCAGCCCTCACAAGATGAGGCGGGCGGCACTGACTGGGCTTCGCTACCTGGGGCAGGCGGCTCAGTGCTCGCAGGAGGCTGCTCCGGGGCAGCTCTCCTGCGGCAGGAGCACAGCAGCCACCCGCAAGGACATTTCACAACAGCCCTCCCTTATCTCAGCCGCCGCCCGTGCCCGGGGAGCGGAGCCTTGCCCGGAGGGGCCCCACCCGGATGGCAGCGCGGTGCCCAAGCCCGTTCCCTACCAGAACAGCCGCGACCCCCTCCACGCCGCCAGCCCCTCACCTGCAGCAGCCCGCGGCAGCTCTGCCACGCCCGCACCGAGCGGCCCTGCTCCACCCCGAGGGAGAGCATGCGCGGCTCCCCCCGGCGAAACGGAACGGGCCGGCCTCGGCCTCGTCTCGCCCCAGCCGGCCCCGCCGCCAGCGCCGCCCCCGCCGGCGGAGGTGCGAAATGGCGGCGGCCGCTGTCATGGCGGCGCTGCTGCTGCGGCCCCTCGGCTGCCGCTCCGCCCGCACGCTGCTAGGGCGGGCCGGCGTCGCCACGGGCGGCCCGCGGGGCTGGGGAGGGCCCGGCCGGAGCCAGGTAGCCGGGGGCAGCGGGCCCTGCCGGTCCCCGTCCTCCCCGGGACACCTCAGCTGGCGGGGGGGTGCGGGCCGTCAATGTGAAATGTGGTAGCAGAGATGAGAAAAAGTAACAGTTCAGAGTAACGACGTATATTAATGCACGTTTTATGATTCTGTGCAGGTGCTTAGAAAAAGCTCTAAAAGGGGGGTTGCGCTCTCAGCGGGGTCCTTCTTGGTTTATGAAGCTTCCAAGCTGGTTTCTGGCTTTGCTGAGGTTCATGCAAGCTTCAAAGGTAATGTTTTCAAATAGGTCTTTCTAATGTGAAACGTAAGGTTTTTATTGCTAGGATTATATAGGAAAATGGTGTAATGCTTTTGAGGTTCTCCGTTCAGGCTGCGTGCTTTCAGGTTTCACTGATAGGGTTTTGAATTAGTTGTGGGCTTTAAAGCACGGTAGCAGTTTAATAAGGAATTCTTTATATTGTCACTAAAAGCAAATCTAATCTGATGACATAAAGAGGATGAGATCAATGCATAAGTTTTATGACACCTGGTTTGTCACCCAGGCTTTAAGTAGCTCTTTGAGAAAGATAAGGTTCATTTGGGAAGGCAGACCAAGCTCTGATCAGTTCCTGGAATTCTAGTTAATTGAGATTTTCTATACGAACACCATGGAATTCTCATTTAATGTAGTCGAGTAGTACTGAGATTGTGTTTCAAACAAAAATGAGAAAAACTCTGTGTTTTTGTTACACTAAAATGAAGTAAAAGTCTTATAATTTACATAAAACACCTAGCTAGTAGTTTGTTCGGAATGTTGAATTCTGAGCATTCCGTTATTAGATATGACGGCACTGACAGTGCTGTTCAGGATGTCTCAGGAAGCGAACATAATTCACTGAAGTTACATTAATGCTGAATATGCACTGTGAGGCTTATCTTAGATACTTAATCTAAAGTCCATGTAGACCATTGTTGTATCTTTAAAATCGTTGATAGAAGGCATTTAGAGATGACAAGGTTGAAAAGTTATCCAGAATGCTCTAATCTTCAGTGATTTATTTTCCAGGAGCTTTTAAAGCTGAACATAAGACTTGTATTTAGTATTCTTCAGTGTGTTTTTTTTTTCAATAAATAAAACTATGTTATTGTGAAATAAGACTACCATATTCAGTAGATAACTTGAAAAATAAAGTTTATAAATATCATTTTTACGAAGCATGAATTGAGCTTATGTCTTCACATAAAAGTTTGATCACAGACCGAGGAGTAATGCCAAAGAGATGATAGCGTAGCTGAAAATTCTAAACGAAATCAGGCGAGACATTTTACTTACTGTCATTTTTTTCACATTTAATTTTGGTGGAAGAATAAACTCAGAGTTTTGCTCTTACACCTTTGTATACTTCAATAGAATGATCTACCTGCTTCCATCTGCTTTTTTTTCCTAATTTCGTCTGTTCTCATGCTAGAATCCTGTATTGTGAATTGTTTCATATGTCTGTGGAATACTGTTTTGTGTACTATATACATATATTATATTACTACATTATATTCAGCCAGTTGTGGAAATAATATTCCTCCATTTCTGTTGTCAGAGTTTTAAAATATTCTCTAGAAGAATTTAAATGCTGTAGTCAATAGCTTCAGTCAAAAAAACTTCGACTGATGTTTCATTTTGGCTTGGCAAGTTAATGAGCCGTACTCAGTCTGTGGTTGTCTTTGGCAAAACTATGGAACTGTATTGAGAACCAAGAATATTTTAACAAAATTCTTTTTTTTTTTTTTTTTTTTTTAAAAGATTATTACATTTAAATTCTCTGTGTGTGCTAGTGAAGGTTTTTCATTATCCTTTTGTGCCATTTTTACAAAGAAAACCAGTTGATTCCAGTGACTGATGCTTTAAGAAAGACATTTTTGAATGTTAAATCCATTAAGCGTCCACAGGTCGCTTTCTTGCTGAAGCCCACTCCCCAGTTCCATGACAGAGAGGTACATATTCAGCACTGTATCTCTTCCTACTTGTTCATTGTAAATAGCTTATCTGAGATTGCTGTGCATTAAAGTTGTTTTTTAGAACCCTGGCCTAAAAATTAAGTAACTTGTTCTTTGTGTTTCAGTTAGACTGACTTGCTCTGAAACAATTTGTTTATATCTTAATATCCTAATTACATGCAATTTATTTGTCTGTTTCCACAATTCTCATTCTTTCTTAAGTGGCAGAAGTTATAGAGCAAGCAGACTACCTGTACGGGAGTGGAGAAACTGAAAAGCTGTATCGGTTGCTGGTTCAGCATAAAGATAGGTACTTGACTGAATTGAATATCTACACATTACTTAAAAAAAAATATATATGTTCTCTTATGCCAGTTTTCAACTAATATTCTTGTTGTGGTATGCTAGATAACCTTGCTTTCATCTTTATTTAAGTAGGAAAGGATTCGTGATCTTTTTCTTCTCCATGGAAAAATGAATGACAAAAGTACTGATTTTTAGCTGAGTGCAGCTGTAGAATCTGAGGATTAACATTTAAGGTTTTCATTCCTGCAGGGAGGTTTTAGGTATGTTTGGTTTATTACTTTAAAAATTCTTAAAAAAAAAAAAAAAAAAAGTGGAAAAAGTCACAGCATGTCTACACATTACTGTAATGACAACAGTATCTAGAGTTGAGGCATTGACAATTTTTGAGCCTTTTTTTCATTGCTTACCAGCTGTTCCTCCTCTCTGTTTTTATTTGTCTCCTGTTAGGATTTGAGTGTGAACAGAAAAAGCTCCTTACTCATGCAGTTATGTCTTAGCTACGCAAAACATTTTAGATAAGTGAACAGAAACAAACAGGCTGCTTAAGGAAAAAGCAGAAAATGCATAGATAGAGTCCTTTCCTTTGGAAACAAGGCATCTTCTAGAACACTTCTGGAGGAAGTTAACGATTCAGTGTTTTCAGATGGTTTGCTTTGTTTTTTGTTTTTGCTTTTTGGTTCTTGACAGAGGCACAAGTACAAAGGCTGGGAAGTTAAAGGAAGGTCTTGGCCTTCAAGGGACATAGTGCCGTAAGCAAGCTGTAACCTTGCTCCTAAGTGTATAACAATGCTTCTTACTCTGTGAGAAGTAATGATCCCCCGTAGCTGTACTTAACATTCCTGTGATGTGGCTGAAAAATTAGTCTGCTAGTTCTGTGTTACTCCACTAATGACAGCAGGACTGTGCTATGCGCTGAGCATGACTCAGTTTGACTCCAGAAAGAAAACTGGCTTTGATGGGTATTCTGAGTCTAGCAGTGACTCAGGTATGTTTTCTAATATCTTTGGTTTCTGGTAGTTTTGACCTTGTTACTCTCATTTGTGGAGGGGAGTGGAATGTTTTATGACCAGACAGCAAAAACCTCTGAAAAGCATTTCAGACAGGTATTCTCAGACAGTGTATAACAGCAGGTTTCCATGTGTTGTTACCTTGAAGTTGTGTATAGCATAGTATGGCAGATGATATTATAACCCACTTGAGATACATATTGAAAGACTTATTGGAGACCTTTGCTGGCTTTGTTGCCATTGTTACTTCCAAACATTTGTGTTTCTGTTCATAACTAGTGAGGATGCAGAGTTACTGTGGCGGCTGGCACGAGCATCACGAGATTTAGCTCAACTAAGTAGTACTTCTGCGGAGGAGAAAAGACGACTGGTGTATGAAGCCCTTGAATATGCAAAAAAGGCACTTGACAAAAATGAATCAAATTTTGCAGCACACAAGGTGAACCAAGCAAAATAACTCAACTGAAATCTTGTTCCTTGATATCTGCCAGTGGAAACCGGAACAAATGTCATTGTGCTGTTTCAGCAAACGTCAGCATAATTTTAACTTTTCAATTAAGAATGCATGATTCTCACTCTAATTTTCACTGGCATCTTGGATAAGAGGTGGATGTTGATTCCCTTATCTGTGCAGACTAGCAGGTTGTTCTGACGCTGTTACAGCTGTTCATAACAAATACTAATATAGTGCTTTATTAAATGTTTTATTTTGTACTTTGAATTACAGTGGTATGCCATTTGTATCAGTGATGTTGGAGATTATGAAGGAATCAAGGTTAAAATTGCAAATGCCTTTGTTATCAAAGAGCATTTTCAGGTAATGTAAATGGTTGTTTGGTTGTGTTTTTTTTTTTCTTTGTATTTGATAGCCGTAATATGTCCAATACATAGATTTTTTGAGAGTAACGAACTGGCTGTTGGTGAAAACTTGCAAATGTACTTCTGTTCAAGTCTCCTGGTGACAATTTGATTTTGGGGGTTATTGTGACAGTCTGAGATTCCAAAGCAACAAGGGATACAAATTAGCTTCTGTTGTAAACTCTCTATAGAAGAGAGTCTTGAGATAGCTGAAGTGCTTTTGCCATCCCTTAGGACTAGATAAAGTATAGCTGTGCTACTGAGAAATGGGTGTGTGGCTATCCTTGTATATGTGGATTGCATACCAGTAAAGGACAAGTACTGGAGAAGATAAAGGACTGCTGACTAACTTTGTATCACCAGAAATTATATCAGAATCTGAACACGTCAAGTCTCATGTGAAACTCTTACTGACCTGTTAACCATGAGTGTTTAGAAATCTGTCAGTGTCTTCAGTTTTTTGGAGGTGAGCAATTCAGCTGTGCACTGAATACTGTGTCCTTGAAATTCTACACACAGTTAATGTGGTTTAATTAGTAGTAGACCAACAAGTCAATGTTTCTTTGTTGTTTAATGTATTTTAAGCCAGATGCAACAGAATAAACTTTTACATCTTTGTTTTTTTTTCCCCACTTGCACTAGAGAGCCATTGAACTGAATCCAAAAGATGCAACATCAATTCATCTCATGGGCATTTGGTAAGGTGCATTTTAAATAAAACTTAACATGTGGTAAAGAGAAATGCTAGAATAGAAGTGGACTGTATGAATTGCAGAAATGCTTGGAATAATTCAGTGGCTTGTAATTAGTTGATTCAAACATGGAAACCTATTGAATGGCACAGGAGGTCATGCCTTGAAAACGTCTGGCTGTTAATTCTTATACAGTTCATAAAGATGAAAAAATACTTGTTCGTTGAATTTCTTTGTTTCACTGTAGTGAACTATTAAAAACTTATTTTCCAGACCTTTATCTCCATAACACACAAGTCATTTTGTTCTGACTAGTGTGAATGGAGACAAAATTCAACACTGAGCCTACACTGAATTTCACCGATGGCTGCAATTTAATACAGTCTGTGTATCATGAAAAGCAATCAAATGTGATACCTGTTCGTAAAACACTTACTCTATTATCTGTCATGATACTGTATTTTAAAAGTTACATTGAAGTAAATGCAGCTTGTGACTACATGTGCATCACCAAAATCTTTGACGTTGAATTTACTGCCCAGTTAAATTTGTACAAAGAATTACTGTTACAACACAGGCAAAGGACTGGAAATAAGCTTTTCATATTAATGTCATTTTCTGTGAAAGCAATTTGGTTGAACGCAGTATCTTTTACTTGTTATTGAGAGATTCCAGATAGCATTTCTGGTTATATAATGTAGTGGCTCTGCCAGATGTTTTACAGGAAATCTCTACTACGAGAGAGGTTGAAAATAAATAAAGCCAAAGGATTTGTAAAGAAGTCCTAAAAATCGCAGCTACTTTTTCTGTGGCTTTTCTGGACTGCTGAATATCAGAAGTCTTATTTCAAATTTTCAGTATCTCAGTGTTACTTATTCCCACATGACCTAACCCCTGCAGTAGTCCAGATGTTTAGGCAGATGTTTATACTCCCAACTGAATGAGCCTCACTGTCACTTTTGAGATAGGAAGCCTGTTCTGGAAAGGTATTTTAAATATTGTTCCTAAAGAAAAATACAAAGATAAGAAATTTGAGGATTGTTATTGTTTTGGGTACTAAAATATCCCCATGTTGTATGATTACATATATTCATTACTGCGCCCCAGAGCATCTTCATCTGAAACTGGAATTTCATATTGGTCAATTCTTGAGTATTATTCTCCTAGTATTTACTGGACTGATCCTTGTTGGCATTTCTGATAAGACACGTCTGATGGCAAACTTTCAACTTAGTTTGTTTTCCATGCTCTGCTCCTCCCCTTGCCCCCAAACACCTCCATATTTGCACTCATTAGTCTTTCACCTCCTCCTGCGTGTTCTGTTTTATGCAGTGAATAAAACATTTTTTTTATCATCTTGTTAGAGTAATAAAAGTGAATAGTGCTCTTTAATGTTAGACCTGGAATGTATACCTGTGTATTTGAAATACTTAAATATTTAATCATTTCACTGTCTCTAAGATAAGTGACTAATTACCTTTGTTATTCAGTAGATAGGAAAACAGGGTAGAATGGCATAGCCTAGAACACAGTAGTTTGATTCTTAGGTTTATTTTCATTCTTATAGATCAGAGTCTTTCAGGAATGTGCTGCACATCTGCTTTTGTGTATTAATAATTGAGGAAAAACGAGGTAATGTTGAGGTAAGGCAGTGACATTTCTCAGTTGTGCTGTATTGTTGCATATATTTTAGAACAATATAAAATGCTCATTAATTGTTAAAACACTACAAGCTGAAAGGCTGTCTTATGTTTAATAACTGTCTTCAGCCTAATGTAATAAAAGTTCCCAGCAGAAGACACACCAAAATCTCTTTAGCCAAACTTTGCAGCAATTTCAAATACCTTGCAGTGTGTTGTGGAGTTGTAAGAATTTGCCTATAGAACTTTCAGCGTGACTGTGGGTGTTGTGACTCTTGGCAACAACCGGTTATGATATAAAAGCCTTGAGAATGTTCATTCAAAGGAGAAATGTGAAGGGTGTTAATAAATGTTTCCTTTTGCTCCAGGTGTTACTCCTTTGCTGAAATGCCATGGTACCAACGAAAAATAGCTGCAATGCTATTTGCAACACCTCCAACTTCCACTTATCAAGAGGTACAATAAGAAAATGTTTCATAGATTATTTCCCCTGCAGAGCTGTTGCTACACTTCTACTAATTTAAATGCAGAATGTAACAGCTAGATTTGTTACTTACCACTAACAAATGCCTTTTTTCTCATCCTCTGGCAGTCGTTGTAATCATTGTTTTCTATTAGAACAACAACAATCCTGGCACACAATCCTTTGTTCTTTTAAGTTGTGAGGAGTGAGTGAGTCACTAGAAAGTAATTGCAGAAGGTTGCTTGCTGTTAACACGAAAAGCAGGCGAAGATCTCTTTGAAAAAGAGAGAAAACTTTTTAATTGAATGTCAAGCTTTTAAGTTTTGCTGAAGTCACTTTTGGAAGAATACAGTGTCAGCTAGGATTTCAAATACTGCAGAATCTTACGATCCCAATATTGAGTAGAGAGCTTAAAGCAGCTAAAGAAGCAGACTTGTCCCAGAGTCTGTAGTTGAGCCATACTGATAAGACTTGTGCAGTTGCAATACAAAAACTGCTCTGTAGATACATGCACACTTTAAATTCTCTGATAGTATTTTTCCTCCAGCTGGTAACATTAGGAAGAGATAAGTGAAATTTCCGAGGTGCAATATATGAAACTAGTTGAAAAATGTGTGTTTCATAAGGTTTATCTTCAAGTAGGAAGATACTGCCTGGTGTTCTGTAGGGCTCAGTTCTCTCTGAAGTATTTGTAGGTATTAATTACATTAAAGATAAAACTTGTCTATTAAATTTATACATTAGAACTGGCTTGTAGGGACTGTGGATACACTGGAAAGTAGAAATGAAATTCAGAATGGTCTCGATGAGTTGAAGACTGGAAATAAACCATCAAACTTGCTAGGGACAAACAGGAGGTACTATACCTACGGTGGAATAATAAACACTGATAGAGGCAGGAAAATAGCTGGGTGAGTAGTTCTGTGGAAAAGAGGCCAAATCTGGTTGTACGTTGAAGGAGAACAATCTGTAACATGCCAAATTAGCAGAAATAAAATCATGGCTAGGAGCACAACAGGTGTCCTTCAGCTATGTTGAATATGCATAGTACTTTAGTTTGACTGCTGTGTTCAGTTTACCACAGTCCATTTTAAAGAAGACAACCTTCTCTTTTGCAGGCCCTTCGTTACTTCCACATGGCAGAGGAAGGTAATTCTTGTAGCTTTTGTAAGTAGAATGGTATTGTGTACTGCAGGTTGTTGTGCATAAAACTTTAGCTTCTGGAATTATCTTAATAGCCTATGATATTTATCAGCTTTAGTGGTAGTCAACTGGATTGTTAGGCAGGAAGGTGTCTCAGAAGCTCAGAGTATGTCTCACGTTTATTATCGGCACGGAGAACACTGTTGTCGCGCTCCCTGGTGGTCTAGTGGTTAGGATTCGGCGCTCTCACCGCCGCGGCCCGGGTTCGATTCCCGGTCAGGGAAGACTGTAAGAAACGATACTTTTGAGTTAGCGACGTGCCTTCCCTGCTCAGAAAGCTGCTTATCGGGGTTGTGTCGGGGCAAGCGCTGCCATGCTCTGCAGGTCGAGGGAGACGTGATCCCCTCTCTACTCAGCCTTGCTAAGGCTGCACCTGCAGTGCCAGGTCCAGTTCTTGGCACCACAGTGTAAGAGAGACACAGACGTATGTTGGGAGAGAGTCCAGAGGAGGGCTAACAAGATGAACACAAGGACCTGGAGCACCCGAGATTGAACAGCTTTAGGATGAATGAGGTTCAGAGGGGATCTCCTCAACATCTGTTAATATAGAAGGCAGAGTGAAATGAAGACATAGCAGTGATGCCCAGTGCCAGGATGAGAGGGAATGGGCACAAACGGGAACAAGTGTTTCAGTCTAAACATCAGGCAACATTTTATTTACTGGGTGGGTGAGTGACTGAGCATGGCACAGGTTGTCTAGAGAGGTAGTGCAGTCTCCCTCCTGGGAGACCTTCGGAAGCCATCTGGACATGGTCTAGGGCTCTAGGTGTCCATATTTGAGCAGGAGTTGGACCAGATGACTTCCAGTGGTCCCTTCCAAACTCAGCTATTCTGTGAGTATATTTTTTCTTTTTTTTTTTCTAGATTTTTTTTTTTTTTACCCTATTAGTGACAACATACATTTCCAGAAGGGATTCAACTGGAATTTACTACTGCAGGGCAAAGAAGGAAGCAAAAGTGAGATTTCTATCTCAGTCTTTCTAGTTCCTTCTTAAAGTTTAAAAGTCCCCTGTATTTTAAATACGACACGGGAAGGCACGTTTTTTGATTTCAGAAGCTATTTGGATCAGAATACCTATCCAAATAGCAGTAAAACTGTCCTCTTATAAAAGAAAATATGTAGCTATTATTTCCCCAAGAGGGAAGCCCCAGGCAAAACTAATAAGCTGAAAGATATCGGAAGACAATGTTCTGTGAAAGATTTCTATACAGTTGTATCAATGAGGTTTGATGGAAAGGTTTATTGTCCATCTTTTTCTTTGTATCAAATAGTGCATCTGTGAATTGGGATGGTAGAGTTAGTCTCAAAATGTGCCTTCAAAACACCTTCATACATTTACCTGTATTAGACTTTTTTTTTTTTTTAACTGATGTTAGTGGTCCATCTCTGTGTTCTTTTGTGCAGATATGAAATGTGCTTGCTGGAATTTGAACTCTAAGGACAGAATAATAGTGACTAAAAAATCTGGCAAGTTTTGCAGTATTTCTGAAAGTATCATTATAGCTCATGTTTGCATATTTGTATTCTATGTACATGTCTAGTCATTCCATTTTTTTTTTTTTAATAGAGCAGTGTGCTAATCACAGGCAAAGCTAGAGCTTACTGTTGAAGTTAATATATTCTACAGAGTGGGTCCACCTGCTAGAAGAAGAGATAGGAGCAGGCAGCATTGCTGCTGTCAGTCTCTGTCATCTTTACCAAACTACACTTTTTCCTCAGGCAGGAATTATCTGTCTTTGTATACTTTATTATTGCACAAAATGCGCAAAAAATTATTGTCAGCATTTTGCATCCTGACCTTAGATAGACCAGAGAAAGCTTATGCTGTAATGGGTATTAGCAGTAGGCAAGACTGGTCTTTAATAAAGGGTGATGGGCAAAGTATGTTTCATAAAAGCATCTTCTCAAATCTCTCCTTAAAAAAGGAAAAGTTAAACTCGTGTACAAACAATTTTGTTTCCTTCCTATGTAGCAAAAGCTAAGCTAAAATTATCTATATGTACATGATCTGAAGCTAGGAAATGTGCCTGTTTATTTCCTTGCCTATACTTTCTAAGCTGGTTGCATTGCCTGTTGCATCTACTAGGTCCAGAAGAGCATACAAATTGCAAAGCAGTTTCTTATGCATACACTTTGTGCTTTGCTCATTGTGAGGAATCTAGTTTCATTTAGCATATTAATTAATAAGCTGCTAGCTAACATAAATGTATAGGACGCCAAATTCTAGAAAGCAAAGTAGTTTTACATTGGGTTCCCTCTGTTCTAAAACCAAAAACTATTAATCTTTTCTGAAATAAGTATTTAAAGGACTGGCACCATATCATGGCTTTGATAGTATGCTGTTTATTATTGTTCAAAGCTTTTCTTCTGTCTCTGTGCAGCTGACCCAAATTTCTACAGCAAAAATTTGCTCTTTTTGGGGAAGGCATATTTGAAGTTAAACAATAAAAAGATGGCTCTTCTGTGGTTAAGCAAAGCAAAGGATTATCCTGCTCATACCGAAGAGGACAAACAGGTAAAAAGCTATGGACTGAATAATGCAACCACACAGTAACCAACATGTCACATCACAGCAATGGAATGGTTACCTCAGATGCTGAACTACAGTTTGCTCTATATTCCAGGATCACACCCAGACACCAAAAAATTCTAGTATCTCGGTGACTGCCTCTGAACACAGTGGTCGGAATGTTCTGTTAATACAGAATAGTTCTTTCTTCTTTGCAATGTTTTTGTGGTGTTAACAGCAACCCATTCTTAACTTTGTTGCTCGTTAAGGCAGACACCTGAGCTCTGTCTGTGTGAGCACAGAGTCACTTTTCATAGGCCTAAAACTGAAGAGGTGGAAATCATATTTTGGAACAGCTAAAAAACACACGCTTAATGGAATCATGAGCAGGAGGAAAAGTATGGGTGCATCAAAAACTTGCTAGATCCGTAAAGCTTAATGATGCAGGGAGAGATGCAGAGTACATGAATTGAGACAAATGAAAGTAATGTTTCTGACAGCAAATCTCTTGTGCTAGCAAACAATAGGCACTTAATTACACTTTTGAACTGCTCAGGATCCTAGTTTGGACAGGTAGGTATCTGCTGCCTACTTAAATATATATATAGTGTGCTTCCAGGAGGGTAGTTCATTAGCCTGGTGCAGACCTAATGCTGTATTCAGTGTAAACCACAGAAACTGCAGGCGTCTTCAGTGAGCAAGTAATTCTGTTAGCATCAGGACTAATTTCCAGTTTATTTTTCTTATGGTTGATTGACCTCAAAGTCATTTAGCATAAAGCTGCAGGGTGAGATCATGCTTTAGCTGTTACAGAAAATATGTAAATGTGCTGTCATGAAATAGTTTGCTGTAAGAAATAACATGGAAGGATTTTGCATTTCACACCTCAGAAAAAAACACTGACATTTTTCCTCCTTTGTGGATTCTCCAGTAAGGTTCAAACTGTTTCTCCCAGAAGGAGTGAGCTCCTTCAGTAATATATTTCTGTAGAGATGAATAAGGGTTCTTTTCTTCCACTTTTAGCAGTATGTATAGGAGCTCCATAGCCCAAAGGTGTAGTGGTCTCAGGTCTGTATGAAACTGTTCCATATTTAGTAAGTGCCAAACAAATTGGTGTCTGGATGCACATGTGAAACCAATGACAACAAAAGCCTTCCTGCCTTCAGAAGCCAGACAAAAAGAGCCAGTAGTGGCTTTTGTGTGGTAGCCAAGTTGTTAAACCACTCACCTGCTGCCTCCTGCTACAAAGATCTGTTTCCTAAAAGGCTGCACAGCTGCTAAACTGAGGTTGCATTCTCTCCGTTCTGTGCCATTGTATAAAATGCAATGACAGAGGTCAGCATAAGTCGGTATTCTGGACTTTTCTCACCTCTGACTATCCATAGTATCTGGCTTGCATTGCCTGAACTGCTTACTCTGTGAGGGCCAGAAGTTTTTTATTCTTTATTTAATACCGATGTTTGTAATCATCTTCAAAAGTTATTAGATTTCCCCTGGAGCCCCTAGGTTAAGATACTTTTCACACTTCTTTAGCTCCCATTCAGAGTTTTGAAAACTCCAGGATGGTTGGTTGGTTGGTTATGGCCAGGAATAGGATAACTCAGTACATGCTAAGGCTGTAGCAAATCAAGAGCTCATCTGCTGTAGCTAACCCAAATAAACTAATTAACACATAAGTTAACAATACTGAAGGGACTGGGTTTTATTACCATTCATGTTAAAAATGCAGAGCATCTTAAACAGGGGAAAGAAACTGGCTAGTCCTAGGAGAGTAACAAATCTACAGAACTGTAGTGAAAAGTTAAGGTGCTTGCATGACAAGTTCTGCTAGAAAAGCCTGTAACTACACTGTTGTTCTATTTATGTATTTCAGGTACAGAAAGAAGCTTTGGAGTTGCTTAATTCTATATAACAAGAAACAGGATACTGGGAATTCAGTACCTCAGGTGTGAACAGCATAGGAAAAAGACCTTAAATACTACTATTGCTCATTTGAAGTTGTTAATAAAATATATAGCCTAAACTTGCTGTTTCCTTCTGTTGTTTCAATTAAATTGTCAACTGGGAAATCTGTTTTATTATGTGATTCTGTTTACTTATGTGAGAATAAATATGGGAATAAAGGTCTTCAAGGACAAGTATGGTATATAGTGGAGGGGAAGCAAGTTTTTACACTTCAGCTGCAAGTTAGGGACTAGCATTACTTGTAAGGAAGGGAGATACAGGACCATGACATAATTTCAAGGCCGCTATTTTTTTTCTAGAGCATTATTCTGTATGGTGAAATAGCCTTAAAGAGTAATGCACCATATGCTAACATTATTAGATACTGCTATAGTTCTCTGATTAAGGTTCGTTACAGATTCTCCTACACAAGCAGCTTCAATGCCACTACACTGAAATGGTGGTATTTGACTTTGTAAGAAGTGCTGTGGTTTTGTAAAGCAGAGAAAACTTAAAAATCCTTTTGTGATTGACTGTAGCATTTCCAGGGAGAAAGTTTATATTAAATATGAATATTTGTTTGCATTTTGAAAGGGTATGTATTTTGAGAATTTAGTGGCCAACACTTGCTGGACATACGCACACGTTGCCCCAGACCCTGACAAAAGGAGGAATGCACATTCCCAATACAGAACAGCTCAGAACTATAGTTTAGGAGACCATTAAGGAGTTGTTTATTTGTAGAGAGAAAGTTAAACTTTCTTCTAGTTCATGCTATAATTTTAGCAGGAACTTTCACCAGAAGAAGAAATTAACCTAGGATCAGAGGTTAGGACCATGTAATTAAAAAAAATACAGCAATTAATAATGCAGGGTATTGCCAATAGAAAGTCTAACAATCTAGAACAAATTAACTATAAAAATCTAGTATTTTAATAAGAAAAGGAAGGAACATGAAGGGCATAAATTACTTAACTAATAAGCCAAGTTAATGACTAGTCAGTTATAAAAAAAATACACAGCTGAGAGGCAATCTAGTATTCTAGTTTCAGGTGATGAAACTAGTTAAGAGGATTTTTTCCACTATAGTAAAGTAATTTCTACTTTTCTATTAGTAGAGCATCAAAATGAAGTAACTAGTATTTCAAAATCCAGAGGTGGATGATGCATGGTGCTTCAGAGATTCTTGGACACTGCAATTATCTGCCATACCCAAAGCTACTTCTGTTTGCCTTGTTGCAGTAGTGCTGTCTGTGCTTTGTCTGTTATAGAAACCAGTACTTGCACAAAAGAAAGTGATCTGGGTACCAAATAAAGATCATTGTTAGAAAAAAAAACAGCTGCTGACTTCCTTGCAGGAAGAAAGACGCACAGAACCTGTGAACTACAGCGTAGCTCCCTCAAGTAGTATTTCCACATCAGTTCCTGTGTCTGAGCCCAAGCCTTTGCTGCTTGCCCTCTATTCCGACATCTCTTCCTCCCTGCCCCAAGTGCAGCTGAACTACGGGCAACACAGATGGGAAAGAAGTGATAATGCAGTATGACTGGAACTCTCAACTCTGGATATCCAAGTTAATTGCACACACATGCACGAGTACATAGATTGTTCTTCATGTTCTTTTGCTTCTTGAGCCATGCTTGTAGCGAGTCTTCGAAGCCAACTAATAGATCCTGTACGTGTAGAGAAGGACACAGGGTTTTATTTTTCACTTGCTCACTATTACCCCCAGGAAAAATTTACAGTCATGAGACAGCTAAAGTTACCAAAACAATAAAGCAACTACATTCTTGTGATGTGCTGTCTTTTTTATTATTATTATTCGCTTACTCACAGATTCACAAAATTCAGCAGTTGGTAGTGGGTTACCAAGTCATTCATTAGTGCAAATTCATAAAGTTCAACTGTACGACATTTAGCCCTCTTAACTGTCTTTTAGGCAAGCCACACACGCTTCTGTTGCCCTGCCTTTGACTTTTTTTTTAAAGCTTCCTCCATTCTAACCAGCATAAACCATAATTTAGGTGGATTTACACTTGAAATTAATGATATATTTATGAAAATGGCTTTGCAGAAGATATTTGGTGTAGTATGAAAAACCTTCAAATGGCAGTTGTTGAACTTCTTATGGGAAGTTAATGCAAGCTAGCAGTCTGTTGGGCCACTTGCAGTACCGCTGCTATCAAGGTTCCGTACAGGTAACAGCTTCACAGCAAACTGTGCATTTGGAATACAAAGCCTCAGGAGAATCTGATATGTAGAAAAATAAAATTTTGGCAGAATTCAGTTGCTGTATTGGAAAGATATAAGAACAGATATAGCTATTTTTTTTTCTGCATGTACACTTTTAACAGTGCAATATGATATGTTACAGAAATGTTTTTAATCATAGTCTAAGAAATCATTTTCATGTGTGTACAAAATTCTGTATAAGTTAAATGTAATGGAATTTACAGTTAATATTAAAGCATAATACAAATGGTAATTTTAAACATTTTTACTCTATAATAAGGAAGCACAGTTTGCTAAAAAGTAGCATTTAATATAATTCACATGAATAAAGTGTGGTAACTTTTTTTAAATATCTTTGCAGTTCAGCAAATGCCCTCAACACCAAAAAAAAATCACTTTTTATTACTGTGTACTTAGCAGAAACTTGGTCTACATAAAAGAATGACAGGTTTTAGACATACTTAGTTCAGGTACATCTGCATTTCTACAGGAACTTAAGAGGAATAAGAGTATTTAATACTTTAAAATACTTTTATCTGTGCAAAGCTTATATAACTTTATTTTATTTGGGTTTACTAGATCCAATAACTGAAACTGAACATGAGCACAGAAAGCAGCAAAGTTCACATTACCTTTTGTAGACCCTTACATCTCAGTTTACATGAATATACTCTATGAAGTTGTGAAAGGATACAGATTGAAAAGTAAAAAAAAAAAAAAAAAAACACACGCCTGTAAGACACCAGACCAAGGAAAGAATGTGTAATAGTTTCTCTTTTATTATTAATTTTTTCTTTGAAGATTACCTAACATCCTCGTGGTAATAACCCAAGGTAATATGTAAACAAATTTCAATGCTGCTCAAATGAATTAAAATATTCTGTTCAGCTCCTACAATAAGTCAGAACAGTGGCACCAATTCCTTTCAACATTAAATCACATTCAACTTATTGTACATGACTCTTGTGCAAGTAATAAAGGCTTTATTCATGACCTTGGCTACATCAGTGTAGTAGAGAGGGATATACCAGCTATTTACGTATTTAAAAAAATTAAACTGACAGAACATTGTATTCTGTCATCTCAAATACCAGCAGCATCTTTCTACATATTTAGGATACGTTTGGCCTAAGCCTTTAACACCTTTTAGAACAGCCATGCAATAAAACAAACTTGGAGATGTTTCTTAAGAGAGAACACAGAGCAGTTTAAACATTTTTCTAAATAATAAAGCCAAGATAAAGCAAATCCAGGCCCTTTTAAATGGCTGCAACTTCTCATACACTTAAAGCTCTATAAAACTAGAGCTTATTAGTATATATATTTATATTTTTAATATATATTTTAAATAAGTCTCTTGTCTGCTTTCAAAATTTATGAGGGATTTTTCTGGTCTTTTGGAAGGGCAATAAATAAAAGTAGAAAAGGCTGAACTGTTTTGCATATCTTTGTGGAAGAACGGAGAACAATTATACTTTTAGAGTTCCAGAAAGATCACTGTACAGAACAAAAAGCTTATATACAATTAAGTGTGCAATTTTAGTTGGCTGGGCCTTTTAATATGTAGGATCTCCTTTTAGACTAGAAGCCACTTCTATTCTTGACCAAATCCCTCTGTTTCTTCAATGGCAAAGAGCAGCTTCTCTTTCAGTTGTTCATAGCTTTTATAAGGTGGCAAATCCAAACGATTGAAACTGAACAGGAAAAAAAAAAAAACAAAAAAACTGTGTTAAGTTTATCTAAATCCCACATAGAACACTACATAATTTGACTTCTTTAGCAGAAGTTTAAAATGTTCTGATCTAACAATAAGAAATTAAGAAGTGTCAATCAGTGCAATTTCAGTACCATATTTCTGTGAACAGTAATAACTAAATTTTACAGCAATACTTCAAGAAAAAAAAAAAAAAAGGCTGGTAACACATCAGATAAAAAATAGAACCTCTGAAGACTTAAGTTCAAGATACAGACAACTATAACTCTCAGGGAAACGTTCACCATGAAATTTAACATCATCCTAATTTGCTACATCTCCAAATTCCAGCAGAAGCATGAAAAAGGACAGTCTTTTCCTTCCTGCACATGCCTAGAAATAGGTTTTATTTTTTCCTTAAGCTTTGCTCTAAAAGGCTTACGCCACAATTCTGTTTCATTCTGTGTCTTACCCAAAGTTATCTTGGACAAAGAGGGATGCTTAACTTCCACACACACCACTTAAAAATGTAAAGTGGAGAAAATGGTAAAACAGAGGATTCCATGCAGGATTTTAAAAGTATGGTGAATATTAATATACCATCACCACCTAAATTATGGTGATATCACCATTAGGTAGGTTGGATATTAGGATAAATTTATTTACTGAAAGAACTGTGCAGCACTGGAATAGGAGTCACCTCCCCTAGAGGTCTTCAAGAAACGTGTAGATGTAGAACATGTAGCATGGCTCAGTGGTGGACTTGTCAGTATGAGGTTAAAGGTTGGTTTAGAGGTCTTTTCCAACCTGAATGATCCTATGATTCTACAATCACAGGGTTGCGAAAGAAAGGCCTGTTTCATTTGCACACAGTATATACGGGAAAGCGATCACTGTACCAGTTTGGAGTAATAATTAATAATCTGAAGCCTAGCAGGAAAAGGGAGTGAGGTCTGTAATGAGCGACTCAGCAAGGTAACTCATTCTTGGTTTGCATCACGGCCTTGAACATTTGCTGTGATTTCTTTCACACTACTTTCTTACATGACCGTATGTTGACCTTTTGTAATGCTGCAATATAAAAAGTATCTCTGATAACTGTATATACCTGATACTAACATGACTTTTGTTTGGTTATTTAATATTATTTAAAATGAAGAGAAACCTCACAGTTCTATACAAGGACATTAGATTTCTGCTAGATTTGAGAGTGACAAATGGTGTACAACGCAGTCATAAAATTTAAGAGTAAGGGAACCAGTAGAGTTTTCAATGCTGGCATGTCAGAGCAGTCAAAGAAGCTGAAGCTGAAGATAAATAACAGATTCAAATTAGATTTCATTGGATTTGGGAAATGACAGACCAGAATAGAGAATCACTAAAGGGTACAGAAAGTTTACATGTAAGAACTTACCAAGTGTGACTTCTTGGTAACCAGGTTTCCTTACCAACTTTTTCAATGCAGAATTTCTGAGGACCATTACTTCCTAGAAAATAGGATTAAAAGAAGTGCAATCTGTTCCTCTGAAATACCACACAAGATATATGTAAGACAATTCAGATAGAGCAGACAGGGCTTATTGTCACATGAATGTGAACACTCTGCTAACAGAAATAAGCTAGTTTCCCTAGTCATTTTTAAGTTATTAAACGGGATTTCTGATATAAAAAGCCCTTCTAGAATCAAGCTGATGTACATGAAGTTCCTGGCATCTGTATTACAGCATGATTCATTTGCAAATGGAACAGTAACATTCCAAGAATTTTGGTCATCTTTCACTTACCCATAAGTTCAGCAAATCCACCCAGAGGTAATCGACAAGTGCCAGTGACAAACTGCAGAAGTCGCATGCGAACCTCATTGTCTGTCTCTTTTACAAACTAGGCATAGAGATTCAAATTACTTAAGAAAAATCTTAGACATAGCAGGTCAAAAAACAAAAACGCTAAAATATAAACACTAAATACAATAAAATATAAAACATGCTAATACTTTATATGAGGACTACTGCTACTTTGATTAAACATGGCAATACCCTAGTCACGAACTCTAATGTATTATTATTATTATTAAGTATTTCCCATATGTGACGGTTTCAATGAGAAAGAACACCATTCCTAACAGCTATAGCACTTTGTACAGAAATTTACTGGGAAGGTGAAGAGGAACAAAAGAGAGGGGAAACTATCTCAATATGAGAGGTGGGATTAATACAGCTAGGATTTTGAGTCAAAAAACCACGGATAACAAAATGAGTATTTGTGCTGTTTAAATGCTGAAACCACATTCAGGTTGCTTAAACTTCTAGTTAATAAGCTTATTACTGGAAAAATCTTAATTATTTTTTTCTGAGAAATCCTATCATTAGATCTTATGTTATTGATCATGCAGATGTGATAGGAAATAATTGATTTTCATCATTTTTTACAGTAACTTTGTCAAAAGTATCTCTAAAATAGTGATTTATCATGAGATGGGAAATGCCCCCTTGTGACTTCTCTTAAGGGAAATTCGTAGCAACTTGGAGGGGGCCTTGTTGGTTTTTTTGTCTGTTTTGTTTTCTTTTTCTGGAACTAATTCTTGGCCAACTCCATTAAGATGTGAGTTATAATCAGTCAGTACTAGACTGAGACAACATGACAATAATCATAAATAATGTGTCACTTCAGAGGTACAGATGTAATACAGAGAAGGACATCAGAAGGTATATATCACTGCTAACAATGCAAAAAAGCTCAGTTGTAATACAGCAATACGAAGGACAAGATAGATTAAAAAAAAGTATTTGATTCAGCTATCCACATATGATGCAGGTATCTCCCTGCCATTTGCCACCCTACAGCATGCTCCCCAAGAATTCCTCCTTTCCTTTTCTGAAAAAAAAAAAAAGAACTAAGAGCGAGACTTCAGAGAGATGGCATCCCTCCGCTCCATGTGTCATTTGTATAAGAAAATAGAATAAAACCCCAAAGAAATTTTACTGATTGATATACCTGCCAGAACCATATGATCTGTTTGCTGTTCCTTGTATAATGACGATAAACAGTGTTCCTTTGCCAGTCTGCTAAATCAACCTCTTGCATACCACAGAGCATAACCTAGAAAAGAGAATGAATATACCTATTTATACACATAAACTACAATTTTATTTTGTATATAGTTATGAGACATGTATTGTTACATGTGTATGAGACATGGTAACAAAAATGGAGGTTCTTGTTCCAAACAAAGAACTAGGGGCTTATAAAAAGGATGGAGAGCAACTTTTTACTTAGGCAGATAATGATAGTACAAGGGTGAATGGTTTTAAACTAAAAGAGGAGAGAGTTAGATTTGATGTTAGGAGGAAACTCTTCACTCAGAGGGTGGTGAGGCACTGGAACAGGTTACCCAGAGAAGCTGTGGACGCCCCATTCCTGGAAGTGTTCAAGGCCAGGTTGGATGGGGCTGTGAGCAACCTGGTCTGATGGTTGGTGTCCTGGCAGGGGAGTTGCAACAGGATGATCTTTAAAATCCCTTCTAATGCAAGCAAGCCAGTCTATGATTGTATGTCTGTTTTTTTTTTGTTTGGTTGGTTTTTTTTGTTTGTTTTTTTGTTTGTTTGTTTGTTTTGTTTGTTTGTTTGTTTTCCATTTTACACTACAATCAGATTATCTTACGTTTACAGAACTCCAAAATTGTTTGTTCTTAAGTGGTCTAAAAGCCAGCATACCAGAAGAAATTAAGTTTCTTCTGACTAATAATTCAATAATAGAAGATACAACCTTTCCCATGAAAAGAAGTTTTATATTAAGGAAGATATTATCTTTTCCATTAAAACCTTGCCTCATATTCCAAGATGATGATGATGATAACATTCTTGCTACTGCTAGTAAAGATAAAATACACTGTGAAGGACAAGTACGCAAAATATTCACCAATAGAGGCAATAAAAGCTTTGCTAAAGGCAAACCCTCCTAAAAACTGAACAGTAAGATAACAGTAAGATAACTTTTTAAGGGAATACTTGCATTTAACTTAAACTTTCAGAACACTGCTCATTATACACATGCAACTTTGGCTCATCTCTCTGAAATAAATAAGCCTACAAAACCTTTTGTCCTTGCTCCAAACCACAACCCCAACAGTGAGAGCAAAGGTCAGGCAGAGGTTAATTAAACATGGTGCATGCAACTAATACTTGTTATTAGCCCTTAGGTTAAATACTGAAGACCTAGAAAATTTAATATTGAACCTTGTTCGTTGCTACAGCTTTCAGTCCTGAGTGTCCTGAACCCTAGAACCTACCCTAGATTATGTACATGAAACTGAGTGACCAACATACACCAGAATCAATTCCTGCACCAACTGGTAAAAGGCAATTCTACTCACTTACTAAAGAGAAAGAAATTTTCTAAAACTAACTGATCAGTCTGTGACCTCATATTGTGTTCCTTTCACAGAAGCTTGCAAAACACAATTCAAAACTGAAGATGTAATCTAAAATTCACATCTACTGGACAACACAAAACACAGATGCAATAGAGATACTAGCTTGCCATTATGATTTACCCCTACACCTCTCCCATTAAATTCTCCATGTTTCACAAGCTCTCAAATGTAGTATGACACAGATGAGAGATTCAAGCTGGCCTAGCCACATTTGAAAAATGTAAAAATGTTGAAAAGAAAGACTCACCTCCAGCTCCTTTTCATCAAAGTAATGCAGCCACTGTAGAGGAACAACTTCATTAAAACCATCAAGAAAAGCTTTGGTTTGTTCTCTAACTCCCCGAGAAAACCGCCATTCAGCCATTAGCCTGGGATGGAAGAAAACAAACTAAATTAAACACCAGTTAGCACTCAACATAAAGGAGCTCAAAGATGCATGATTATGTATGTGGTCCAGTGAGGTAAAATTCCCTCAAATTTTGCTTTCTTTCACTGCATGATTCCTTAGACTATAAAGGACTTAGCATACTTGTATTATTAAAATCTTCAAACACAATTGACAGTAACAATAGCAGGACGTATTTAGGTTTCTATTCCAGTTTAAAAAAATAAAATTATTATAAACCTTTCACTCATCTAAATTGAGCATTATGATTTGTTATTGGAAAAAATTGCTTTAGCTTAAAAAGCTCATGGTCCTAGAATTTCAAAAGAAGAACAATTTCCACCAATTTAAAATATTTGTGTAGGCAGAGAACAGTAAGAAATGCTGCTGCTGCTTAGAATACCTATAACTACAGTTGTCCAGTACTTCCAGTGTAAGATTATTTCAGGCTTCAACAAGAAACAGTCATTTTCTACTCTGAACATCTGATTTATGCTAAGATTCAGAGGAAGGAAAAGGTAATGTATTTTTTTAAGTTTCTACTACAATGCTCAAGCCATTTCTGGATATTAAAAAAGTGGCAGTAAATATAGTAAATATGCATACTACATAAACTATTTCACTGCGAAACTAAAAATAGCTAATTTAAAGTGGGAACTGTATGTGCAGCATGGAACATATGCTGTATCACAGAAGAGGATCTCTGTACACGTGCTTTTGAGATCACTCTGAATAACTGGATCAGAAATACAGGTTCACAAAAAAGGCAGTCATAAGGATTAGGAGGGAAGCAGGAAAGAACAGTACAACAAAACAAAGAAAAAACAGTTTAAGTCTCACCACATTATTCACGATTCTGAATTTCAGTTATCACAATGATAGACAAGTACTAAACAATTTTGAAATCTTCTGTCAAATACATCTTCCCTCTATCTGGTTTTGCTACCTAGTTACTTAAAATAGGTTTGCTCATTTTCAGTTCCAGCTGTCTTCTCATTGTAGATGTAATAACACAGGTCCTCATCTCATCTCTCTAACAGGTCTTTCATTTTTTTTTTTTTTTGGCAGGAGGTATGGTAGCATGTGAGGAGGGGAGGGGAGAGAAAAAGGAAAGAGCCAGATCTACCAAGATACCACAATGTACCAAGATACCATTTCAATAACAGTCCCAAGAATTATATAGTAATTGAAAAATAAATAAATATATGTATATATACACACAGTAAAAAAAGACTAGAGCAACGGAAGTAACATGAAATACTTTTCAACATCTCTGCCTTCCTACCCAATATATTCTTCTTTGTTCTCTTCAGTTACCAAGATATTTGAACCTCCTGATTTCAGCTCATGTGAGGTTACTTTTCCTAAGAGCTCCATATCCACACAGAAATACATTTCCAAGTTACACTCTTCAATGTTATTATCTCTGAGGGTATGAAAAGAAAGAAAAAAAAGACAAAAAATTACAATGGAGGCTAAAACAGAAAAATCCAAAAAACTTCAGGAGAAAGAAAACTACAAACCTTATCCAAATCAAGGAGTTGTAAAATTCAGTATCAATAGATTCTAGATCCTTAATAGTAAGTTTCTTGCTCAGCATTCGTTTATAGAAAGGCAGAGAAAAACCAGTGTCAATAAATTTCCCATGAAACAATGCCTGTTGAACAGAAAAAAAAAAGTCTGTTTGACTTTTATTGAATTGATAAATTTACTTTTTCTTTCTCCTTCAAATAAAAAATAGCAGTAGCAGCTTGGTACTTAAAAAGAACAAACCACTACATTTAGTGAGAAGACAAATATGATTATGATTATAATATGAGAACCTACATAAAATATATAAAAATATAATATGATTATACATATGGCAAAGTTTATCCAAACATATGTTATCGTTATGATTTAGATTTCCTTTGAAAAAAAAAAAAAACTTCTCATAAAGAATACAGTCTATGAAAAGAGGAAATTACTAAGTTTCCTCTTTATTATGTGGGTTGGTATGTATGCCAAGTGTTATTTGATCTTACTTGAGCATATTATTTGAGCTTACATGAGTACTACTGACCTTTTTCACTACATGCATAAATCCTGCAAAACCATCCTTTATACAATGCTACTGCAGGTTGTAAAACAATTTAAAGAGCAAACACATAAAGTTTCTGAAAGAGCTTTCAGAATCACATTCTTTATAGGTAACAGAACTAGAAACGATATTCTCTTCTATACCAAAAATCAAACTGAAAAAAAAGGTCACACTTGTCTCACCCCTCATACACAAAGGGTGTGATCTAGTCTGCAGTCCTGAAGCATAATATTATGCATGCATGCACACACACACAGAGTATTAGCCTTTATACAGACTCAGTGCTTCTGAAAGCTAACAGAGCACAGCTAATATTGTGCAAACATTAGTTTTCCTCATCCTTATCTAGTTTAACTTCTTCACTAAAATACCTCTGAAAAATTGTTTGAAACATAAGCCACAGTATTGCATTTACTGCTTGTCTCTCCCTAAACCTAAATTCCATTAGCAGAAAAGCCCGTGTACCAGTTCATTTTCACCATAAAAAGGCAATGTTCCTTTTTTTTTTTTTTTTTTTTTTTTTTTTTCCCCCACACACATTCCAATTTCCCCTCTCCGGATTATGCTAGCATGCATTTTCTTCTGCTTTAGGAGAGATTAAAAAGCTTCCCTTGGAGGCCTTTATTTGTTTACTTATTTTTAAAGTAGTCTAGAATTCTCACAGGAGAGTGAACTGATAGAAAGAGACATTAAATGTTGAATGTGGCATCCAGCCTTATGACTTCCTGTTTTTTTTTTTTGTTTGTTTGTTTGTTTTTTTCAGAAGTAGGCTCTTAAATCATCTCATTTAATAGCTATAGTAATTTTAGAGCAAAATATGTAAATTGAATCAGTTAATCCCATTTAACAGCTTTTTGTTATAGAGCAACACAATTAATAGAGTACATGGAGTAATACAAGATGTGCATTCTTCCATTTAACCCAGTTTCAGATGAAAATGTCTGCAGTTATTTCAATACCTCTATGGCATTATAGCTTCCTGATAAAAAGAAAAAAAAAAATCAGCCTGTTAAAAGTATTAATACAATGAAACCAATTTCTGTGGCAGTACAGAAATGGGGAACCTGGCCATAAAATCTTCAAAATTGAAGATATTTCCATCAAAACAGAACAAAAAATATGTGTCAAGAAGAAACTACAACAAAAGCAAAACAAAAACAAAAAACCACCCCCAAACCTAACTTATCTTAACTCTGAAAGTATTTTTCCACTTGCACTTCACTTGCATTTGTTCTGATTTCATGCAAAAAGCCTGAGCAACAGGAAAAGACAACCGTATCTTCAATATGCCTAGGGCAGGGGGGTTGGAACAAAATGATCTTTGAGGTTCCTTCCAACCCAAGCCACTCTATGAAATCTGAAAAAGAAAACCACAAAACTTATCTGCTCTTTTTGGTGTCACTATTCCCCATTTCTGGGAAGTCCCTGGGGACTACCTGTCATGATGATCACATAGAAAGAAGATTGTATTACTAGACGGAAGGCAAGAAATGTGTCGTGGTATAGCAAGACACACAGATGCTTGGCTCAGTGGTACCAGAAGAAGAAATGATACAATGTAGCTCTTCAGTTTTCAGTTTAAGAGAAACGTGATGGCAGTGAATCAGGATGCTATCAGCTCCCTGCAAGCTTCTGCTCTCCCCAGTATGAGACGTTTGTATCCAAATAAGTATGTATAATTTGAGGCTCACTGTACTGCAAAACATTTCTAACTGAACAGCGTTTTTAAGGAAAATACTAGTCACATTTTTCAGAGCATCAGTATTCATACAATCAAGCAACAGTCTGCATGAAGTACACACATCTAATTGACAACAATAAAATGTTACATTGAATGTCATATTCTCTTCTATTACCATCCCAGGAAATCTCAGTGGTTAAGAGACATAACTCTCAGGAAATGTTTTGAGTCAATAACCTTACATGCCTTAATCTTCTACTTCCTGGGATTAATATAACCTTTAGAAAACAGAAAAGCAAATACTATTCAGGAATAAATGTACAACTACAGAAAAAAATTACCTTAAAAATCTAACCTACCATGGCAATAAAGCGCCCAATGAAACAGAAATATGAAAGATGGTCAGGATTGATTGTTGATGCTGGATTTATCTGCAGGCAATAGTTGCTCTTGCCAGCATATTCAAATAGGCAGTACATAGGGTTCAGTACTTCATGGGAAAGCAAGAAAAACCATTCTCTAAGGAAAGAAAAACATTTATACACATAAAAATCATCAGATACAAATGTCTATCACCATTTCCCTTAGGTAAACTAGCAAAATGGTCAAAACATATGCAAATTTAGAAAAATTACATAAACAGAGCTGTATTACAATCACAGAAGAAATAAGGCATTATACACTTCTCAAATATAAAAGAAATCCATAATTTAAATCTACAATGTTACAAAATCATGGTTTCCAAAGTTTATAAATGATTGTTGTCACCATGAACACACTCTCATAGATAGGTTTTAGCTGCACACTAGTAACTTTTTTGCTTACAGAATCCTTTCCTCAACCAGTACACACCATTTGTCCTCATTATGCCTGCTTTTACTGCATACAACTCAAATTTCTATTAAAAATATATAAATAACTTAGGTAAAATAAAACAAAACACCTCATTTTCTTTCCCAATCTGACAGCAGAACATACACCGAGTTACAGCAATTTAACAAATTACCATGCCTCAGTTAAGCCAATAGGACAAAATAATGTGAAAATATGTTTTTGTCGAAGTTTAACTAACACATTTTATTCACTGGTTTCATATCTTTCAACTCAACTGACCTGAAATTATAATAGAATCTGGTATTTCAGTGTCAGGATAGCTGATTTTTAGAATACTTGTCACTTTATAGTATCTTTAATATAACCAAAGACTGTAAGCGTTGTCATATGTACTCAGGAATTTTAGTATCACACCCTAAAAGCTTGAAACTGAATAACCAGACCTAGGGGAAAGCTGCAAAAACCCAGAAGTCTGTCCTGTAATGGTGGCAGGAACAGAATTCTATTCTGAATGCCCTTCAGCTGTCACGTTTAATAGATATCTTTTTTTATCCCTGTATTTACCTGAAATCAGGGAATAAAAATGAGAAGCTTGCAGCGGTGTTTCTCCTAACAGTTCTGTGAAACTCAAGTCATGGATCGTGACTTGCTACTGTATGCTTCCAACCCAAAGGACATTTAGAAAAAAAGAAAAAAAAAAGAAAAAAAAAAGGATACCAGGATATCATAACCCTATTGGGTTTTGTGCATCTTTTAATAAGCACAAGAATGTTGCACACCATTCTATGCAAGTTCTGTACTGAGGCAATTATATTAACTCTGTATATCAATATCGAATTTAATAAGCATTTAAATTAGATCAAAGCCAGATAGCAAGGGAGGATTCAAAGAAATTAGTCATCAGAAAGAAGTTCATAGAAGCAATGTATTTTTCATGTTAACAGCCAAAACTAGCCACAGGATAAAGTATCAGGTTGGTCCTTCTCAACAGAAGGTAAACATCTTGAGGGAACACTCAGAGTTTAGCCTGCTAAGAGACAAGACGATAAATCAGGTGCATCAGCTTTCTATATTTGTATTAATGCAGTATTATATTAGCAAGTCATTACACCTACTCAGTATCACTTAAGAATTCTCAGCTAAATTACAATGAGATCCTTGATGTTTCTTAGTTTCACATTCAAAATCTTGGGTAACACTTATTACTAAAACTATGAAAGTATACTACTACTTTTTTTTTTTTTTTTTTTTTTTTTTTTTTTAATAATTCTGCTACCTGTTGTGACTAATACTCTTCAGTTAAGTTATTCTAACATTACATCTCTGGAAAACATTGTTTCTCTGGAACAGATTACTTGAACTCTCCTGGCTCCCATCTTACACTTAAAGTCACTATGATAGGAACACCAAACAAAACAAAACAAAAGCATGCAAAGCAAAATGCGCAGTCTACCCAAAAAGCCTATGAGCTATCATAATTCAGAAGTATAAGCACCCAGTAATCCAAAGAAGCCCAAATGTCTGAAGCAGATTTCCTTACTTGAAAATACTATTCATTTTAACTGAACTTCATTTTAACACAGTTACCTACATAGAAACAGAACCAAATCAAAACAGAATACGTTTACATTATAAAGAAAAAAAAAAAAAAAATCATCTATGGCTATGTCTGGTTCCATGGGTTTGCAGTAGTAATGAAATTTTCATCCTAAAGGTAACATTTCAGTCAAGTAATTCGCAGCAGTAATGAGTGGTTGGTTATCCTCTTTATGGACAACAGAATACACTTTGTCTATGATTTTCCAACTTGTGCTCTAGTTGTTGCACATTCCTGTACAGCCTACACAGTCCTCTGTTGTTACCTTATGCCTGCACTACTCTCTTGTTTACGTCCTGTCTGCTTGTATCAGCCCCAGTCTGGTATTTGATTGTTTGACTTTCTCTAAGTAAGCAAAATAATTTATTTTTCCACTATCTCAACTTCCAGGAAAGATGAATTGTCTGGTAGAAACTTCCTGAAATAATACAATCAGGAACAATTAATTGGCATTAAAAAAAAAAAGAAAGCCAATTTAAGCATCAGTCTTTGTCAAAGAACAACTGAGACCACAGTTTTTCTAACGCAAGGTCGTAACCCGTAACAATTGCCAATGCTGCCAGTTCTACCTCCTTAATATATTATTGGGAGCTAAAGAAGTAACCAGGGTGACACTGCAAAAGCAAGCAGTTACTTTGCTAACAGAATGACATTAGAAACCAAGGTGAGAGTAATAACAAAAACCAAACATCTATGTTAAATAAATTTTCTTTTACCTTGCCAAGCCACCATAATCCAGTCCTTCTTCTCCTCTGAATATAACATATAATCTTCTCCTCAAATCATAGGGTTTTAATGCCATAATCTATTAAAAGAATCAAAATTTCTAATAAACTGTAGATGATGCACTGTCACTGCAATTGCTTCTTCAAATTCAGATTTTATTTAATTGATACAGATATCCCACATATGCCAGATGTTTACACAGATGTGAAAAGCAATTAGACCGACTCATGAAACATTGAATCAATGAACCCAATACAAAAATATCAACTCTGACTCAAAATCCCTTAGCAGCACACTGCTAGCAAGTCGGGGAAATTATCACTAAATGGTTGCCCTGTTCTTATACTCTTACAAAGGTATACATTACCAGCCACTCCTAAAGGAAAATGGGCTAAAAGGCTTTTCATCTGACATATTACAGATTTTTGGTTTTAGACAAATAACAAGATTTCCTCTAATCCAAAGTAAGTGTACTGCTCCCATCAATAATATACTGCTTGGTTATAGAGAATCCTTCTCAAGATGTTTCAATGGAACAAATACAACAAGCAGTTTGATTGTTACAAAGAAAAAAGGAGGGAACATACACTGGCTACAGATTGAAGCTCAATATAAGCATCAATTACACAGATTTTACCTCTGAAGGGCAAAGCAGAGCACCAGTTTTAACTGGCAAAGATAAACATTTTGTAATGTATACAAATACATTTAAAAAAAAAAAGAGAAAAGCAAATATGATGTGCTTAGGTTAATATGGTATGCAATGTGTTTCCGTTTTGGAAATCTTTACCACAGGCTGTGGTATATGTAAAAAAGTTAACAAGAAAAGCACAGACAAGGTCACAAAATAGAAATCCACTAACGATTATTAAATAGCCAGAAACCACACACCCAATTCAAAAAACATTTGAATTGTAAACAGCTGAGAGCTAAAAATTATTTAAGTTAACATATACATTATTTCTTTTCTTAGAGCCCTCCCTAAACCTCCCACCCCCTTTGGCTAATACCAGAAGAAGATTACTATGCTTAAAGGACTGTAAGTCTGAACTAGGTATGGCTATTTTTGTTCTTATGTTTTTTTTTTTCTGAATAAACATAAGGACAAATTTTGCAGGCTTACTTGTTGGAAGGAATCCTCAAACAAAGTCTGTCTGGATACATTGATTTTCACATGGCTTGGCAGTGCATTCGACTGTAATCATAAGGTAATAATATTAAAAGGCAGAAACTAAAACTGTAAATTCATATAGTTTCAAAAAGTAAACAATTACTTTATCAGTACCTGACACAAGTAACGGAAATGAGCAAGTTTCCACCTAAAGCTACGCTCATAAGCAATCTGTGGCCCTTTATTTCTGTAAGGGAAATATATTTGAGATGCATTAAATACACAGACGTCAAACAGCACATTCAACACTAAACAAGCTTGTAGATTTCAATAATACATTAAAAACTGGGATCATAAGACACAATCACAAATGGAAATTCTTAATAGATGCCCTGACTTCTTTTTTATATAGCTTCCCAAGGAAACAAAAAGCAGCTGATGGTTCAGTTGACCAGTCTTCCATTCCTTGGCTGTGCAATGCAAACCTATTTTGTTTTGTTATTAAAGACAATAGCCAATTTACCAAATTTGAGAGAAAGGTACAGGTTTTGAGGATTTCAAATTCCTATCAATTTTGTAAAAATTAGAAGACAGCTAAAGGAAAGACATCTATATTGTTTTCATTGAGTGAAATACTGCAGTATGATCCCAGTCACATCATAGTTACAACAAAAAATTAAGGATCAACAATGAAGGCTTCATGTGCTTGTGAAGTATGAAGAAATTTATGGAAGACTAATCTAGAGGCTCTTTGAAAGAGAGGCCATCAACACATCAAAGGTAAATCCAGTAAGCTCTACACAAAACATTAAGGCAGGTACCCATCAGATGGGTCAATGCTTCTGACTAACCCATTAAAACAAAACAAAACAAAACAAAACAAAAAAAGATTTGCATGTAAAATGTAGAGAAGTATTCAGAATTAGCTTGCTTAGGCATTAATATTGCCACAGAATATATAACTATAAGCAACAACTATAAGCAATGGTCCGAACAATCATTTCCTATTTCCTTTAAAAATTTGTCTATTAGTTGTATTAGTTGAATTCACCTTATTTCCCCTCTCAATTTATAGTACCCATACAATCTTGTTATTTAAACAGTGTATAAAAACTATCTAACATTAAAGCAGTATGGTGAAGTGTGGCATAGAAAAAAAAATGACAATTAAGGGTTAAACATTGATTTACAGGACAATGATTTGCTCTGGATTTATTACTCAATTCTAGCTAAACATGGATTGTTTTCCAACATGAGAAGAACTTTATCATTAAACTGTAACAAGTTAAAACATTAGAGATTACGCTTAACTTCTTACTTACACAGAAGATTTCCCGGTACGAGGATCATTGAAGGTGGTGGTTCTAGTATTGTGATCAACGAAGTATCGCACACCTTCTCTAGTATATCTGATTTCCCAGCCCTCTGGAAGCGGATCTTCATTTTGTAAACTGCAAAAAAAAATTGCAGAGTACTTTTTCCCCCCATGTCATGACATTTAAAGTAACAGTTAAGCAAGATCTTTTTATCTGGGCAGTCAATTTACACACCTACCCTTGAGTTCGAGGGTCTTCCCATTGTGTTGTCTTTGTGTTATGATTTACAAAATACACCCTATCATTTGAATCCACTCTCCTTTCTATGGGAGAAAAGAAAAAAAAGGCAAACAAAACCAAAAATAAACTATACAACAATTGCATTCCAAATTTCTTTAACTGTCCTTTCCTGAAATCAACAGCTAATTAACTTACCCCAGCCTGGTGGCAAAGGCCCAAGTGGATCATTTTCTGCTGATAACATTGAAGCCTATTTATAAACAAGAGGACATTCAGTTAGACAAGTATTATTCACCTTTCTTTCCCATAATGTGTTTTAAGATTATCACGAGTTCTGAAGACTGTGCATTTTTAGTCTGTTTTTAAGGAAAAGCATAATTATGTGATAATATATGATTTGTGCACTTGCCTCCACTGCTTCCAACCCCACATACCATCCCTTCCCTTCCTAGAGCAAACCTGAGAGATCCAGTGATCTTGAAGATGTTACAGTTCACAACAGTTTTATGAAGACACAAAGAAGCAGTGCTTCTTGTTTAAGAATATGCTTTACCATTAATTAATATTTGAAATTAAGTGTGAAAGCACAACGACTACTGCCAATATAGATTAGGCTTTTTGGTTCCTCAATAGCAGATGTCTTTTCTTGGTGTTTAGCTATTTTCAAACTTTGTTGTTCTTTAGAAAAACAGTCACATTCCATTAAAATGTTCAGATGTTTAAAATTATACTAACATACAGTAAGGTTAAAAGGGGAAAAATAATTATTTTTTTAAAAGATTAAATTATTATGAAGAACTATGCTGAACTTCTAATAAACTGTAACCTTGCAAAAGTCTCCCAGTAGCTCCCAAGAACATAAAGTAAGGAATAAAGGGCAGAAATCCCCCAGACTGCAGGATCATGCTCTAATTTATAATCAAAAGCATCACCCCCTGTAACTTTTTGGATGGAAAATTCACCTATCTAGTTACGTGTTACTGTTCTTTTGTGCACAATTAAATTTTGATAAGTGGAAACCAGTCTACGTTTTCCAAAGGGTATCTTAAGTATCACCTTACTGCTAATACTGCCTTGGTTTTCAATAGCATTAGCAATACAAAAATCTCAACTCCATCTAAGAGTTTACAAACACCAAATTCAGGCAAAAAAAGCTACAGTATTTTTCATGTTTTCCTGTTTTCTATAAACAGAGCAAGGATCAGGAGAAAATGCAATGGATACACTCAAGATCAGGCTCTCTTCACATCAGATGTGAAGAGAGAATTACCACCATCTCATCAACAAATGCACTTAGCCTTTTCTGCTTTTGGAATCTATGCAGTCACAATGACCTGTAACCAAAGACTTGTCTGTGATAAGAAGAATAGCACAGAACAAAAAATGCTGTCTGCCAAAGATTTGAATGGTGGTAGGATTCAGAGTTTTCTGATCTTCTTAATGGGCCCAAAGGTTTATATGTGGCTGCTGGCTAATGTACATTTACAGAACAAACTGTAACGCTAGGCAGTGGCCCCATTTCAATGAGCCAGATTCAATAACAAAAGCAGCACAGTATATTAACCCAAGTAAAGCATTCATTAATGTCACGTTATTTCCAGTATCTAGTCTCTCTCTGAGCTAATTCATACTTCTACATGGTAGTGCACTATATGCTGCATATTAAAACTAAGACGTTAAAATAGTAAACAAGCAGTATCTTGTATTCTGATTTAATGATAAAGGTCCATCCTTAGAAAACAGTCTGCGACATTCAAAGATATTTTTACACATCAGCATGCTTTGAGCTTTCAAATTGATATGAGGTAACCATCTGCAGGATGAAGAAGGCTGTTCTATCTAGCCAATACTATGTTTATAAGTAAACAAACCATAACATTTGAATGTTTCTAACAGCTATCATTTAGTACTTGTACAGTAAGTGAGAAGCGTTTTTTAAAGAAAATTCTATTCGTTTTCCCAAGCTTTTTCTTTTTTTTTTTTAAGTTCATTTGAATGTATATAGCTGCAGGATGTTAAATGTATTAAAAATCAGTAACTTCAACAAGTTACACTGCAACTAATTACGTGCCTATTAAGAGAGAAGAAAAACTTGAAGCAAGAAGTCTGAAGCAACTTCTCTAGTATTAAATATTTTGAAATATCTAAGTAGCCTTTCCAGGTAGAACTACTTTACAACTGGGTGTAACTAACAATGGATTTGGCCAAGGATAAAATAAGACTGTAAGTAGTAATAGAATCACTGCTACGTTCCATAAAAAAATATGATAAAAAAGTAAAAGGACTACCTACTGTTAGGATAACACAACAAAAGAGAATGAAGCTAGACAGAAATGCATATAAATCAATAGCAAGATAATTAAAATCCCCTATTTGAGAGAAGTACCACTAGTAGAACGGAAAAAGTGAAAGTAATTATAATAACTATACCCCATCCACTTTAATTTCTTCATACAGTTTAGATTCATGGTAGTTGAAATATTCCGTTATTTATTGAGAGCATTCATTCACGTTTTTCCAAAAAAAAAAAAAAAAAATTATAATCTCACTTATAAACTGCTATATAAGCAGAGCTCTGGTGTGTCACCAGAGGAAGTTACCTGTGGTTTGACCACAACAATTCTAAAAATATACAGCAGCACTTAAATTAAAACAACAACAACAAAAAACCTATGTTCACATTCTCTTCAACATCATTCAAATTTTTCTTCCCCCCAAAAAATTGAGTTTTAGGTATGCAACTGATGCACTACTTAAAAAATAGAAATGTAAAGAGATGCAAATAGGATGCAACCAGTCCAATTATCTTTTCCTTCAAGCATATTCTGTCTGACAAATTCTAATTTGATGATTCTAAGGTCAGAAAGGACATGCTGAGAAATGAGTCCAAGATTTTCAGCAAGAGTTATTAAATCAAGAAAGAATTATAATCTAAATAAATAAAAAAAAAATACATATATTCTCTACTCTGAGAGAATAAATCTAGCTCAAAATCTCAGGGTCAGGAAATGTGAGAGTTTTCTGAGATGTCTGAGGTCTATCAAATTCAAAGGAAAGTTAGGTATCCAGATGTATAGAGTCCTAGTCCAGAAGTCAAAATGATGCTGATTCAGACTTATACTGTAATGGTTTCTTCTCAAAGCACTCCAGTTTTGAGTTGAACTTATTCAACTCAATTGAATTAATTTATCATTAATTAAATTAAGATCCAATCCTAGAGACTTAAGAGACTGCACAGTTACAATAAAGCATTTAGAATAACAGTGACACACAGGCATCATCTTTAACTGCAGAAGAAACAACTACCCATTTATCTCGTTAGAAATGAAAAAAATCTGTCTCAAGAAATATCTTCTTTGAAGCTACTCACGATACTTTCTTCCAACAGTTAAGTGAGCAACTATCTGAGAGAAATGGAAAGCTACATTAGAAATTCTGGAGATGAACCGGGTGACTTCGGTTCAAAATGAGCTCAAAGTAAAAGAATTACCACACCTGTACTGATGAGAGACTCCCAATCACTAGGGAAGTTTTGAATGCCATTTAATATTCAAAATGTCCAAACCACTCTTTTTCAGTTAAGGGAGTGCTCTACTTTTACCTGTTACTACAGTCATTGAAAGTCTTAAGTATCATACAGTCCACAAGGCTCAAGTTAGGAAGGAGATTCAGAAGGAAGTACTTTTTTCTTTAAGGACGATTTTTATAAACTTTGCAAACAGAATCAGAAGTTGAACAATTGATGAGAAATATAGCACACGTGGTTGAATGGTTATTAAACATTCATTTTTAAATTTTATGCAAAAATTACCGAATAGAGGTATCGTTGGTTAAATTGTTGCATAGCTCCCTGCAGTTGATTACGCTGAGATTGCCATTGCTCAAAGTTCCTGACTGATTCCATTGTTGGTCGCTGCCATGTTGTTGTTCTGGTGTTATGGTCCACATAGTAAACTCTTCCGCGATCATCAACTCTTCTTTCCCAGCTACCAAGAAACATAAATGTTAACAGCTAAGTTTTTCAGTACCATTGCATAACTAATTTTCTCTTTATGCTAAGTTCCTAGACAGTATTTGAATGAAGTACTGAGAGTGACAGTCATGTTTTTAATTTCTAAAGTATGCAAAAGTACTCCCCAGCTTCATTGGTAAAAGAACAAATACACTGAGCAAACAGGCTGCAGGAAATAGCATCCTCAGCTCTTTCTGTCACCTCAATTTTAACTTTGCAATTTCCTGTGACCATGAACAAGTTGGCAGGTTTCACACACACAAAATAAACAACCGTATTTTCTGAGAATCAGAAGTCAAGAACAACAGCACTACACCTAGTTGTGCCATCTAAATACGGGAGGTGAAGTGTTCATTATTTAATGCTTACATTTTAAAGGAAGAAAAACATAATTTAGCAACTACATTTGAACAAGTCATCAGAATGAGACGTATATATACACCAATATTCTGATGCAAATTAACACAATTCTGAGCTAACTGAAAGTTAAGGTTTTTATATATATATGATACATTTTCAATGAGCTGCTTACTAAAGACAAGACTGTAGTTCTTCTTGCACCAACCAAACAACAACATAAAAATAGTACCATTACCAGATTTAAATTAAAAAAAAAAAGTCTACATTACCCAGGAGGTAAGGGCTGTGGTCTTTCCCATGTTGTAGTTCGTGTGTTGTGATCAACATAATAGGTTCTACCATGAGGATCCTTTCTTTGCTCCCATCTTCAAGACAAAAAAGACTTTCATGTAAGTCAAGGTGAAAACATTTCTTTTGGAGTTATTTCTCACTAAGCAAAAAAAGCACTTTGCTATTGAATGAACACACAATGATGCAAAACTCATTCTGAAACACCAAAGACAACTCACACTAGAATAAAAATCATTTACTTCCTGCTTGAACTGGTTTCACCATAAAGACTTCTTTACAGACTTGGTACATAAAATGAGTGCACATCAATATTCACAAACATTTCCAAATTCTATTTAAGGTATCTGAAAACAAAGCCAAGTTATTAATTGCACACAGTCTCTATGCTAAAATAACTAAATTCAGAAAGTTTAGACACATTCTTTGAATTTTCAAGTACTTGCCTCTCACCAAAAAAAAAAAAAAAAAATATTAAGCACTGTTCCCTATATCCAACAAACAACAGGATCTTTCAAAGTGAACATGAAACGCACACTATCAGATAATTTTCCCCGTGTTTCTATTTCCTGTCCTGGTAAATTCTGTATCTGATATCCCTGGGGATTACTTCTTCAGTTTTAGTTGCAAAGTCCTTACAATGAAGATGGGTAGAGGACCAAACATCACAAGCAATTCAAGTTTCATGCTCTTGAGAACTGCTGTAATACAATACATGCCATTTATAAATGGGAGAGGAAAACTGGATTAGACAATGAACTGAAGTCCTTGCTTGTGTTAGATGTATGCTTTTCTTATAAATGTAATTAATTAGCTCCTAAAAATAAAGGCACAACATCTTGCTTGCTATTCATAGAATTTGATGTGCATTTCCTCACTATTACGAAGTATCCTATAAAACTACTGGAAATGCTTTCTGCAGTTCAAGAGGTTAAATGGCAAGACTATCAGGTGATAAAACAGAAGCAAAAGTATGTTACAGAGTTATTAGGCTCAACATAACAGAGGCTCCACTAGATTTGAGGAGGGAAGGAAGGAGAATACAGCAAGGGAAGAATGACAATGTAATGAATTTGGCCATAGTGTGCACTATGACTGGTACTCATGATCCTGTCAATAGGAAAGCAAATAACTAAGGAAAAAAAGTGGGGAGGGGAAATAACTGCAGGAATTCTCACCTGAGCTTCCACTGTCAAAACACCCCAAAATTAAGAACCCTGTAATATTTCCCTACAAAGTACATACCATACTTCTGTCTTTTTAGATTCCTGTTTTCATGTTTATCCAAATGCAGAAGCTCAAGTGAACTGTCCCTAATTACTTAATGAACCTGTTTCAGAGGGAGCAGATACGAGACAGGCTCTCAGAAAGATCAGCTGCAATGGCATAAATTATACGCTGTGGGCAATAAACTGTGTTCAAAAAAATGCTAAAATAGTTAATATTTAGAGTATCACAGAAATTTCAGTATCCTCAATTAGTTACTGAAAACACCTTCTCACCCAAACATGAAAGCATTTTTTTTTTGATGGTGGTGGGTTTTTTGTTTGTCTTGTTTAAGATTGATATATGTATTGAACATGTATTATATTTTTATTTAATGTTTAAGCATATCTTTAATTGTGTACTTAAGGTTTAGGACTACAGCATTAGTCTTAAACAGTTTCATAGAATTAACAGTTTCTAGTTATTCTGAGCATATACAGAAACTTAAAATCTGTGTTTTTAACATTATTGGTTACATTCCTACGCTGCAAGCAGCCACAAGTTTTTGTAGACTATTTTACTCCTTTTCACTTCTCTGTATCTTAGTTCCTACTACGTTCTTATAGTTTAAGAACTGAAGGAACAATGAATTATAACCCAAATAAGTTTGAATAGATCAAATGAAAAGCTTTCACATCCATAATGCCCAAGAGTTCCTCTATTTAGATCATATTACTGTCTCAGCAAATCAGTGATCAGTTGCTAGTTTCTGGGGCATGAGCTACTAGCCAATTATAGCAGCACAGTACAAACCCCATTTTAGACCAAATAACCCCTTCTCAGCCAGCTGATGTGCATTCAACAATCTCCATATGGAATTAAATTTCTGTTTCTTTATACACACATTCAGACCAAACACAATTACAGTATTAAAATCAAGCCCACATACCCTGGTGGCAAAGGTTCTGTACTGGCATTGCCAGGCTGCTGTCTTACAGGTTCTCCAGACGCACTTGAGGTTGAGGAGGATTCCCTTGGTTTTGCTGCATCTGCTGCTGTACTGTTTCTGGCATTAGGTTGAGCACAGTCTGTTATAGCTGTATCTTCTAGTCCAGCAGACACAACAGGTAATGTATTAGCGTGGCTTTCAGAACAACTAGCTGCTTCTGCTGTTGACTGAGGTTCTACTGTAGTGTTAGTGCAATCTGTAGACATGGGAGCTTCTGCAGAACCTACCACTGCCTCGGAGACAGAAGAATTACCAGCTTCTGGTGCAGAGGCAGATGACTCACCATTAACTGAGAAATGGGGAATAAGAACATTTGCATATCAGATTCTGATGAGTTTTTACTTTTTTAATGATCTACTTGTATAGCAAGCTACATTGAAACAAAGAAAGGAACATGTTTAATTCACACCTACATGCCATAAGCAGCATTTTTGCCTAAGATGACAAAAAGTCACAGTGCACCTGCCTCAGTTAAAGCTGTAATTAAAATGTACAAATCTGCAAGCCATTCTTTATACTTCCAGCAAAGGTAATACCTTAGTTTCCGCATATTTGGTTCAATTCAACTTCACACTCTATTCTTTAGATTAGCAAAAGGTAGACAGCTGCTTCACAGAAAACAGTACCACCTTATTTGCTTTGAACTTGTATGAACATCAAAACAAGAATCATTATTAGCATGAGATGAAAGAAAAATATTAGGAGCTAAATAACTATTTGAAATACAGAAAACTAAGAGGCAGTTCTTACACTTTTTTTCCCTTTTTTAGAGTTGAGATATAGAATTGTACAATTAAGCAAAAAAAACCACCTGTTTATGGCTTAGAAAAAACTCCTCACACCCCCAACAAGGTCAGTAAGTCCTAAAAATCTGTATTTTGCTAACTGTTGTGGGCTAACGGTACCTAAGTAATTAGTTAAGTACCACAGAGTCATTCACTCACACTTCCCACCCACCCACAGTGTGATGGGGCAAGAGGAAAGGAGGAGTAAAAGCAAGAAAACTTGATGGTCAAGGCAAAAAATAGTTAATAAGAAAAGAAGCAGAAAAAGAGAGAAAGACAACAACAAAACAAAACAAAAAAAAAAAGTGATGTAAAGGCAATCAAAAGGCAATCATTCACCACCTTCAGTGGGCAGACAGATGCCCAGCCAGTTCCCAAGCAAAAAGATGGCTAACCTCCTTAAACTTCCTCATCTCCTTTTTTATTACTGAGCATAACATTACAGGCATGGAATATCTGGTTGGTTCAGGTCATCTGCCTGGTTGTGTCCCCTCCCAAACTCATGCATACTCCCAATCTATTTACTGGCCCTCGAGGGTAGGAAGACTCTGCAGGAGGATCTGGATAGGCTGCACCGATGGGCTGAGGTCAACTGCATGAAGTTCAACAAGGCCAAGTGCCGGGTCCTCCACCTGGGGCGCAATAACCCCAAGCAGAGCTACAGGCTGGGAGTTGAGTGGTTGGAGAGCTGCCTGTCAGAGAAGGACCTGGGAGTGATGGTTGATAGTCGGCTGAATATGAGCCAGCAGTGTGCTCAGGTGGCCAAGAAGGCCAACAGCATCCTGGCCTGTATAAGAAACAGTGTGACCAGCAGGGCTAGGGAGGTGATCGTCCCCCTGTACTCGGCTCTGGTGAGGCCGCACCTCGAATACTGTGTTCAGTTTTGGGCCCCTCGCTACAAGAAGGACATGGAGGTGCTTGAGCGAGTCCAGAGAAGGGCGACGAAGCTGGTGAGGGGCCTGGAGAACAAGTCCTACGAGGAGCGGCTGAGGGAGCTGGGATTGTTCAGCCTGGAGAAAAGGAGGCTCAGGGGTGACCTTATCGCTCTCTACAGGTACCTCAAAGGAGGCTGTAGCGAGGTGGGGGTTGGTCTGTTCTCCCACGTGCCTGGTGACAGGACAAGGGGGAATGGGCTTAAGTTGCGCCAGGGGAATTTTAGGTTGGATCTTAGGAAGAACTTCTTTACCGAAAGGGTTGTTAGACATTGGAACGGGCTGCCCAGGGAAGTGGTGGAGTCACCATCCCTGGAGGTCTTTAAAAGACGTTTAGATGTAGAGCTTAGGGATATGGTTTAGTGGGGACTGTTAGTGTTAGGTCAGAGGTTGGACTCGATGATCTGGAGGTCTCTTCCAACCTAGAAATTCTGTGATTCTGTGATTCTGTGAGGCAGAGTAACAAACAGATAAGGCCTTAACTCTGTGCAAACACTGTTCAGCCACAGCTAAAACGTAACTGTGTAATCCAACATTATTTTAGTCACAAATCTAAAACACAGCAGCATACAAACTCCATCCCAGTCAGACCTCTGACACGTGTAATTTATATAGGTCAAAGACTTAAGAAAATTATTTTGGAATCAAAGTAAATTGATTTCTGTCTTTTTAAGAACAACACAAATGTCATCCAACTCAAGCAAGCATAATCTCATAACAGGTTTAAAGCAGACATGGATTTGGCAGGAAAAAGGGGCTAAGAAGGCATAAGTACTCCCAAGCCCAATTGGCTAGTAATACATCAATACCAATCATCTGCAGAGCTTAACAGAACAGTATCTCAGCACATGACCTCGCCTCAGACAAGACAAATCATGTACAGTAGTCAGAGGACCCCCATTAAAAGTCAAGGCCCTTATTTAAAGCAATGCAACATCAGTCACAACTAGGGGTGCAGAAAACACAGGCTAAAATCAGTGACAATTCTATTCAAGCTTCTCAGTTTGTACCTCTTTTAGAGTTGGAAGTATTTTTCTTCAAGACCAAATATAATATGCAACACAGACCAAGTAATTTTCGTAGTGATAGCATATTATCAGCTTACAATTCTAAGGCCAAAATACTACAATTGCTCTATATTCATAGCCTTATTGATAGAAATGTACAAAAATTAACCATAGATTAGTACCTATAAAATGATGGAACATCATTTTAAAGAGTTTACTTATTTTAATTCTGTACAGCATCCTTACAAATAAAAAAATAGCTAGACTCTACATACTACATGCAATAGCTCTGTAATGTCAGCAATTTCTTGCTTTCCCAGAAAGTAAGAACAGATACTGGCAAACTGTAAATCTCATTTTCCTCTAATATACATGCACACGTACAAACAAACAAAGGCAGGTCAAAGAATTACAAGCAATAAAATAGAAATCAGTAGCATATCCCAATTAGCAATCCAGTTTCTTTAAGGAATTATCACTGGGCCACATATATTTCTTCACATGCATAACGATGAGCATGATTTTATAGGCAGCAGCTGATTTGTAAGATCTGTAAAGGCATTGCTTTATGGAAAAAACTATTCCCAGGCAATATGTCACTACTTCCAGCTCACACAGAACAGGTTAACCAACACCAAGATACATCAAGACTTCGTATTAGTTCAAGCATGAGATTAAAAAAAAAAATTAACTACAGACAACCTGATCAGTTTTCTTCAAATGTCTGTTTTAACTAGCAACAACTTTATTTAAATAGGAAAATGCCAGCTGAAGTTTTAGCTTTCATTAAAAAAGTAATTTCGATTCATCTACATGAAAGGATCTATGAGATTCCAGAAAGAAGTCAGAGATCAAAGTAACTGACAAATTGTTGTTTCTTTTAGTAAGTTGATCTCCAACACAGATCTATAAAACATTTTATCAGCTGATTACCTCATCATTTAGATCTGAAAAAGCAATTCTGGCAACATCACATAAAATGACAATCCTGCTAAGCACAATGGTGAGAAGAAAAAATAAAATAACTGTGTCATCAACAAATGCTGAAGACTCATTCTACATCTTGCCTCAAAAAAGTCTCCACCAACGGGTACAGTAGTTGAAAACTGTTCTAACAGTGACTTAGTGAAAGCTCAGTAGTATGATTTCATCAATATTACTATTTGGACAAATCAATTATTTCTGCAATTACACTATCCGAAAACCAATTTAAAATGGATCTCTCAGCTATTGGATCTCTCTACCTAAAAAGGGAACAATACTTAAATAATACATATGCTCTTTGGCCTTCAGCTGAAAAGAGAAGGTAATTGAGTTCAAGTTCTCTAAATAGAGATACACTTCACAGAAGACCTGATTTAATTACTACCTTCTAAAGTTTATAATTATTTCCGTCATCTTTCTACCATCCCACATTTCCCACTCTATTACAGGAAGCTTGACAGTCTCCATTCTCCTGTTTATTAACAGCTTGCCTCTTCCTATTTAAGAGTACCTTTTTGCTCTGCTGTTGCTCTAATCTCAGCCAATCAGCTGAGGAAAGACATAAAGCACTTAGAAAGCATAGTTATGATTAGATGCAAAGCTCTCTCTGAAGAACAAAAATAATGAAAAATATTTGCTTTTCACTTCTTTTACTTTACTGAATGTTACTTCTAATCATAACCAGTATTAAAGTTCTTGTGTGTAAGAAGAAAATGAGATTTACTATTTACCAACATCTGTCCTGAAACAAGTATTTTTTTAAAAAATGGAAGGCAAGAAGAATTTACAACACATTTCAACTAAGAGCACAATAGTTCCCGGTAACAGGACGAGGGGGAATGGGCTAAAGTTGCGCCAGGGGAGGTTTAGGTTGGATGTTAGGAAGAACTTATTTACTGAAAGGGTTGTTAGGCATTGGAATGGGTTGCTCAGGGAAGTGGTTGAGTCACCGTCCCTGGAGGTCTTTAAATAACATTTGATGTAGAGCTTAGTGATATGGTTTAGTGGAATGTTAGTGTTAAGCCAGAGGTTGGACTAGGTGATCTTGGAGGTGTCTTCCAACGTAGATGATTCTGTGATTCCCTGACAACACTAAACAGCAGATTTATCCAATAGCAAAAGAAACCTAACTATAGTTATTCAAATTAATTCTGTGAAAGAAATCTAAGTTTTCCTCCTGGCAACTCATAATATGGTTTAGTCATCTGGGATAGGGAAGGAAGATCTGGATGCTTTACATCTTTCTTCATCCAAGATGAGAATTCACAGGGAAGTGTGGAAGTTGATAGACTGAAGAATGGACCTACTCCAGAAAAATTAATGGAAGTGAAAACACAAGATTACAAATTCAAGCCCAGAAACATCCTTTCGGTATTTTTGAAATCTCACAAAAAAATGTACAGGAAAAGTGATTCAACTTCAGATTCATTTCAACTAGACAAAAAAGCTTTATGGTACATGGTCTCATAACCCTCCCATTCTTACCAGTGCTGTTGACAGGCTGAGCTGCAAGTGGTTTTGGTACTGGTGTATTTTTGGGTCTGGATGCAACGTGAGTAGGAGATGGTGAGCTGTCTCCATTAATAGCTTCTGTGCAGAATGCATTCTGTACTACAGAGTTTGAAGGTACTTGATTGTCTATCCCATTAGAAATATCACAAGCAGATCTTGGTAAAAATAATAAAAAAAATATAGGTTTACATTAGTACAAACATGTTGAACAGTTAGACAAAGTAAAACAAATCCTACACTATAACATGGTAAAGAAACACATAAAGGAACTGTGGTAAATTCACAACAGTTCATAATACCATGTATGCAGCCTAGGTAACAGTCAAGTGCAAGAGAAAAACAATTAAGGAACAACATACAAATGTTGTTTTGAAGAATTTTAGATACTTAAAACAGACAAGATTTCTCATTTCCTCTTCATCTTTGACATTGTAATGGCATATTAGAATTGAGTTGGGCAGACCAATGTGCCTGCCACATCTTCCAAAACTGCGTTAAGAAGCATTCCAAAGCAGCAGCTATGAGTAGGAGAACTTTTTCTCTCATTAAGCAACTGGAACAATAATTTTGTTTGTCATATCTCTATTTTTTTTCTAGTAATAACATAAGTAAAAAAAACTTCTTCAGTAAAAGAAGTTTCTCTATGTAGGGGCAGGATGGGCCAGTAAGTGGACAGATACACATAGGAAGCTCTGTGTTTGAATGGCTGCAAGGAAATACATGTATTGTAAGGGCCTATGAATCCAAGGTCCTGTTCTGCTACACTACTTTTACTTAAATGTATCCCAGAATGCTTAAAGCCACTCACCAGAATCACATATTATGAAAATTACATTCAGTGCCAACTCCCTGTCTTCACAAGGAGTAGTGGCTAAAAATTCAAGTTAAATGTTTAACAAAAAACATAAGAAACGATTGGACTGTGCACTTGGTCACATGGTCTAAACTTTTGGGTAGACCTGTGCAGTGCCACGAGTTGGACTTGATGATCCCTTGATGGACTTGATGGGTCCCTTCCAACTCGGGATATTCTATGATTCTACAATAACTATTATGAGTCCCAGTTTGCAGAATATGAAAGGAAGAAACAATTTCCATGCTACCTTACCCAATTCAAGATGAGTAGTATTAACAGAGAATTAAAATACTATCCCTTTTTTTTTTTTTTTTTTTTTAAATGTTTTAGAACTAAATCAAGAGTACTGGAAAGTTATATTTAAAACTCTTGTAATCAGAATACAAACGTCAAGTAAACGTGACAGTTAAAGCCACACCAGGAGCAGCAACAGTTGAATGAAAACAAATGATTGCTACTTGTGTTTCAAAGTGTTACGCATATGCATTTAAATTCATTTTGCATAGTCCCAAACCTTTCTAAAGCAAACTAGGGTAAGTAGCTTTTTATACTCACTCCCTCATATTGGGCACCTATGGGAGAACTTCTGTTCAAAAGAATCAAGTCAATTGTACAATGACAAATGTGTCCTTATCATTCAAATGCATAGCAATTGTATGCTTTTTCACTCCATCCTGTGTTAAAAACTTATGTGGAAAGGAGCTGACTGCAAGGTAACTGGCAGATCAGTAATGTTAATTTGATGTGAATATTGACCTACTTCACTCACTAGTGGTGAGAGGTCAAACAGTCTACTCCTACTTCTCTGCAGGCAGTCCATCAGCTGGCATAAAGATGGAGGCACCCAAGAATGAAGCTCTAAATTGATCCCAAAGTCTTCTTGCCACTTCAGGTTGAAGCAAGCAAAGTCTTTGCCTTAGTGTTCTGAATACTGCTTCCTAAATGCAATACAAGTCTGTTCAACAACTTCCTGATAACAACCTTAAAAAAGGAACCGGGTGAAGGGGAAGTCATTTAGACTTTTTTTCTTCTTCCTTCCGTTCAAATGGTACATTGCAACAAGTTGGTACACATGAACAGAAATGTCTCTTAAACAGTAAAAAAACAAACAAACAAACAAACAAAAAAAAATGAATGCACTAAGTACACAAAATCACAATAAGCCACTGCTCCCAGGATTTCATAAAATTTCAACCAACTAGAAATCTATTTTCAGAGGGCTACACTTCCAAGAGGCAATCATAAACTACCAGAGAGCAGGCTCTAACAGGAGAGGAAGGACAAAGCTGCAAATTTAATTTCTGTCAAACTAAATTATGCAATTATTATACAAACTGTATTTATAAAACCTGTAGTAAAATAATTAAGGGCTTGACAGTGAAAAATCACTCCCATTCACACAAAAAATGTTAACTGAAAAATTTGCTGATATATGTCACATACAGTCTAAAACACAAAAATAAATCCCAACCTTATTGTACTTCTTGCTGAAGCATCTCTGTTTTCATGCACAGCTTCGCCGTTTTGCTGAACTTCTACTGAACAGTGAACAAACAAAAATCAATAGAAATATTCCACTACATCTCTTTGAAATATTAATCGAAGTTTTACAATCCAGTTGAATTGTTTTAACTTACTGGTTGCTGGTGAACTGATATTTGTAAGAGATTCTTGTTCAACAACCAAACCATCTAGCACAACTGTCAGTTCACCTGTTTGCACCATGCCACTCTTGTTTTCCAAAGACAGCTTCAACTGTTCTTTCACCTTCTCCACTAGAAACGGAGTTGGGGTGGGTAGGAGAAGAAAAGGAGAGAAGGGATAAAGGAAAGATTAAATTCTAAGCAATGTTAAAAAAAGATTGTCAACAAAAATATATTTAGTTGTACAAAATATAATGTGAGATATTCAGATGATTTGAATCACCATAGAAATCACTTTGAAGCTGTGTAAATTTATACCAGCTGTGGGTAAAAGCACAACATATTACAGAAATAAATTGTCCATTTACGTAACATATTTGAGGTATACTATAGAATCCATGTATCTTCAGCACTTCATTGTAAATGATTTCCCAGGTTTTCTTTTTCCACTAAACCCTTCTGAAATCATGCACTACTTACATAACACAGGAAGGCTTAAAGTCAAACAACTTCTGAACTACACATCCAAATACTACATGTTACAAGTCACAGGGAATTTTATCGTACAACCAGAGCTTATGTTCATTTATTGTATCACCTTCTAAAAGCAGTTCTAAGAGACAACTAAAAAGAACACCACTTTGAAGAAAGAATAAATACAAAGACTTCGTGCAGTCTTTTCCTATTTAAGAACATATATATATATTTTAGTAAGCTCTTAGGAGCATTTTTAGAGACTCCACCTCCAAGGATTAAACAGTAAGAGAGGATACCTCAAGCAATCAAAAATTAAATGAGAAACTATTTTCCACAAACTTTTTGTTTTGAGATACACACACACACAAAAAAAAAATGTACGTGGTGCAGTAAAAAAAAAAAAAAAAATCAATATAACTGGTAAGCAATGCACACACATGTAGACAGACATATATAACCAGAGGTAAAACATGCTGTGGATGTTGCATAATTCTCCCTAAATCAACTGTTACTAGCACAGCATTTAAAACTACATGTCAGAAATGCAAACACAGTAAGCTATGAGTTCATATTAATCAGGTTAAAATGGTTATGGCCTTTTAGTATTTGTGGTCTCAGATTAAAGGATTATTTTTTTCAAGATGTATCAGCGTATTTCCCTCAATAGGACAGCGTTCCAAGCAAAAGTCAAAGCTCACTATGCAACTTGCACTTCTATGCATTAAACTAGCATTTCCTAATTTTTTTATTTCTTAATAAACATCATAAATGAACAATAAACATGAAAACAGGGAATGCTAGCATCAGCTATTATCAGATATCCCCAAGACTGCTAAGGTCAATACTGACATCTGTTCCTTTAAAAAACAGATTCAACTGTATGTAGTGGGGCAACTGTTACTAGTAGACACCCAATGCTATGTTACAAATGGATTTCACTGAAGCAAGCACAAAGCTGCCAAATTACTACAGAATTACTGATTTTGACATCTGCCTTTTAGAAAATGGTAGCAAAAGAAAAGGGAGAAGAAACTAGCTTACCCCAGAGCTGTTACGATACATATTCATAACTGTAAATTCTGCAAAGGGTGATTGGTTTACTTTGTATTGTTTTAAAGGTTAACTTCCAAAACCAGGCCAACCGTTCACTGTACTCTAACTGAGCTTGCAAGAAAGTTGGGAGGGATATGGGTAGCAATTCACTACTAACAGTGCTTAGCAGGAGAAAGTAATAGCACTAATTCTAAAGTTTCTGCATTTAGGAGACATCCTCTACATCTTCTTCAGTGAAGCGCCAAGTACTGCATTTTATGTTAGGTACAAATAACTGAACCACAGAAGGATACTGATCAGATTAGACTATCACTGAATTACTTGATAATCCAGCATGTGTCAAACTGTTGACGCATCAAAATCAGAAGAGCTGCACATAAATCACTTTTACTGCAATGTACAGCTAACTCATTCAACCATTCCCTGAAAGAATTTGCCAAGTTATTGGATCCTACAATCCCTGTATCTACAGCAACAAAATATTAGCTCTTTTGTTTTCTGTTACTATTACAATCCAGTTTCTTCTGACATAGTTAAAGCATAAAACATCATGCATTGATGTTTGTACATGCATGTACAGAAGGTACAATTATTTTTGTGATCACTTTTTTATTCTTTTAGAAAGTATTTAAAAATATGGCCTTGTAATGTCAGAATGAATATTTAAATAGTATTTTATTTCACTATAATGTCATTTTAGAAATCACTTTAAAAAAAAAAAAAATGCAACTTTTCTGCTTAACTATGAAATCCTGGGCAGAAATCTTTTTCATACTGCTGAAGAAACTCACTTCATTTTGCATTCTGTTTCAGTTTTCTGTAAGAATCAGAACAATAAAGCTGGGGGGAAGGGGTTGGGTGGGATCTCCTTTCCTCCACCTCCCTGAACAGAGCTCTCAGATTTGTGTATCTAACTTGTAAGAAAGGTTAGAAATTGGTTTAGCTGGAATTCTACTGCCACTCTGGAGCGGAATTTAAAGTGTGGATTCACCATCTTCTTGCATTCATGAAAAAAAAAAAAATTTAAGCGAATTAGATAAAGAAGACCTGTTTTAATTCTATTAAAGACAACAAAAGTTAAAAGTTACATAGAACACAACAATCACTGATATACTAAAAAGAAGTTTCTCAATTGTTTCTTTCATCAATGGTTTCTACTGTTCTCTGGGCAGCCAAATTATGAGAGAAAAATATGCAGCCCTTCTATTAACGATTCCAAAGAAGGAAAACATGAACAATGATGGCTTTTTAAAAACTTCAGATTTTGTTTTGTTTTAAAAACAAGTCTAAAACAGATCTTCTAGCAAATTAGATATTAGGTTGCCACAAAACATTTCAATTAATCACTACTGTCTTTACTTAGTTTGTAGTAACTTGTACTCTGGTGTATGTTTCAAAATTATTGTATCCCGCTGTTACATTTAAATTGCTCTCTATAGCACAGTTATAAATGTCCAGAAGAGACAAGGAAAGACATCAACTGAAAATCAGTTGTAATTACATGAATAGTTAGTAGTCTGATTGCCAGTTTTGATATATAGATTAGTAATAATAATTCTACTTAAAATATCCTTCAGGATAACTTACATTTTCTATTGTGTATTTCCAAAGCTTGTCTCAAGTCTACAGTGGCTCTTCCTAATAAAGCATCTGCTTTTAAAGTGTGATGGCTCCACACTCTAAATTCCAGCGTAGTCTGTGGAGTCACATTCCTGCATATAAAATACATTTTTAAAAAAATATATACAGACTTGAAAGTATTCATTCGTGTTATTAGGAGTATTTGATCTTAATTCACTTTCTCATATTTATTGTTATTTCTTGATACTAATTGATTGAAAGTGTTTTTTGTACTGTTAGGGGAAATTTTTAATTAACTAAGCACTGTAAACACTGTAATATTTATCCTTAAGATCAATTAAAGAGCATTACTATAATAGCATAAGGAATTTGGGGAGTATCAGAATAACCTACACTAAGCCCAAAGCTCAGTTATATAACAACATATCTTACTTGGTTTATGAAAGACATATTTTCCTTATTCCTCACTAAAAACTCTAATCTAAATAATGTGAGGTTTTTTTAATTAAAAACTCACATTATTTAATGTGATTAAAAAGGTAGTACGTATATTTAATTTGTCTGTCACTAGAAAGAAAAATACCAATTATTAAAAATGAAAAGAAAATACAACCAATCAGCTACTTGCAAGCAGGAGGAATACATTCCATAGCTGTTAACTTGCCATGAAAATGTTGATAAAACATTGCTTATGAATCCACAAATATATATAAAATCACAATGCATGCTCACAAAAATCAGAGGGGAAAAAATAAAACGATAAAGCTAAAGTAAAAACTAGAGGAAAACAGAAAGATAAAGGTCCCAATTACAGTAATGCTACAATAAGCCTTGGCAATATCTCTCCCCTGCTCAGGAAGGAAAACAATGCTAGGACCTGCAGAGTAAGTTTTGCGATATAGGGTCTATTACAGCAAGAGTGCTTTTAGCTGTGAAAATGGAGCAGAAACATTGTACTGCAAGTCCAAGGTCACATATCCGTAAGAACTAGAAACATGAAGTTATCAGTATTGCTAAAAATAATGCTAAAAACAATCCCCAGGCCACACCAAAAGAGCTAACTTCAGTCATTTGAACATGTTGGACAACATGGATCATTTTTGTAGAAATCCATGAGGAAGTATGCTTTTATATTCTGAATAGGCTGCCTTCTAATGGAAGACTTACTAAAACAACAGCTTAAAAAAATAAAAGGGGGGAGGGATTACACACAGAATACACTGCTGGTGCTCATGCATGCTCCATACAGGTCATGGGAACTTGTTAAGTTGTAGAGTTCACTTATTCCTAAATAGATTGGGCATCTGAAACAAAGATACCTTTCTGACAGAAGAAAAGGGGACCAGAATACCTGACATATAAGAATCGGATCCTAAATAATACTGATGATGGAATGAATTTGTTTGGCTGTACTGGATACATCAAATTACTTCATTTCTATCAGCTCACCAAATCCTGTCAAATGGAACCTGCCTCCTCAACAGCAACTCTGGTCTCTGTGAGTATCAATAGCTCTGCACTTGTGCTAGCATTAACTCCTGGAAATCAATGTTAGGCCCAAGACTACACTATTCAGTTTTGCTGTACTACAAACGGCTAATAAACTACTAAATCTGAAACATCAAGAAATGTGACAGAAGAATGAATACCCGCCTGGTTCAGCCCGGGTCTACAGTTAACAACTAGTGTTCCTAAATAAACGGTTTCCCCAAAGTTAGTTATATTGTGCCTCTCCCCATTCTCCAGAACAAAACCAGGTTCCCCTAACTAACAAACTGGCTATTACTGTACAAAGGCAGGTCAGATGCTGTAAGGCATACCAGCCCATGTTCAATGCCTCTTGAAAGCAGCTGTGTTGTTTCCACACCCAAATCTATAGTAGTACAATCTTGCTTGCATGATAATGCACTCTAGCCGACTACATTGCGCAATATTTGCCAATTCTTCATAGGGTCATAGTCAGGTATATCTGCACCTGTAGCACAGTAAGTAAATTAAATCATAAAGACATTAAACTGCTCAAACATAAGGATAAGTCAAATGGCCATTTTTCAGTAAACTGCTTTTGTGTGTGTACCCCTTTCATTAGGAAATTTAAAACAAGAAGTGACTTTCCTTATAACTACTATTTATCCAGCTGAGAATTTTTGCGTTTCAACATTCAGAACGACAGTAAGATCTTCTAGAGGTGAATCTTAAACTTGAAAGGTCCACAGTACAAACAAATATTAAGGGTATACTGTGGGCAGTAGGTGTATACAAGAACACTCTCCTCAAAACAAAACAAAACAAAAATGTTCTTGGAACATTATAAGCACTGAGAAAAACTTTTCATTTAAGATAAACAGCATCTTACGTCTGCATGTAGTTATCAACAGCCAGATAAAATTATGTAGGCAGCCAAGCCTAGTAAATATTTGCCTGCAGGGTCTGGCTAATAAACAGTATTAAATAATCAAAAAAATCTACTTACACTGTCAGCTGTTCATCCCACTTTGGATTTGAAGAACTACTTGATTTTGTTGTTTTCTTGATTTCTCCATCTGCAGTTAATTCTGTGTAGAAAGTTGTTCCAAACCAATTCTTTTTCCGTTTCAGTTTGGCACTAGAAACTAATAAAATGTATTGCTTTATCTAAAACAGCACACTTGCTGAAAACTAGAAAAAGTACCACCTACACAATGCATAGAACATGGTAGAGCAATGTTATTCCTCACCTTTTCTACTTCTGCTGAACATAAAGAGGCCAGTGCTAAAATGGTAGCTTTTAATTTCAAAAACTACTTTGTCAGGTAGTTGACACCAAGCTTGACATATTCCTTTACCAATGTACTGATAGTATATTTAAGAGAGACAGCACAACAATTAGAGAAAACTGAAAAACATGTGGTTTCTTTTGTTTATCTTCTCACAGTTCTTCCTCTTCCAACTCCTCTATTTTCTAACTGAAAAATAGCTAAGTATGATACATCTGAAAGATTATCAATTTTTTTTGTTTGTTTTGTTACTGTTATTTTTCAGAGTCTTTAGTATTTTAAATTTTATGTACTTATGAAGGTACATGCAATTTAAACCTATTTCAAAATTTCACTGTTTTAATTTTTTTCACTATATGTGTTTCACTGCAAAGCCACTATGGAGCACTCAATCTCTTTGCCTATTCCACCTGTCCAGTTAACCTCTGTTTTAACACATCAGTTTGCTAAAATTAAGAAAATAACTCTCAAATTTCCCCCTACTTAAAGAGCTTTGCAGATAAACTTAAGGCTTCAACTAAATCTTCAACAATTAGAAACAGCAAATGACCAAATAAGCTATTTTTTTTTCTCCAAATAACTGGTGTGGTCCTCGGTGCTCCTGAATATAAATCTGTTCTCTCACTTCCTCACCCAGCTGATAACATTACTACAAAAACCAACAGCAGCCTAGCTGCCAACATTTTAAATTCTACTTCAGGCACATTCTTCAGAAGACATCAGTGGACTCACAGCTGTACATACCTGCTGGCTATGCTTTTTCTTATTCCTCCTATATTTCAGTGTGATCCTCCTCCCCTTGTCTTTCAAACTAAAGCAAAGCTGAATACTTTCAGCCACTTAGAACTAATCTTCCCTGTTACTTTCCTGCCTGGTACTTGCTATTCCAGAAATAAGTGGGAGTTAACTAAACTGTCTGAAAGGAAGACAAAAAAAGATTCGTAATATATTTCTGGATTACAGTATTCTGGAAAATATATATTAGTTAATTAAAAGTCAGTGGGATTCAACTGTCCAAGACCCTAAAGGCACTGACCACAAATTTTTACTTAATTTCAATGAAAAGGTGTACACTTAACTCCTTTACATTTAAAAATTCCAGTCTAATTCATGTGTCACGTGTCATAAAAGGGAGCTGCAGCATTGACACTGATGAAAGATTAAATGTAAAAGATTAGAAACATGATTCCACACATGGGCCATATTTTTTCATCTGAAATTGATACCTTTTTCAGCTTCAAAAACCCCTACTTATTCCACGTTTGTTTTTTCCTCCATATTTTGTTTTTTTAAAGCAACTGCAACAGTTCTTAAAATAAAGCTATTCTGTCATAATATAAAAGCTTCCTTTTAGTTTTCTCCCTTTTATTTGATTATGTTTTAAGTCATTAAGTTTTTAGTCCCCTGACAAGAACAGAGAATAGTACCATAAGGACTTCTTAAAAAAAATAGGAATAAATACAAAAATATTAGCAAAAAGACTTCAAAAAGAACTGACAAAACAAGATAACTCACCAAGACCAATTGAAAAAATAATGATGGTACAATTTGTTGGCAACAAGCTTGTAACTATCTAAACCAAAACCACTCCATATGAATTTCCCTGCCTACAAAATGAGTATAAGCTACTTGCTTCCTTTATGTAAGTGCTTTTCAACTACAGTTCTTGAAATATAAATCTAGATTTTGCAACAGCAAAACTAATCTGAACAAAAACCGCAGGTGACACTCCTCTGCCTCCCACCTCTTTTTCTGTACTGCCACTGGCATTCTTCTTATCTTGCAATGAAGGCTGGTTAGAGAACCAAACTTTCAGAAAACTAATCTTAAAAATTGTATGGATTTCTGTCCACTTCAATCCTTGAACCAGACCTCGAAATCAGAGAAGCTTCAGTGCCAGGAAAATACAGAACTGCTTATATAATTAGCAGTGCAGTACAGTACAGGGTATCAGAATGATCATTTCTGCATACCCAGTTCTGAAGTTACAGGTCATTTATGTAACTCAGTTTGTTACAGTTATTTATATACTTGATCCAGGTGGCCCCATCTATGCTATTACTTATACTTTATTCTGACAATTTGTTATGTTATAAAGTTACCTGATCCTTACACAAGGTTAATCAATTTTCCCACAGAAGGTTCCTCTCATTTCATTAAATATCCATTCTGGGGACAACAATGTATTTTTTTCCTCATATAACCTGGTCCTCTTTCTACCACCCAGCATGCTGCATCTTTCTTCAGATATGGTATTTTTTAAGACACGGTATCCTCCTGATGTTTTTCAAGTCTTAGTCAAGATAGACTCAATATATTCTTGGTTGTGCATTTTTTCTTACTTCAGGGTTCCCAGATTTCTCAGGAACCCTTGAAAAGTTCAGGTTATGTATCAATGGCAAAATAACATATATACATGCATATGCATACATATATACACATATAAATGTACGTGTGTATATATTTATGCATAGTATCTAACTACTTGCTGATAACATTTTTACTTTTAGGTAATTACGACAACGATATAGCAGTTGTCAAACTTGTTAGCCTAGATTCATCCTGGTTATCTTTGGACTACAATGGGTATTTTTTCTGCTTTGCCATCCCATAGAAAGAACAGCTAGGACGTGATAATCAGCATCAATTCCTGACCAGTTCTTATCCATGAATAGCAAAATATATTTTTTGCATACTGCTGTGCTTCCTTTCCAGTAGATACTGGGATGACTAAAATCTATCTCAAACTATACAAACACAGCAACATGAAAAAAAGTAAACAGTCACAAGATGCAACACTGCACCCATTTTCACTGTAGTTCATTACAACTACCCATCATTTTTGTACGATTCCAGTAATATATGTTCCTTCTATAGATACTGTGCCATTAACTACTTGTTCCCAAGCACAATTCCTTATATTTGCCCCTACTGTTGTATTGCAACCTATTTTTTCTTAATTGAAAAGTTCATATAACTCTGTCACCCAACTTCCACCATTTCTACCTAGCTGCAATTCATCTACGCATGTTATAGTCATACTCTAAATCATACCCTCCAAGTTAATTATTGAATACACTGATCTATTTTTCACATTGGTTTCAAATGTATTTATTTTTTCCAGAATATGTATGTTTCACAGTAAAAAACACCATGACAAATATCACTACTTGCCTGTTACTTGCATCTGTAACCTGCCATTATGATTGTTACTTGTATCAGATCTTGGTGAGGCTGTGGCCATGTCAGAGGCTTATGCTTTAGCCTAAAAGAAAAAGCACACAGATGTTTATTAAAAAGTACTCTTCTCTGCATATTAGTTACAACTCTAAAATATTCTACTAATCAGCAAGTTCCCAAATGTTACTTCTGCATGATAATTCAGTATTCAGTATTTCATAACATCGGTTAAAAAAAATTACTCTGTAAATCTGTCACACCTTATACCTTTGAGCATGCCACAGCACTTCAGTAATGCATACGTTTACAAAGTTTAGAATACACGCACATTTACACAGTTTCTTGCTTAAGACAAAAAAAAAAAAAAAAAAAAAAAACCAGCTGTGACATCAATGTTCCTATCTGTCTCTAGAAAGTATGCCCATGGTCTGATTTCAGATGAGCTAAGCACCTACAACTTCAAATGAATATGTCTGAAATGCTTACATGCTTGAAAATCAAGTTGCTACAGCAGCACCACAAGTGATTTAGACAAAGGACATTTAAATTCTGTTCTAGGACTTGCAACCAGTTTTCTCAACCACTGCTGTCCATGCACCAATCACTTCCCTCCTCCATCGAGGCAGCAAGTACTTTGCAGGGACCACCCCACCTTAACATTCAGCAACTAACATACTGGGGTCTGACCCTAGCTGGGGCATCCCAACACTTGAAGCACGTGCACACAGCATCAATGCCTTCCCCTCAAATTACTACACCTGAGAAAAAGCTAGAAATAAAGTATTCCCTATCAAACAACTGTTTTTCATGACAAAAATATACACACTTAAAATACACTTTCCATCGTCTGAATGAATACCCGGATATTTAACTCTGCAAACATTAACTGCCATCAATAATATGGAATAGTGGTTGCTAAACCTTTCTGATCACACAAACACATCAGCAAAAAAAATTTTGAGCATGCACCCCCAATATGCACACTTTCATAAAATTATATGCGTGTTATACTGTAGCATTATGTATATTATAAAACACACAAAAATTGAATTTTAAAAGGGCAAGATAAAGATGAAATAGAGTATTATTAAAATATTTTTATTTATTAATAGTATACAAAATTTTCTGTCACTAAAAAACATTATAGTATTTCCTAGTGAGAGGAATGCAAAGAATATGTTTCTTTTTTTTTTTTAATCTTGTTTTAGCACTTTGTAATACAGTGGTTGGAAGGTCTGGCTATACATTCAGTTTATTTCAATGCTTCGTTTTAATGTCTGTCATAGCTGGAAAAGGTAATTCACAAAGATACGGGGATCCAAATGGAAGTACATTATTGGCTGTGCTTCCTAAATCATGGTAAGTCATTTTTCTCTCTCACCCACTGATTACACACACTTTTTTTGTCAGATGTGTCTAGTAAGTTTCATCTTCCCCAATGACAATCAGTTGTTCTTGCAAATCAATGAAAGGTGTTGCATTTTTGTATTTTTAATAAATGGGTTCACAGTCCACTGAACCTATTCATCAGGTTAGGAAATTGTTTTCCAAGTTTAAATGTACAGATACAAGAGGTGGCACAGATGTGATACAGGTGATACATTTGTATCACATATACAATGTGATACATTTACATCTCTTGTGGCAACAAAAGCAAATAAAGATGGAAACATTTCCAGACAATCACTTTCAAAATGCTCCATGGCACAGATTTCTTTCAAAAAGCAATTACTTTCTCAACATCAAAGCATCTCTTTTAATGTGTGGAAGGGACACATTGTCTTTTTGTTGGTGTTGTTGTTTGTAAAATATCTGCTGGGTAGTGTACTACTAACAGCCACTTGTCATAACAGAAGGTCAGCAAATACAGTAACACTTGTTGTTTTGTGAAAGAAAAATACATAATTCATCGTTGTTTGACAACTATTCTGAGCACGTTGCCATGAGATAATCAGCAAAGTATTGTAAAGATACTGCTACTTAAAGGTCTTGCTTCCATATCATTAACCACATCAATAACATCCTGCAGTACGTTGTGCACTTCTGGTTCCAACTTCCTTTCTGTAATAGCCTGTAATGATGCAGTGAGTCAATCTCACATCTGGTGCTATCTCTAACCTTACCTGGTAATTCCCCAACAATTTTTGTTTTGTTTTGTTTTAAAACTTCAGTCAAAACAGGCACTCCATCAGTGGTTACAGTTTTCCATAAAAAATGTTTTTATAAGTCATTTACTGGTAGGAATCTCTCTTCTCCAGTACATCTTTCCTTTAGTGGCTTATTTTATTGTGTATTTCCTTATCAAAACAGAATCTAGCAAATACCATAAACTGAAGGATGTTAGAAACATCTATATTTACATCCAACTGTATAGCAAACCTCACACAGCGTAATTTGTTCTAGTACTCATTTCTTCAGATCTTCAGTACTATTTTCTATGTGTTTTCTAACAGTAATTGCTAACAAATAAATGCATTTTAGTTGCCATATTTTTTTCCACACATTATGTCAGACATTTTTACCACATGAGGAAGAACAAGTGTTTCCCCAGCATATGTGGCTTTTTTTTTTTTTTTTTTTTCCTTTTGCTATTATGTAAGGAACCTCAGGAGGGGTTTCTCTCAAGATTTATCATTAAACGTAGTGAAATCTTGTAGAGTATTGTATTGAGAACCACAGGACTTCAAACAATGCAGAAAAAAAATTGAGAGGTTTGACTTCATGTTTCAGATGCTTAAAGATAATGAACACATATCTGTATTTCACATAGTCTTCTTGATAATTTTGATTTTTTTTGGCCCACTTCTTGTCAAATTTGATTAAACTGTCACTGTTTTTACCTCATAATACGACTGACAAAGAGTTCATACCTGTAGTAGAAGCATCAGCTCTGCCATGCTCCTGTTCACTCATGCTTGCATTATTAGTATTACCTTCAACCCATGAAAGGTGCCACTATGGAACTCCGACCCTCCCCACACACGCACCCCACACTGCACAATACCCCCTTGTCCCCTCTCAACACCATATGAGATGCAAGACCACATTAAGTATTACTAAAGTTTAATTCCACCTTCCCTCAGAATCACAGAATGTGTGAGGTTGGAAAGGACCTCTGGAGGGCATCTGGTCCAACTCCTGCTCAAGCAGGGACAACCACAGCCAGTTGCCCAGGACCACGCTGGCTTTTGAGAGTCTCCAAGGATGGAGACTCCAGTCCTTCTGGGTAGCCTTCATCACTCCTGAAGGAATTGACCTTCATCCTCTTCATGGTCCTTCACTGGACTCTTCTGAGTATGTCCATGTCTCTTGTGCACTGGGGGCCTAGAACTGGACCCAGTACCCCAGGTGCGGCCTCACCAACACTAAGTAGGATCGCTTTTCTTGACCTGCTGGCAACACTTAGCCTGCTGCAGCCCATAATAGCATTAGCTTTCTTAGCAGGAAGTGCACATTGCTGCCTCACGTTCAACTTGATGTCCACCAGGACCCCCACATCCTTTTCTGTCAAGCTGCTTTCCAGCTGGGTGGCCTCCAACATGTACTGGTGCCTTGGGTTGCTCCTCCCCAGGTGCAGGACTTTTCCTTGTTGAACTGTATGAGGTTTCCATCAGCCCATTTCTCCAGCCTGCCGATGCTCTCTTCTGGATAGCAACATGACTATTGGGTGTCTGTCATCCATAGATTTAATGAGTGTGCATTCTTCCCCATCTTTCAGACCATTAATGATGACATGAAACAGGACTAGACCTGGTAGACCTCACTGTCTGCTCATTTAGCCCATACTTCAGCAGCTTCCCTATGAGGATCTTATGGGGGACAGTGTCAAAGGCCTTAATGAAGTCCAGAAGGACATTATCCACTGCTCTTCCCTGACCTGTACCAGGCCAGCTGTTTCATCACAAGAAGTTATCAGACTGGTCAAATATGACTAGCCTGTGGTGAATCCATGCTGACTACTGCTGATGATTTTCTTTTCCTTCCTGTGCCTGGAAATAGTTTCCAACATTAGCTGTTCCACCACCCTCCCAGGGATCAAGAGGAGGCTGACCAGCTTGTAGTTCCCTGCATCCTCCTTGCTCTTCCTGAACATAGGAGCGACATTTGCTTTCCAAAAGTCTTTGAGCACTATCCCAGTTGCCACAACTGAGCAAAGATTATACAGAGTGTCCTCACAATCACATCTGCTTGCTCCCTCAGCACTTGTGGGTGGGTCCCATCAAGGCCCATGGATTTATCAATGTCCAGCTTGCTTAACTATTCTCTGACCTGATCCTCTTCTACCAAAGGTACACCTTCTATGCTCCACCCTTTCACCCTAGTCAATGGGACCTGTGATTCCTGCTATCTCCCTGGCATTGTATTCCTATTATTTCAGATAAAATGTACGTCCTAGGATTTTCTTCCCACACCTCAATGGATCATCTTGGAAGCCTCCCTTTAAAGACCACTGATAAGGAAGGCACTAACCAAGCAACACACGCAATCAATTCTGCAGCAACTAAAGTAAACTCTTCACAAGAAACCATGAGCTGCACTCTAGTTCTAATCATACATGGAAAAAAAAATAGTTTAGGCATATTTTTGTAACTGACAAATTACAATTACTTTTATAGTGTTTTTGCTGTGGTTTTTTTCCTCCGCCTGCCCCATCCCTGGAGGTGCTCAAGGCCAGGTTGGATGGGGATTTCAGCAATCTGGTCTGGTGGGAAGTGTCCCTGACCACGGCAGGGGGTAGGAACTGGACGATCTTGAAGGTCCCTTCCAACCCAAACCATTCTGTGGTTCTATGATTCAACCTGCATAGGTCTAAAATGCTTGAGGTTTTGCTTTGTGTTGTTTTATTTTGGTTTTGTTTCCTTTTAACTGTACTCTCAGTGTGCACAAATCAAGATAAATAAATAAATAAAAACAAAAACTGTGTCAAAGTCCCCAGGAAGACAGGGCAGACAGCTCATTGCCTAACCTACTCAGGCTTCAGGTTTCAGGTGCTGATTTATCTGCAAGACATACAGCTGGCCCTAACCTGAATTTCTGGCCCTGCCTGCTCCTAAGCTATGAACTGAATTTGGCATACACGTTTAGCAATGTCCTGATAACACTGAAGTGAAAATTCACTACACTTTGCTTTTTATCTTTAACCATCAGGGGAAAAAAATGGTGACAATGGCCAGGAAAAAAATAGTACAATGCCAGGAAGCTACCAACGTATCAAGGAGATGAAAGAGTTAGGCTTGGCTTTGGCTGCGGGACTGCATGTTTCTGCGACAAGTACACAACTACGTCCCTATCATCGGTGCCCCAATGTTCTACTTCTGCTGCCCTTGTAAAAATTAACATCCTTTTAGAATAAAGGCCTATATTAAATTATTGACAATACGGTACACCTAGGTACACATGCACAGCAATGATTACAGTTCTAAATTTTTAGAACACTGTAAATAAAATACTGCATTAGCACACATGTCAAATACTATTTAGAAAAATAAAATATATGCATCTGCCAAAGAAAGCGGTTTTTTTTAAATATACAACACTTTTTGTATCAACAATACATGAAGAAAATCTTATATTTTATATTCAAAATGGCTTTTGAGCAAACTAGTTGAATTAAATAATTCTGGTCACTCCATGGTTTAAAGATTCCAAAGCTGCAGACCTCCCCATCCTTGCTTAATTAGGAATTAAGAACTGATACGGAATTAATAGGGGAAAAATTCATTACGTTTTCTAAGTCAAATTAAGAAAATTTATCAACTGTTTTTCTAGTAACTTCTTTTTTAGGAATACATCAAAAAATGACTTAATGCTTCAGACAGTTATCAGTTACTTCAATCAGTAACCATCCAAATCAGCTACATTTTTGAACAGGGCTAACAGGTCATTGTTAAATCAGACCTGATCCAGATTGGTTCTCCTGGAAGAAGAGAGAGCTTGCTCACATCATGTTTGTGATTTTCATTCAATGTCCAAAACAACAGAGAAACAAAAAAGAAACTTAATTGCCTGATTCACATTGAGTAACACTCACAGTTGGATAGATCTTTCTTCCAGGTAAACAGAGCCTTCAGGAAGAAAAGCCAGCCAAGTTATGTTGTACAAGACGAAGGATCTTATCTAGATATTTGAAACAGAAACAACTATTACCCTCTGAAGGCTGTTCTGGATAGAGGACAAATGCTGCTGCACAGTCAAGGAAGAGAAGTACAAACCAAAGCTTATCCCCTCAGGAAATTTCCTCTAACAGGCAAATTACTACTGTGATGCAGCCACAGAAATAAAAATAATAAATAGATTAAAAGTAATTTATCATCTAAGCGTGTCCAGAAGTGACAAAAATAGTATTAGTGACATTGTGTAAGGTGCTGGTGGTAGATTGCCGTATACTAGAAAAGGACAGGACATGAAGAGTGTTACTGGGAGCATAAAGACAAAGAAATAGTAGTCTAACAAGAATTAAGGCTGAAAGTAAATCTGGTAATAATCTAGAAATATATCAGGAACACATAGGAAACAAATATAATGGCTACTAAATTAAAATACTGCTTGCTTTTACCTCAGGCTTCTCAGAGTGCAGGCAGTGCTGCACCAGATGGAGTGAGCATAAACACAGGCTGTGTGAAACTAAGCAGGACAGTAAAAAAGTCACACAGCAGAGGGTCTGACAGATTTGCTGTAGGATGGGATTACACCATCACTGTTTTACCCCATTAGAGAAAAAAAAAAAAAAAAAAAAAAATATTTAAAAAAAAAAAGAGTAATGCAACTAGAAGTTATTCAACGTAATACTAAAAAAAAAAAAAAACAAATTTCAAGGAATAGGAGGCTCCCATCTTTGTAAGCCAGAAAACCCTACATCTGCATGGCAGAGAATAACCAAAACTTAAACTAAACAAGTTGTCCAATCTTGATGAACGAGGGGAGGGAACAGCAGTTACAGCAAGTCATTAAAGTGATGATACTCATCTGGAGGACTGAGCTTTCACAACCAGAGACGTCAAAAGCAAAACACCAGTAGTTTCCTGATCTTATTTGCAAGAAAGTCTACATGAGAAAGAAAAACAGCTGCTGAGGAAGCACAGAAAGATGGTGCTGTTGTTGTTGTTGTTTTTTTTAAAAAAGTAAAATATAAATATATATATTTCCAGTAGCGAAAACCCTAGCTACTAGTGCTCAAGGAACCCTATGTCCTATAGGCACCATTTACCACTATGTGGTATGCAGCCCCCAAATCCCCCCCCCCTTTTTTTTTTTGCTATTCAAAATAAATGCCCAGTTTGGCTACTAAACATATTGATTAAGGCTTAAAATATTTGATGTTATCTCTGCATAATCTTACAAAGAGGATTAAATACTGCAATGTAAAGGGTCACTATCCATGCACTTATAATCCTGCTGAACATCACTGGATTAATTCTAACAAGGGCTACAGCCATAACACATCCCTGAATGTAAGCTTGCTACATCTCTTTATTCAAATGCCTGGGTTAAGTTTCATTGCTGTAAGAGATATGAAGCTTTACTTTCTGAGCTGCTTCACTGACACACACAGAACCCCCCTCAAAATTCCTGGGCCCTAAAAATGAATTAACAGTTAATTGAGAGCCACATAAAGTACACAGTTGTCACAAAACTTCTTTCTGAACCATCCTCATCATGCATAATCACTACATTAGCTCAAAGAATACAATCTATCTATAAACCCCTGTAGCGGATACATTAAAACTAGTGTTAATTTAGCTTTATATACAAATCTGTGTAATTATAGATCAACTAAGACAAAGTAAGACTCTACCTAAACCATGGGATGTATGATATATCCTTTAATTTTTTTAATTGAAGGCTCACTTCCTGTTTCATGTGAATCAACAGTTTCATGGAAGACAGTCTAATTAATAACAGTATTTTAGATTTGCAATTCTGGGAAACACTTTCTCTAAATCCCCAAATGTTATTAAAGCATCAGAAAAAAAAAAAAAAAAAAAAAAAAGACTACTACTCTAGTGGATATTGCATTAATCTATTTTTAGTCTCTAGTAGATAATGGAACTTCAGCAGTTCTGTTTTTAACGACAATGCCCATTTGGTAATGGTTGTACCTGGCTGACACTTTCTATTGTGCTATACTAAAACAAATGATGGTATTTCTTTTAAAACTGAGAGATAAAAAGTATCATTGGAGCATATTTATAAATTAATAAATACATATTTATAAACTAATAAATCAAGGAAGTACCAAGGAAATATTTATCAAAGAAGCTCTGAGTGAGGAAGATGATGTTACAATTTTTTGCAATTGTTCTAATGTATGTTCTGATGTCTCATTAATGAAAACTTCAAGGATGTTGGGGTGTTTCTCTGAAACACACCCTACCCTAGGATAAGCTGTCTGGCCATACTGACAAAAATGTAATAAAGTGGGTCACGAAGCCAGTCACATGAGCACATGCACACACACATATTCTTATGACATCAGTCCACTTAAAAATAAAAAAAAAAACACGCTGACATAGCCAGGGACTCAGAAACCATCCATAACGCTGAAGTTTTCTTCATATGCCAATTTGGACTACAGCAACTTTTCCAGTTTTAATTTCAGACATTTAGATCAGATATTTATACAAAATTGTGGCAGAGAACTTAAGAAGTCACTCAGCTGACTGCAGTTTCAGCCAGTACAAGAGAGAAGACTGAATAGAAAATAAATGTAATTGCCATTTAAAACAAGTTATATTCAATCACAATGTATTTTGCTTAGTGATCATGCTTTAATAAACACTGATTTATGCTCTTGCTAATCTGATGCTTCTGTTCCAGAAACAATACAGAACTGGATGGATAAGGGAATGAAAAATAAGCACAAATACAGACTACACCAGGAATAAGTACTGTCAAATCAAAAGCCTTCCTGAATCCCCCCTAAATCAAAATAAGAAAACTTGAAATCTAGCTGTATAAATACACTAGGCAAGGACAAAGGAAGTAGATATGCAAAAAGCCTAAATTTTCTAGCACCTTTCATTCAATTTACTTTAAGTATAACTAAGAATACTGATGGTTAGGTAAAATCACCAGTGTCATAAGTATTATTTTTCCTGTATGAGAACATACCCTCCAAATTCGAATGGAAATACAGACAAAAAAAAATATTTTTTCAATATTAAAAAAAAAAAAAAAAAAGGAAGCACAGCTACTTAAGTTTTTTCCCCTGTAAACAAAAAAGGTATGGTGAGTCAACCACCTGGACAGCCTGTTCCAATGCCTCACAACCCTTTCAGTGAAGATTTTTTTCTTAACATCCAACCTAAACCTCTCATGGCAAAACTAAATGCCTTTTCCTCATCTTATCATTTGGTGCTTGGGAAAAAGAGACTAATCCCCACCTCGCCACAGCCTCCTTAAAGGTAATCGTACAATGCAAAATGTCTCTACCAAAAGCACAATATTTTTCTAATTTTGTTATAGCAAGTTGAATGTATTTCTAATTAACTGACTTAAAAAAAAAAAAAAAAAACTACCAATGTAGCTGCATTAAAAAAGGTTATCTCCCTTTGACATTGGAAAAATTTTCTCTCACAAACTGATTACAGAGACCAAAGCAGGACTTTCTCCTTAAAACATTAAGAAAGATCCAACCTTGAAACTAGTATTCCCAGACCCCTCCCTCTTAAAAATTCCCATGGTTCTCCCTGTACCCAACATACCGAGTGCATCCCTGAGCAATAAATGTAGAAATGTTCAAGTGTATCTACAAATACAGCAAGTATCTTAAAAGAACAGTCATTCACTCGATCCTAAACATGGCCCTCAGTGCCTTACTCAGCGCACTGAATTCTTGCACTTTGGCCAACAAATCAATGGTTGCACAGTAGACTATCTTGCAGACTAATCATTACCTCTGGTCTCCCAGTCCTCATGCCCAAGGCAGCCCACAAGACACTTTCTGAAACAACCTCGTGACAAAGTTCTGCCCACGTGGGGACTGCTCCTCTGGATATCTGGAATCACACATTTGACAGTTAGTTTTATGGCACGTTATAGATTCTCCTTCCCCTTAATAGCCTCTTAATGTTTCACAACCTATAAAAACACCTATCATTTTTCTCCCACCATATACACCACTTTTCCCCATAAACACCAAGACTCTACTCCAGGGATGCCGTTTTTCCTCTCAGATATCTCTACAGTGCATACCTAACTCAATGCAGAACTACTGTTCTTTAACAACCAACCTTCAAGTTTGACATGTTTGTATCAGATCTTGAGAAGAATCTGTGTACCCAAAAATGTGTTGACCTTTATTAAACTGAGCAGGACAGCCAGCAAATGAGTATTTGTACAACTCTCGTCTTGCCTACAGCCAACACTAACAAAGGAATTCTAAGAACTGACACTCCCTAAATAGATAGCTTTGGTAATCAACAACTGAAATTACAATAATACTTGCACCTAGGCAAATATAAAACTTTAAAGTCAAAGCTTTATTTCCCTGAGCTCCACAAGCATGTTTGCGACTTTAAGAAGCAATGGAAAGACTACACTTATCATCAAGGGATATCTCCTATAAACACTAATAGGGACATCTGAGAACCATTAAAGTTTCTGCTTGATGTTTGTAACAAAATTCATTTGTTGTTCTTTACTTCCTAAAAATCTGATCTGTCCTCTTCCATTTAAGATGTTCTCCACCATGTTAAGATCTCCTATTACAGGCTAATTAAAAGGTTAGCAATTCCATTCTCCTTTCTAATCAAATATAAAGTAACTAAGAATGTACTGCGAAGCCAAGCAGGTACTTTGTTTTTAGGTGTGATGGTCTAGGGACATGGACAAGAAACAGTAAGCCAGTGTGAGCTTTTATTAATGAATAAGTTATCTGTATATGAGAGGGGCAAACAATCCTCTCCTATGAACAGAAGTTTACAGCAAGAAGCTGTATCCATGAGTATCTTACATATTTAGTCAAAATACTTGATGGTTAGTTTTGATTCCCTTCAATAGGATGCCTGAATTTAATATAAGCATACATTGGTTTATAATTCTCCTTTTCAGGTATAACTAATTAACTTTATTAACTTTAATTAACTCCTACTAAGCATACAGAAGGAAGGCAAGGTCCAAATTACACAAACAGCTCTAACCTTTGTTTTCTAATCTGTCTGCTTTACTTTGAAGAGTTTACATTCTTTCAATTTAACTCAATAGATCTGTTTATATGACACTGAAATGTTGCATTTTTTCTTTCTACAGAATATGCCAAGTTCCTTTCCTTGTCTTTTGATATTCTCCTCTTGTCCTAATACAAACTGTCAATTCCCAATCAAGTTTCTTTTTTATCTGCTTAAGTTCAATCACTTACTATTTTTAAGACAATTAATTTTTGGTTGTTTTCACCTTCAACTTTCAGTCCTATGGATATTTTTGTCTTTGAATCATCTAAATCATTGGACTGGCTTGTAATATGGTGACTATCACTTGCTGAGCAACAAATTACTTTCTGTGGCACCTACTACTGGTTCTAAACTTCAGTCAACCAAGTCTTGTTGGACTGACATGCAGGCCTACACCGTAAAAAGTGATGCTATGATACCATTTATTAAAATGAAAAACTTGCAGCTTTCAACTGTTAGACACAATACTTACAGATACTTCCAAAGATAAGACGCCTGTAGATGCCTTTACTACTTCTACTTATTAATGGTTTCTCTGATTTCTTGGGTATTGCTGAGTTTAGTGTGTGTGAGAGAGAAAAATAAAAACAAAAAAGCAAGCCTTTACTACCTAAGAAGTAAATATACTAAATACAGCAGTACTCCATCAGACTTGTAAATATTAACTATAAAAACAAATGGATCTGGACGACACGAAGGAACAATTGCAAGTACTGTTTCAAATTATTTGTAATTGTAGGATATATTGTAGGATGATATTGAACACTGAAAACTTCTGGAGACAGTAAAGTGCTCCTGATACCCAACATTCACCCTATAAACTGCACATTCACTATATATAATCCCAAATGTTTCATTTACATCAAGCCCGTGGAGTGTCAAGACAGGCAAGCATATACTGTTGGCTTCCTTATCTGCTTTGACAGCAGTACGATTTTGGCTTCAGCAATCTCCTCCTCAGAGTCTTCAAGGCCCCGTCAGCAAGACAAGGCAGTAGTTTTTGGCAACTAACAGCTTCTCCTGAGATGCTCCAACATTCACAATAAACTGCAAATATTTTGTTAGTAAGTTCCAAGTTACCAGCATTATAGCAGACCTAGACAGATCTGAACTGGAAAGCAAACGGCTACTCTTCTTCAGACACCGGGTTTGATGCAAGCTTTTCTGTACGTTAATTTATCTTTCTCAGGTCAACCTACACACAGTTCCTGCCCAACCCCCCCTTTGAGCAAACAAACCTTTGTCCGTTCATAGTGGCAACAGGCATGGAGAACAAGCCACATATAAAGGTATTTCATTTTCTGTCATTTCTCAAGCACATCGACTGACTGTCATTTCAGATGCTGGAATACCCAACCAAGCATTAACTGTAACATATTGCCAGCCACATAGAAGGGGCTAAGAAAAAATACAGTAAAATTACAGAGGTTTACAAAACCTATTTTTGAGAGTGTTATGCAAGAGGTCTAAACAAATCACAGGCTATGAATCCACGGCACAAGTCTGCCTGCTCTGTTTTGTCTTATACTTAGACTAGCAGCTCCCTGGCAAAGACCTTTTTTAGCCTGGTTTCCCAAGCAAACATCGCATGTATGATTCATATTGTCCAACCGCCTCTTCCCACTCTTCCTTTCATCTCCATCCCTCTAAATGAATCTGTTCACCACCACATTCAGTTTAACTTAACTGAAAAGTAATGTCCTCTGATACACTTAGATCCCAGGAGCTTCATGAAAATCAACAGCTAGGTAGAGGAAAAAGACGATTTCCTGCACTTGCTGAGCAAAGGACTACAGCAGGAACTCAAGCTATCCATGCTGCCTGGCCCAAAGACAGACACAGCTATAAATCAGTCTAGGCTGCTGCAGTGTATGGTGGATTTTTTTTTATTTTTATTTTTAGTGTGAGTAAGAAAGGTCCAGAAGAAGAGGAGAGGATTGTAAATGAGAGAGATGTAAATAAGTAAATAAATAAATAAATAAAAAGAAAATATGAGGCAAATTTGGCCGATCACAGAACAACTTATGTGACAAAATAATTAGGGCACACCTTGCTTATGAATCATAATCATGACGATGTTTCTAGGTCCTACCAGAAAATCGCACAAGAAAAAATACTAAAATGCCTCCTCTGTGTACTAGATAGGCCCCCCTCCCACAAACTAACAACCCAAGTAAACAACTCCCAGGTATGTTGAATAGAACAGTAGTCACAATCCACATATGAAGAAACCTGGGATGACCATTTTCCCCCTCATTTTAATATTCAACTGAGTAGCTTCCACATCTGTCAAAACACCACATACATAATGTACTAGTTATAGTTAATCTTCAGTCTCTCTGGGTTGCCTTTTACTATGGAAAACCCTAATGGTTCCTATAAATTATTGTGTTTCAGACCTGCGTTGAGAGCCATGAAAGTAATGTAGTAAAACATATCCCTAAAATATCAGCATTTTTAGTCTATCTACATGGTGAACAGAAAACCTGACCGCAGTCACACGGAGGCACTTTGATATTAAATTTAGCACTGTATGTAACATATTACAGCAATACAGGAAACGGAGAAGTATTTGGGCTGCAGAGCAGGCAGGCAGCCTGAGCACATACCACGAGTGCCCAGATAGCTTACAAAATCCACTCGTATCACCACAGCCTTATTAGTCACAAGAACCATTACTAGTGTGAGCATGTCTCTACTGTAGGTACAGAACTAACCAAAAAATTCCAAAGGAACATAAAGGAGCACTGAAGAGAATAACAAAGAGCTTTGCTGTTTCTGATGTGCCCTCATCATCCTTCCCCCTTGGTTTTGGGGAGTTTTGAAGAATCCATGATAAAGCAATACTAATTACAGGAAATGCATTAATACTGTCTTACAAAATAGGTCTTTCCCAGTCTCTCTGTTGTTTTGATAAGTCAGTAAAAGACAGTAAGTCAATACCCAAAGAAAAACCTGCTTAGTCTTAAGGGCTGAAACAGCAGAAATGGTCTTTGCACAATTTTTGGCAGTAAGAGGTTTGATGTGATTCACCTCTCAACAGCTACCTCAAAAAACAGCTCAGTGAAGGAAAATTCACTGAATGTTCCCACTCTTTCCTCCCTGTGTTTGCTTTTTATAACGTGCTATGCAAACCTCTTTCCAGCTGTCAATCTCTCAACGGTGTTAAACATTAAAACATGTCTGTCCTAATTCCCAGCACAGAGCCCGCCAGTCTTACCTATTAGTGAGATCACTCACCCAAGCATTGTCCCTGTTTTTCAGAAGGGCCAGTCTGTAAAGGGCTAAAGGATTCAACCTGATCCTTAATAAGGTGCACAGGTGATTAAACCCTCCTTAAAACAAAGAGCAGCCTGTTTCTGCTAATTATTTTCCAGTATGATTCTGAGATAAGCCAAACAAAATGTAACTACTTTATGAACGCTTGTCACCACACAAATATTACAAGTTGAGAAGATGAAAATTAGTAATACATAAGCCCTACCAGAAGAAGCTTGTATTCCCAAGTGTCAGCATTGAACCACATCAATACACTTGAAATCAAGTTTAATTCAAAGCTACAAAGGAATCAGTGGACTATAAGAAAACAACTTAAATTTTGTAGTAAAACAGTGTTGGAAATATTGTTTACATTTCTCCATTTAACAGACGATGATCATGAGGAATGCAGAAATATGCTCACAAGGGTCTGTATCCTTTCCGATACAAAGCAAAAGGCTATTTAATAAACCTGAAAGCATTACCACCTAATTCTGGAGAAGACCGCCCTGAAAACTTTGAAACCAAGTGACAACAAACACTCCACAGGAAAGGCCACCCAACTCCCCACTGAAGGAAGTCAATTTCCAAATCATTCCCCCATTCGTGTTGATTTTAGAGCAACTTTTGAGGACAGATATTAGAGGCAGAGGAGTGACAAGGGAAAAGCATCACCAGCACCCCCTATCCACACAACCTAATCAGAGCCAACAGAACTTGTTTGCTGCAAATCCTTTCAATCCATATATGTACATAATAATAACTCAATTTTTGAGGAGCTGAGGGGCTATATGTAATGAAACTTGCACATTAACTATTCCCACTTTCCAAACCCACATGTCTTTGGTTGGTCTGGCAATTCCCAAAAAAAACTTGAACTTTGAGATGTTACCTCCTAAGAACAGCCCTGATTCCAGAGTCAGCCTCCCAGAAAGGACCCTCACAACAGCCATCGAGCGTAACAAGCTAGTCAAAAACTACACAGGCATAAAATTCTTATCGTAAAAACATGGTGTTTGGATTCAAAGACTGCAATATATTGCCTTGAGCTGCCACACAGCACACTAATATGTGCTTGTGGTATTCCATAATGCCACACGAACTTCACATCTATGTTATCCTGCAGTTAAAAAGTTCCACACCTAAGCTACAAGCTTTGTGAAGAATTACTTCCTTTTCTCTGTTTTGAAAACAATGCTTACTAGTTTCATTCGATATGGCCTTGCTTCTGTTGCCTTTTGGTAAAATTTATCAGAAAATACATTACTCAATCACTCTATTGTTCATGCCAGTCTTGATTATAATATCCTTCTTCTAGTCTGAAGAGTATTAAGAGTCCCTAGTCGTTCTGTAAGTCTTCATCCACAGAAGTCAGTCATCCTTGTCTGGATGACACACTATTTAAGACAGGAAAAAGAGTGGAGAAGATCAAAAATGCACAAAACATTCGAGACTGGAATGTGGCATGGGTATAAATGGTGGCATGATGATGTTGTAAGAATAGAACAGAGAATAAAATAAACATCTTCTCCATCAACCTTTGAGACATCAACTATTTAAGCTGGGGGCGAGAGGTAGTGTCAATCAACATCTAGAAACGTGTTCTTACTTCAGTCCTCGGGGTGGGAGAAGAGGACGTTTGAAACAAACTTTTCAATGATGTAGGAAAACAAGCCCAAACAGTATTTCTTTGCAAATTAAGATTTATTTCCTCTGATTTTACTTTATGGCCTTTCAAACTTTGAAACTGAAGCAACCAACGTAATAGATTTACTGAACATAGACAAGTACATCAATCTACCCTCAAAGCTGACTGTCCCAAGTAGTTGAGAAAACAAAACAAACCAACCAACAAACAAAAAAAATCCTGTAGTAGGCAGTCTAGAATAATACATTCATAGGACATATTTAGAAACATGATTAGTTTATGTCCTGAACTGTAAAATCTATAATCTTTTTTTATTAAAGCACCTATTATTTATCAACAGATCTTCTCCTTGTCCATATGACAATCTGTTCCTTAGTTGAATCATACATCAGCCAATCCCAACTGAACCTCGTAACAATTACTTCCCGACAGACTACCCTACTCAGGTTTTCTAAGCGTGCTCCAGCATCTCCTTGTTTAGTTACGTGACAGAAAGTTAAAAACGCAAGCTGGAATTTACTCAGACTCAACCTCATTCAAAGATCTGCTCGGCCTCTGCTGAAGGTGTCCTCTTCCTTCTCTTCTTTTCAAGCTAAAAAATAAGCTGTACTTTCCAGTTGGGTTGCACAGATGCAGTACTACACTAATAGTTTTCTACTTGAATTGGCTATTTTCCCTATCAAAAACGGAAGACGAACAACCAAGAAGCAACACTATGTTTGTGAAAGAACTAAAGGTAGGAGGTCCCCATATAACACAGAGACCAGTTGCCATACAATAGTAACATTTAGCAGTTTCTGAAACAGCTTATAAAAAAATATAAAAACTGGTATATAAGCTACTCTAGGTTATTTTCCTAATACATTCCAACATTTACATTTTAGTCCATTTCCAATCAGATGTTTTCATGCTGTAATCTATGTCAGGCTTTTATTACTAAATACTCAATTTACACCCCATTTTGATGAGTAGTTCTAGCTACTTCTTCCAGTGTGCATTAAGTCTCGTATGTTAGCAAAAAAAAAAAAAAAAAAAAGTATCCATCATCATGTATTAAGCTGGCCTGTTTTGTTCCTCTGAAGTTCCCACTTCCACTACTCAGAAAATAATTTCACAACCTACAGATTTTGACAGATTTTTTGATTTAAATCGCTTTTGAGAAAAAAAGTACAAATTACTCCATTAGTAGCAGTCTTTTTGCCATATTACAAAGATTCCAACTAGTTTTCTACCCCACAGCCATTCCCTTAACAAAGCAGTTTTATTCACCATTCCATGAGAAGACAGCCTTGTCAAGAACTTCAAGACAGGCAGATAGGGATTTTTTTTATTATTATTTTTATTTGTAAATGGCACACAGATTACAGTCTTCCACCAGATTTTCAATTCTAATTGAATTTTTTCCCATTCTTGTAACTAACATCCAAAAGTCAAAACACACTTTTTAAAAAAAAAAAAAAGTCTTTCCAGATACTAAAGTAGGACAGCGCTCACTTTTTTTTGAAAAGATAACAGTATAAGAAGGAATTGGCGAAGAGGGAGGGAAAAAAAAGTGGCAAGAAAGAAGGCATAAAAGGAACTGAAATTCAGAAAAAAAAAATGCTTCCACACTTCTATCCTGAGGGGAAAAGAAAAGGGAAGTGTGGCAACCCTGTTGCTCCTCATCTTCATTTCAACTTTCCTCTTATGTTTAATTTTGTTTTGTGACTGTTATGTTTATGCACAGAGATTTTAATGTCAGTGTGCATACTAGAAAATGCAAAAGTTAATTCAATTTACCAGTTAGTAAAAACAAGGTCAGATTTTAAAACGTATGTATCCTGATCTGTTCAGCAGTTTTAGTTAATGCTTACAAAAACTAAATTACATCTTACTGAATTTCTCAAGAACATGCAGAGCACTGTGTTTCAAAACTGTACGTGTGTTCTTTTTTCAGTTCTAATGCCTAAGCATATTGTGCAATTTCACAGATTAGGAACATAATCTTTCCTGTTTACTTTTCCCTATTCTAAAACCATAGCTCCTTTGATTTGATTTATACTGAAATATCACTGGCTACATTTAAATGCATATACGATCCCAAATTCTCTCAAGATCCAAGAACATAAACAGAGGAAAGGTTTTATTTGTGGTGGTGTTTTTTGTTTTGTTTTAAAAAGGATTCTTCTACTAATCTGCTGCTCCATTCAAATATTGATAGTAAAAATCTAACTTAAAAGCCCCGTTAACTAGAAATATAGCAGAATATACTTTATGCACTTTCCTCTGTGCGTTCACAGAAGCACAGACAAGAGCTCTCTCCTGCCCACTTCAGGTTACAATGTGAAGATCCCTGAATGTCTAAAACAAAAAAAGAATTACTTTCCTCTGTTTATTTATTTATTGTTCTCTTCTACCTCCACAATCAGCAAGCTAACTCTGAATTTCTAGAAAAAACATAGATGGAATGATTCCGTGCTTTAGAACCACTTGAGAAGGTCAGTTACAAACACTTATTTGTACTCTGTGCCATTTATATCCAAGACAAATGGAGAGAAAGTGCGACTGTGTTTTCAAGAACAGATCTTTATATTTGGAGGAATTATTCCAAAGCGATTTCAGCCAGCAAAAAATTCCTTGCTTCAGACATCAGAAGTTGAATTTTACTACAGAAGTAATTAAATAACTCCCAGTTAACATCTCATGTGACAGATGTTAAGAGGTCTTCAGGTTTTGAACTGGTACCCTCAGACCCTGGTGACTTGAAGTAGAACATTAACATTTCTAACATATTCCAGCAGTAAGAAGAATGATGATAAATACACCAAAAAAAAATAAAAAAAAAAAATCAAAAGCTCAAGCAGATAATCTGCTTTGTTAAACCCATGCGTCATTCCAATTTTTATTAAAGACTTCTTTTAGTCAAGAGCCCTCATTAAGTAACACTACGCTCCAAGCAAAATTCAGTTTATTCTTCAAAGTCAAGAAACTTGTAAATTAAATCCGAATTCATATTCTCATTAAATAAGACTGTGAAAGTGCTTTCATGACAATATTGAATTATCAAACCTTAAATTACAAATCCTCAAAATGGACTGAGAGGTGAGGGACTGAAAAATAACTTGTTTGCCCTGTATCTAGAGAAGCACCACAGTATACAGTCATGCAAACCTGCAGTCATTAGTTACTCCATACCACATTCCACATGTCTAGTAGCTACCAAGAACTACACGTAATACAAGGATAAAGGTTTCCCTGAAATGTTAAGTAGGAAAAACCATAGCACACTCCCAGGTAAACAAATCTGACATACTATAACTATTCTGACAGCTCATAGCTCCTCTGAGTCCCTCGTGTTCTCCTGTAAAGCAGCATTAGGTTAAGCAATACAAAGCTAAACTCAAGCATGCTTCTGGTTAAACTATTAGGTCCTCAAACACAGTAAAAAAATATCCCAGAAGGCAGTAATTAGGACTTCCCACTTACAGAAAATGATTAAAAACAAAATATAAAAACTCTCCCTTAAAAAGGTACTATTGGAAATTTTAAGCAATAAGCATGTCATGCCACTGCGCTGCAGGAAAAAAGAGGGTGCACCACTCATACAATCTTTTCTTCACTGTAAACCCTTGGATCGCCTCTTCCAGACCACACCAACTCCTGCTGCCACTGGGGAAAATGAGTTTCTCCCTCCGGCTAAACCATTTTCCTTCAAGAAAGCAGAGGTGAGATCCCTGAAACAAGTAACGGTCCCTGCCTCGGACTATTTTAGGTCACTACAGGAGAACATCCCAGGTCTGAACTAACACCTACTGGGAAATCCTACTGATGCAAAGAAAAGGCCTACTGATGCAAAGAAAACAAAACGTTAAGGCAAGGGCTGGCTGTAAGCAAATCCTGTTCTCTGCACTTGCACATAGGCCAAAGGAACAGAGAAAACGGCCCTAGCCGTGGCTTAACTCGGAATCCACAGTCCTAAGCATAAGGACAGCAAAATAATGACAGTATTTGGCTAATGGACGCTACCATAGAAAGTGGAGAGCACCACCACCACCTCTGGCCCCGGTTTACACATTTTTATTCTGGAAGGCATACTGGAGCAGCTTATCTACTGACTTAGAGTCTTACGCAATTGATTAAGAGCTCAAAAGCCACTTTTTAACTGAGGTGAATGCTACACTGTGCGGAAGCAGGTAACATAGCTTAAAATATATGACATACTTGCGAGTAGCTTTACTCCTTCTCCTCAGTCTCCATAAAGAAAAAAAAACTTAAAAGTAGCTTCCAACAATCACTCAAGCACAGCTTGGAGGAAGCCCCCCCAAAACAAGTGTCTGCATTTGTCTGTCCCTTCATGCATTCCCCCTCCAAACCACTTAGTTATTTTCATTTTGGCCGACTACATTCTAGGATGGACTTGGGTTTTTTCTTGCTTAGCTTTAAGCTAACAGTGTTTGGCCTAAGTGCACAAATGGTAAGCCACATTTATTAATTGGAAATGGCTAGGCCATTAATTTTTTATCATGGTGCCTTGGATTTCAAATCTACCTTTCTAATAGCATAGGGCAAAACTGAAGGCAAACTAACTTCCTGTGACAGATGCTGGGTTTGGACACAAAGAAGAGCTGGAGGGAAATAGAAGAACTTCCACACACATTCTTCTCAGAGAGAAACCAGGAAAGCGGGTGGAATTTCCATCTTATCACAGTTCCCAACTTGGTATGGAAGGAAAAAGCAACAGAACTAGCAGATGTTCATCCACCTTCCACAGAGCCAGGAAAAGAGATTGATTGGCTCTGAACCCTGCGAGCATTCCCCGATTTAAGAAGCACGTGTAGACAGGTGATTATTTTAACTTTATTGTCAACCCTTAAAGAAGAACATATGCAAACTCACAATGTTTTGTTCACTGATGTTTAGCAATAACCCTAAGTTATTTTTTCAACAAAAATAATTTATACCCTTTTGGTAACGAGCTGCTCCATACTGACAGATTAAATCTGTCTTGGGTACGTAACATTGCTTTCATGTTTTCAGGTATAATTACACATTTAAGAGAATTATTTTACAGTATCATTGGAAAAAGACTACTGATAAATTACTCAAGCTAGAAGCATTTACAGAATCACATCTTCACTTTAAAGATGAAAATACACACCAAGGAAGCGATAAAAGGATTCCAAACCCGCAGCTTCACAAGCACCATCAGCTAAAAGTATCTCTAGTTGTCCCAGTTGAAAGCACCTTTATCAAGTTTCCAGACAAACTGTGCTTTTACAACTGTACAATGTTTCTCAAAAGGAGGAAAAATACTCAGATATTTTCTATTTTTTTTAAATCTTTACTAGTATTAATATTCATGATAAATAATAGTTGAGTTTAAATCCACTAGCTTACTCAAATAAGGCAACACACACACAGAAAAAAGCCCAGGTTAATGAAGAATTATTACAGCCAATCATTAATCATTTTGTTCCTCTAACAATAAAGGGATCAAAGCAAAATATGAGTTTTAAGGGGAGACACTTATTACTATGAAGGCAATATTGTCTTTCATGCGTATGTTTATAAATAACTCAGCCACCTCCATCAAGTGACAGTTTTATTACTGTCACTTGCTAGGTGGTAAACCCGCACAACCTGGGCTTTTTATGCAAAGTTTTCTATATGACACAGGTTACATGCGAAAATACGGCTGAAATATGAAAATCTCCTTTTGTTTCACCCAAACACTGAAATTTCACCCGAACACTGAAGAGCTCCCATTAAAACTAGGCAGCCTGCAGCCCTTGTCTCTCCGATGCACAGTTTAAACATTTATAGACCTGGAAGCAGAGCTAGATCATCCTAGTTTAACCTGGAGGAGAACCGATGTTCCCAGCATAAAGCTTTACAGAAAAAAAAAAAATAATAATAAAAAATCCAAGTAAATAAACACCGACACCAAGTTGTAACATTTTGCCACCACATAAACAGGGACAGGCGACACAAACAGACCTTTCGAGGTGCTGCACCCAGACGGTGTGTGCTCGGCAAAACAGGCATCAGGAGGACCCTGACAGCCCTGCAGACACCTCAAACAGAGGCAGCCAGCTCCCCCCTCCCCGCCGTACCCCCCTTTTGAGGAACACACCGACGAGAGAGACAGCAGCCCATGGTGCAGTGCAAACCTCTCCTCACCCCTCTCCCTGCCCGGCCGCCCCCAAGGCCGGCGGAGCCGCACGTACCCCTGCCCCTCGGCCCCCAGCCCGCAGATAACCGCCGGGCGGCTCCCCACAGCCCGGGTCTCAGCCCTGGGCCGCGATAAGCCGGGTTCCTCCCCGGTACCGGCGGCGCTCCCCGTTCCCCCCCCCCCGGCCAGGTGGGGGCCGAGGGGCCCTCGGAACCCCCTCCGGAGCCCTCCAGCGAACTGCGGAGGGCGAGGGGCCGGGGCGCGGAGGCCGAGGCGGCGGCGACCTGGCCCCGGCTCCCTTCGCCATTTTAACCCCCACGCCCATCGTGCGGTGACAGGGGCGGCCCGCAGCCGCCCGGCGCCCACCCTCGCGGATGGGAAGAGACGGGGTGTGTGTGGGGGGGGGGGGTGTTAAATAAAATAAAAATAAAACAACCCAAACCGCGGCCGCTTCGCTCGGCAGGCCGCCGGGCCAGCCCGCAAAGCGGCGCAGCCTGTTTTGTTTCCTTACCGTGGCTCGCAGCCTCGCAGCTGCCGCCTCCTTCTCCTCCCCCCACCTCCTCCTTCGCCTTCCTCCTCCTCCTCCTCCTCAGCCCTCGGCCGCCGCGCAGGATGATGCCATCTCACCGCGGCAGCGGCGGCTCGCCCACAGCAACCCCCCTCCCGCCGCCGCGGCGCGCCCCCAACGGCCGAGCCAGCCTCGTGTGCGCGCCCCGGGCACGGGCTGCGGGAACCGTGGCAGAGCCGCCGCCGCCGCCCGGGCGTCAGGGCCCGCTCGGAGCCCGGCAGTGCGCAGCGGCGCTGGGAGGGAAGGAGGGAGGGAAGGAGAAAGGAGGGTCCGAGCCGAGGCTCTCCGGAGAGGGACAGGGCTTCTGCCGAGCGCCTGCCCCGGGCTGAACCAAGTCGGGCGGCGCGGCGGGGAGACGAGCAGAGCAGAGCCGAGCCGGGCGGGGAGGAGGAGCCGCCGGTTGGGGCGGGCGGTGCTGCCCCCTGAGGTGGAGCGCCCCGGGAAGGGGCTCCCCCGCGGACGAGGGATGCCGGCTGATGGAGCCCGGCCCCTGCTCCCTGAGGGCGACGGGGGCCTCCCCCTGCAGCCGCACCTGGAGCACGGGGCCCCGGCACAGGCTGTCCCGACGGGGCACCGCGAGAGACTTCTGCCTCACGCCCAGAGCTAAACAGTGAGCTGCGAGGAGCAAAACCTCGCAGCGTGGAACCCTTAAGGGACTGCCTGAAGGGACACAAGTCCTATGAGGAGCGACTGAGGGAGCTGGGTTTGTTTGGTCTGGGGAAGAGGAGGCTCAGGGGAGACCTTATTGCGCTCTGCAGCTACCTGAAAGGAAGGTGTGGGGAGCTGGGGGTCAGCCTCCTCTTGCTGATAACTAGCGATAGGACTAGACGGAATGGCCTCAAGTTGTGCCAGGGGAGGTTTAGGTTGGAAATGAGGAGACATTTCTTCTCAGAAAGAGCAGTCAGGCATTGGAACGGGTTGCCCAGGGAGGTGGTGGAGTCACCATCCCTGGGGGTGTTCAAGGAAATGTTGGACGTGGTGCTTGGGGACATGGTTTAGTGGGTGACATTGGTGGTAGGGAGATGGTTGGACCAGATGATCTAAGGTTTTCCAACCTTAATGATTCTATGATTCCAGCCAAGTCTGGCATTTTATTGGTTTTTAAAAAACGCCAGCAGCCTGACTTGGGCACAGAAAGGATGCTCACGGAAGTACTGCTTTCCATCCTTTTCATTCTTCATACAGAATCTATAGGAGTACTGCAGTGTTTGGAGAAAAAAATAAATAAACATGTAAAATTCAACTTTAAGAGTTGAAAGGCCTTCTGTAGGAGATAATACTAGGTCTTCTCTTCACTGGTGACACTGGTGCAAGTGCCTGAAAATGGGTAGTTTGAGTATTTGCACACTACAGCTGTAACAGATGTGAGCTGCGGTCTCACAAACTCCATCACAGGCCATAAGGCTAGCTGTTTTCAGTTAGCAACCCAGTTAAGCCATCTGATTTGCAGTATTCAAGAAATGATGTTTTCTGTGCATCAACTAAGACTTTAAAGAATGCAGTCCTGTTTTTTGTTATAAGATTGCCCCAAATGAACTACTAAATGAACTTCCAAGGAACTACTTTTACTGTCCTTCAGAGTCTGCCAGTAAGGTCCATCTCTCTTTCCTGCTAATTTATTTTTTGTTTGATATGATGTAAAGTAATCTAATTGAAATCTAGAGCAAAAAATACCAATACCTTTGGTTAGGGACAATTCTTAATGGAGAAAAAATTATGTTGAGGATATTTTCATTGAAGGCATCATTGCATTCTCAGAAGCAAAGGGCTGGTGAAGGTGTAAATAGCAACATCTCCATCCCTGCTCTGTACATAAGCTTTTAATTTCTCAATTTCTGAAGTTCTCCCCTTCCAAGGCTTTGCTTATTACTAATGCCAGTAATCTGATACTGGTATTTCATGAAAAATACGAGCATTATTTCTTCAGAATAGTCTATATGTGTAAAATTACTAAAATTACCCTTCCCTTATGAAGTATGAAAAGTGTGTAGTGATTTGAGACAATACTCTGTACACAAGTTGTGGGCTTCTCTGGCTTGCCTCGTCTGTTTGAAAACAAGCTTTGTCGTACATTTGTCTCACCCTAGGGAACAGTGACATTCCAAGTATTATTCCCTCTTAAAAAGACATTTGATACACTTATGAAAACAAAATGTCACAAACTGATTAATGGCACAATTTGGGTTTTAAATGTCTTATGAAACCTCAGGATTCTTCCATTTTTACAACCAGTTTTAGGGCAATAGGTAATAAATAAAAGTATATGCATAGTGTTTAGAAGCTATACATGGAAAACTATCCAAAAACATGTTATACTTAGGTTATACTTGCTATTAGAAAAAGTACAAACAGTTTACTTCATTTTGCAGATATCCACCTTATTTTTCTCTACTGTGCTATGGCTAGTAAAGATTATGGTTTCTGTCAAACAGAGCTGAAGACTGAATGAATGCAGGTTTAGTTGCCTCTGCTTCAAAGCTTTGTTCTTTAGGGGGTTGAAATACATTGTTAACCTCAAGTAAGGTCTCAGAAACCTTATCAAAACATAAATCACCCAAAGTTTGAACTTCACAAAACAGCCTGCATGAAGATTTATTTGAAATGCAATCGGCATGGATTTGGGGATGGGCTTTTGCAAAATCTGGGTTAGAGAAGACCAGTGTCCACTGGTCAGAGCTCTATCTGTCCTCTTCAGTGAACATAACTGCTCACAGAGGACTGGCAGAGAGCACAGCTAACCTTTAATTGGAAAGTCTAGGTGAATGGCAGTGGTTTTGCTCAAACAACGCTTCTGGAGAACTCTTCTGGAACTCAATAGGAAATGAACCGTTAAAAGATATAAATGTGTCTCCAGCAGCATATAAAATTAGTACAGAGTACCATCTATTTAATTTCTGTTCTTTTTGAATTTCTCAGACATCTTATAAAAGCCCCATTAAACAATAATGCCCTCATGCTACAGAACAGTTTAGAAAATTTTATTTAAAAAAAAAAAGTAAAAATGAAGTGTAATAATTCAACTTCCATAACAGTAACGCAGTAGTAGAAGTTGATGCTGAAACCAAATCTTCCTTTAGGAAACTCAAATACAAGCTGGTTTCACTTGAGAAAAGGCATGCAGAACTATTCTGTGTGTATGCGTGGTTTCTGTTGTTTGAAATGAGCAAAGGGTTATAATACATTTTAAATGCAAGTGGTTAGGTTGTTTGCTTACGCAGTGCTAATCTTCCAACTGTGGAAAATCCAAGAAGCAATATCTAATGAGAGTAGAGGGGAGATTTGCCTGGCAACTGTAACACAGTTTAAATGAAGATTTATTATACAAAACTCGTGCAGAGAAAGAAAACTTATGTATATGTTTCTTTGGACCATATGTAAAAATGCATCTGGGCACATGAGGTGTGGTTTAGGTAGAAATGAAATTCTCCCTTCAAGAGCACAAGCCACAGAACACCATAGATGTCGTCACTTGGGTCTTTCAGTGCACGTATTCGGTGACTCTAAGCATGGGCAGCGGGCACCTGATGTCTTCACTGCAGCAAAAAATTGCTGATTGACTTCGGCCTGTTTTGTTTGCAGTCCAAACTGTAGGTAGTATATCATCTGAAATCCATGGTCGGCTGGATCAGAGAGGCATAGTTAGGGTACATCCAGTGCACAAAAGATCTGAAACCCACACAAAGTACAGAAGTTGCTGTAAGGATAAAAGCAGACAGAAATATGGTAGCAGTGATCAGCAGGCTTACAGTATTATCATACGCAGGTAAGTTGGAACCTAGAGAACTTGCATTCTGTGCCCTCCTCAGCTTCAAAAAGCTCACACCAACCTCTTCTGACAAGACTGACTGTCCAGTCTGATTTGGGTGAGTCTTATCCATCCTGAGCAGTCTCTGTGCAGCTTCACAAAAGCACACTGAAGTAGTACAAGAGTATTGCTGGATGGCCCAGCAATTAGGGAACTTAGCTGGAACAGCTGGAAAATTTTAGTTTCTGATACTTCTTCCCAACAACATTCAGACATAACCAATGGCTTTTCAATGCACAATATTGGCTCCTGTTCCAGGACAATAAACACTCCCTGTAACAACTGAATGTCTGCATTGTTGGCATCCTGTCAGAGTCTCCTCATATTTCTCTCTCTGGTTCCATGATTATTATGATCTGAAAGTGGATTGAGTATAATTATATATACATTTTATTTATATACATATGTATGTTTGTAAATCTACACCTCAAACATATGAAAATATCTTATTTATATGGCAAGCAAGGGGCAGCGTTTTATGCTAATGGTGGTACATGTTTTTTAACATTATACTCAAAGTAGAATCCTACCTTAGGCATTTTTTCCAGCATATTTTTAATGTCTTTAGCTTTACAATGGTTAGGGAAATTGGGTACTGTACCTTCCAGTTATTTACTGTTTCATATCTCCTCCCATCTATCTGAGGTATGTGTATGTTGCTTCTTATTTAAGGTATGAAATATGGATTCTACTGTTATATACACAGTATCTGGCACAATAAGGATCTAGTCTGTGATTCAAGATTTTTGCATGGGTAGCAGTGTAAATAATACATAGTAATCACTCTGGCCACACCTGATTTAACTTGAAGCCTAGCAAGAATTTTCTGTCTGATCGCATTAAAAAAGTTTTTTGTTTTGTTTTGTTTTTAAGCAGCATTATGTAGAAATTCAAAAAGGACAAATTGCAAAGGCTTAACTCCAATTAGTAGAAATCAATAAAATTGCTTGGTGGTCTGGTCTTCCACACAATATTAGTTTCTTTACCTAGAAATTTGAAAATAAAAGGAGAATCTTTTTCCTGTGCCTGGACTAAATAAAAAATAAAAAAGGTTAATCCAAAACAAAATGTTACAATCCAAAAGTTGTACTTGTAAAGTACAAGTGACTGGCTGAAAGGGGTAAAAAGCCTTTATTTTTATCTACAGTCCGATAAAGTGTAGGTTCCCTGTATACAAACATCTTCCAAAATGGCTTCGTGTTTCAGGAATACAATTATTTTGGTACCTTGACATTTTCATCTTTTCAGGTCTGTTACTCATCCTTGAGGCACTGGTGAACCGGCAGTGAATTTATTATTTTTTCATGAAAGCATGCAGGCTTGTGTGCCAAATCCCAAAAGTCAATGAAAACAACTTTTGAAAGTGTTGTTAAATCTGGTGGGCTGTCTCACAAGATGTAAGACTTTGTGAAAATAAATCATGTACAAACCAGTATGTCTCATCTCCTGTCGTAAGGAACATACCCATTTGCTTTAAGTCTGATACTGCAAGGTCTTCTCCAAACTCAGAAAAAACAAATTTTACATGAAAATAGTTGAAACGCAGACAAAGTGTACAGTTTATCAAGTGCTGTTTTCACACTGTCAGTAGTGTTTGATTTACTAACATGAATTCACTTGAAATTGCAGCAGAAAATAAACTTGAGCCTCTGTCTGAAGTCCTTGCCTCATGCAGGGTCACTATTTTGAAGCATGTTTGCACTTCTGGGTTGGAAGCAAGTCTTAGGTAGGGTGAGGTTGGGAGCAGATAATTAGTAAGCTGGGTGTTGCTTAGATGTCTGAGGAGATAAGAGTCAGGTAATGGAGAACGAGGGACTCTAGTCCTAATTTATGAAAGTAAGTGGTATGCACCAGAAGAATGTGGGAGCATAGCAAGTCTGTGTGGAGCCAGGGGAAGGAAGAGAAAGGCATGAGGTATGAGAGGGCCTTTGAAGTAAGGTGACAGGAATAGTTTTTTTTTTGTTCCATTCATATTTCAGTAGCTTTATTATTTTTTTCTCCACAATAAACGGACAATGAATTTTGGAAAAGCAAAACAGAGTATGGAAAATTATTTTAGCGTCACTTCCTATAGAAGTAAGATCAATGTTGAGTGAATGTGCGTTCACTGACCAATTAGCCCTACACCCTACACCTCCACAATAACTTTTGAATTTGGTGGCTGACTTCAAATGTGTCTTAAACAGACAGGCAATTCCTACAAACTTTGAGAAAATAGATAGCAGGGTATAGTAGAAAGCTTCTGCAAATGTCTTGTTGAAGGGCTACAGACAAAGGAAAAGCTACATTATTAAACTGCACACTATTAACCACCAAATGGGGAGAGAAATAGTAAGCAATAAGCTAGCCAACCCTATGAATGCTTGCTGTAAGAGAAGGCTTCAGCTAGAATTGCATTCTTAGGCCCCAGACTCAATCAATCATGAAAAACAAATCTTTAGGAGACCAAGTTTCATTAGCTCCAGTACCACTGAGTGATGTGATTTAATTACAGCATCACCTAAAGCAAGGCTATGAAGCCAATAGTCTGATAGTTATTGATGGTCAATAACATAATAAGGGAACTCAAAAAGTGAGTCAAAGCCAGAAATTCATGCATACACGTGGTCACCCATACATACAAGACAAATGGAAGAGGAAAATAAAAATTAGGATAAATTTGAATCTTTCTTTATATTTGTCTGTAAGAGAAAGCAATTCTGACCACTTTGTAACAGTAAGTGCAAGATAGTCTTTGAGATCTGAGATTGGTTCTATTTATTTATTAATTTACTTATTTATTTCCACAGGTTAAGTGTTTCTTCAGTTAAAAGATTGAGAAGCGTAGTGCTCTGGGGGACACAGTAAAAGGGAGTCAAGGCTCTGTTTACTGTAAGTCCTTTTTTCTTTGTCTGGCTATTTAGGTTGCAGAACTGAAAATTCTCAAGCGTGTGTAAATTGTGTTCACCCATTGTGAGTGCATGGCCTAAGTGAACCAGTCAGACATAGGTTTTATCTGGAAGTTACTTGTCTTTTCCTGATCCTTTTCTGAGCATTACCTTGAAACACTGAGAAATCCAAATCTTCAACTGTTGTATTTTCTGAGACTTAACCATTTATTTTTTCCTCTTAACATTATATGGGTTGTCATAATGTTCATGGTTATTTAAGAAATGAGAACTCGATTTAAGAACTCTTCCTTTGATAGAGAACACATCCATATTGCATTTCTGTGCAAAACTCTTCCCATGACTTTCTTTTCTTCTAAGGAAAAACAAAGATCGTGAACCTCAGCTTTTTCCTGACCTGCCTCTCTGACCTTTCTTGGATTCTTAACTGCAAACCTTTTTTTCTCAAGCCCTGGTACTCCTTTTATCTCTGAAAACCATCTCTTCTTTTCCTGAACTGGAGATAAGACTTAGGCCAAGATACAGTACAGTAAATAAAATAGATTTACAGTTCCTTACTTGTGTTCTAAAAATATGAAAGTTTGTTTGTTTGTTTGTTTGTTTCCCAAGTCTTTGCAGTACTGTACCACTATATTTCTGTATGTATAACTCCAATGTTTCAAGTAACTTAAGTTTACTTCATTATTAAGGCAATATACATCCATGGTAGAACATAGTAATCTTGGTGAAGTTTCTTCCATGACTATTTAAACTTCAACTAGGGATAGACTAGAGAATGTTTACCTTAGAAATTTCTATACTGCTTTAGGCTTTCTTATTATTCTTGGCTATAAGACATTATCCCCAGAATGTAATTAAAGTTTCACTAGCAATTTGTGCATGTTGTATAGTTAAAATGAGATATAAAATTCATAGTCATGTATACTTAATTTGATATTTAAAGTGTTTTAGGCACAAAGGGAAATAAGATTATTTATAAATTGTTATTTTTAAAACTTTTCCCATGACTTACACAGGAGTGTTTTAACCAATTAAATATTAATATGGAACAGGACATGCATGCTTACTGTAGAAATCAGAGTATATTGCTCTTTAAAAGCATTTTAAATGAATAGTAGTGTTACTTTCACATTCTGCACATTCAGTTTACAATACAGAATTTTTAGCACAAATCTGACAGGTGGACGAGAGATCGGTTTGAAATAGAACCATTCTTCCACTTTTTTTTGTCTTCTGCATTCATCTACATGACATCAGTTGATTTGGAAAACCAATTTGTTATATGATCGCTAAAATATTGGCAGAGTCACAAGTAATTCAATAACTGTTAAGTAGTATTTCCTGCTGTAGTCTCAAGTATTTGCCATATGGTGGACGGAAGTAAGCTCCAAGTGAAAACACATTCATTTAGAAAATCCATGTTTATCCATAGCAATTTCTGTCTGATGTAAGGCTTTGAAGAAAAGGCTTTGTTCAGAATTTTCAAGAGCATAGATTCCTATATGCTAAGGTATTTGTAAGATATATATGGGAGATAAACTCAAATAGATTTGTTTTGTTGTGTGTTTAAAGGGTGAGTCCTATCTTGCACATCTCTGTGTGTGAACTGTAGGCATCTCCTTTGGCTCTCTACCAAGCATTGAGAGAATTACAGAACTGACGTGAGATACTGTACCAAACGACTGTTTTATGAACACAGCCTCAGGGATGGTTCTTATTTTCAGAAAGTAGAACTACCTACCATCTGTCTTACGTTCACTGGTGATAGGTAGCAGAAAAATGAATCCAAGGTTGAACTGAGAAATTTGAGGGAAGAAGGATCACATGTAATAACAGAAATCTGCAAGGTTGCTGACCATATATATTATTGTTAATAATAATTTATTTTTTATTCCTATTTTTCGCTAACAGCTCTGTCCAGCATTTCCTAAGGGAGAAATAACAACTAGTTTTGGCAATGAAAGATGTAACATGGCTGGTGAATTGTTCTTTTAAAGGTGTTTTTTTCCTCTCTAGAACTAAACAACAAAAACTACTTTGGTATTTATGAAGGACTGATTAACTAGAAGGAGTACTATTTACATGTAATTTGTTAGATTTAATAACAGTGTTACATACCAAAAATCATTTTGGAACCCTGAAAACATGACTCATTTTCAGCCTCCTTCCAAAAATTTACTAAGGAAAAAGTGATATTGACTAATGTAACTCTTTAAGACATTTGATTATTGTACTTTTTCTGCACAACATTCAAAAATGCTTTTCCAGCAATAACAGGTTTCCAGTAATGTTTCTTGATACTTACTGCCAGTAAAGCAATGGTTTATTTGAAAATGCTGCAATGTTCTAACGTGTTGTTTACCTATAAAAATAATAAAAAAATGTAAATTAGCAAGGCCAGTGTCCCCAATGATACAGAATTTATTATGAATTAAATTAAAAACTACTTCTGGGGGGAGAGAGTTAACTTGTTTTTCTCAACTGTAAAAGCCTTGTATTCTCCCCTCTTCCCCAAGATGTATCACATTAACTTTGATAATGAACATGAGAGTCCAGCAATATTCAGTGAAGTCAGACCAATTTTGCTGATATAAGGTTAATTTCACATTAATTTAATGAAAGTTAACAAAACTGTAACTCAATCAACCAGAAAGGGTAAAATATTCTTCTAGTAACAAAGTGAGAACTCTCATAAAATTGGACAATACATTTTTTTTTAGTAGTAACTCACCTTGAACTTGATGGATTTTAAATATTCAGGTAGGTTCAAGGCCAGCAATAGTTTGAAAGGGAAATAAATAAATAAATAAAGCAGAAAGAAGTGGATATATTACTGCATAAGTATTCTCCCTTCTAAGACATAGATGTTCCAGACTTATTCTGAAATACTTTGCTCATAGCAGACTATTGCTTTGGCTTTCCGCAAAGCTGTGACAATCTGGTCATGTTCAATTACATTAGCCTCTTGGTATTATTGAATAAGACTTCTTTCATAACATACTATGCACAATAGTGGTCTACATGCTAGGATTTGCTGTCTCTGAGGTATTACTTTTTTTTTTTTTCATCAGCTGCGCTAACTGCACTACCAGTGGCCAAATAGCAAACAGAAGACTTGGACAAGAGCTAAAATGTGGTAATTGCATCCTTACTCAATTTGGATTACTTTGTAGTGGAGAAGAGAGGGCATTATATTTAACAAAAAAAAAAAAAAAAAAGGCATGGAAATACAGATTAAGCATAAAAGTTAAAAACTGTGTATATTTAAAAGGTTTCACTGTAATTTTAATATGCTGAAATCCCTGAAAATAAATAATTAATAACAAGACTGAGCTATAACCAACTTTTTTTTTATGTTATAGTCAACATAATTAGGAATGCTAGATAGGCTCCAGTCAGAAGATTTAAGTAAAATGATTTTTATGAAGGAGTTTAATTAATTTTTTAATCATTAGTTAGAGGAGCTGACTCTTTGTCCCAAGATTGTCAGTCAGTAAATTTCTTCTATTCTTTAGCATTGCCAGTATTTCAGTTACTTAAGGTCTGTTTCTTGCACTACTGGCCTGGAAGGTCTATGCACATTGAACATGTTTTTCTACATGGTTTAGTGGAAAAACTGCCATCTAAAATTCCAAAACTTTCTTTAAATGTTTTTCTCTTGTATTTAAAAAACTTCCAAAAATCACTGTTAATAGATTGTTGAGCAAATGTGAAATGGATCAGAGAAAGTCACTGTAATGGAAGCATTTCCATTGATTTTAGTCATTAGACTTGACCAGTAAACTGACTGGTTTTAACTTCTGTGTTATATGTAATCCATAGTGTCATGAAATATTGACAGTTTTATGGAGACTTCTATAAGGAGTGCAGGCATAGTGATTTTATTTTGCTTTTAATACTGGATTAGCTTATTCTGTGGTGGAATTTTTGTTGTTTTCCTTCTGTGTTTTTGCCTGAAGACTTTTTCTAACTAATGTAGTTCTGTCTGTCAAGGCAGTATAATTCCAGAGCATCTAGCTTTCAAAACCCAGCTAAGAGGTTAGGTTGGTATAAATCCAACATCTTCACTATTCACAAATACATCGAAATTAGCTTTTACCCAATACTCTCTTTGGGAGAGTAAGGACATGAAATATGATAAATTTAATTTTTCATTGCTTTTGAATAGGTGTAAGACACATCCTGGAAGCAGCTTATTAATTAATTTCACGTAGCTTGGAGTCTGGAAGAAAGCAGGAACAAGATATTGTATTAATTTGGCAAAAAGCTACCCTAATTGTGTTTGTTATTGGTAATGATAAATCTTATCTCTATATAGGCCACTATGAATACCTGAATACAGGGAGGAGGTGAAAATCCTTTGTCATTGTTTTAAGAAGACAAAAAGTATTACAGTTTTTGTTTCACAGCTTACATTTCATTTTTTTTTTTTTTTTTTTTTTTTTTTTTTTTCTGTTTGTTCTTGTTTTTTGTTTTTTTTCCAAATAATTTTTTTCTTTCTGCTGAGTAATAGTCTGGCTATTATCCAGTCTTCTTTCTGAGACAGGCTCCCTTCACTGTTGAACATTTTCTTATATTGGGACTATAAGAGCCTGCCTGACTGTGGAGGGCAGGAGGGTAGTTGTATCATGCACCATGGAGGTATAAAAAGATATGTGACCATTTAAAATTGCTGTAACTTTCATTAAGTTGGTGGTTTCTGTTTGTAACAGGGAAATGATAGCTTATTTTCTGAAAATTTGGCATTAGTTATGTTGAGTGTTACAGATAGAGAAGCCATTGAGCTGAGTGTGAACATCACTTTTCTTAGCCAAGGGGAAACTGCACCCAAACATATCTGTTTGTATGTTAACATACACTAATACTAATCTTTTAAAACTCATCCTATTGCAGCTAGTATTAACTTTGTATATGTTAGCAGATAAGATGAAAAACTGCCTTCCCTCTGTCCACCCCTCCTTAGATTCAGACATTGCTTGGAATACATACAGTACTGTCTTCAAACAAAATTTCTATGAAGTTGGACAGTTCTGAGCTGGTATCAAAATACCATTAGATTATGTCATTATACTTTTTCAGACTTATGGCAGCTTTTGATATTAATCTGTATACTTCTGAATTCTGATTTCATATAGACTGTCTAACTGTTTTTCTTTCAGTGGAATTAGATCATTGTCGCCATTCTGGATGCTGTCTGACTTAGCCAGAATATGTCAGCTATTTGCTCTTTCTGTGACTTCAGATACTGTCTGAATAATAATCAGACTTTGTTTTCCATCATCCTTGAGTAGGTGATAGAACTCTTTTGGGAGGCTTAAATTTCCAAAAGGTTTTATTTATTTTTCTTTCCACTTATATTGTGCCTTCTATAAGTGCACAAACTGAAATGTTTTGAGGGAGTTTTTAACAATCATCATTGTCACTAATGTGCCTGGTGCTGTGCCCAAAACTAATCTGAATTGGTGCACTTCAGAAGATGTGTACTAATTGAAAAGAGTCCAGAGCAAACCAACAGATTTTATCAGGCAACTAGAAAATGTGATCTGCAAGGAAAGACTGTTTGTTTCAGTTGTTTAGCACAACAGCAGAGCAAACAAAGTCTTTTCAGGGTAGTTATTCTTTGATGATAATTTGATCAACTCTTGGTAGAGGGGGGTAAGAGAACTGTGCATTATTGGTAAGATTATCTGGGGAAATAAATATTTTAAAAAGAATCTTCTGATGATAATGCCAAGCTAGGGCGTGAGAAATGTGGATTCAGCATCTGTGTTTTTTGCCAAAGTGGCCTTGGGAAATCACTCTGTTCTTTGATCCGCTAGCATGAACGTGTTAATATTTTTCCACTCTGTTTTGTTTATAAGACTTAAACCAATTAGGATTTTGGCATTGAAAACAGAACTCTGGCATGCTTGAAGTTTTTGATTCTAAAATTGCTCCAAGCAAATTTTGTTCAGCTCTTCGAAATGTCTGAATTCACCTGTTATTTGATTCCTGAGTTTTCCAGTTGTTTGCTGGTTTACTGCCTCCTCAGAATTGTCTCAGTCTGAACACGTTAGTGACTAGGTCTTGCTTAAACTCACTTAGAAGGAACTGGTGCAACTCCAAGTCATTTCCTGTCATGCAGAGTCGCTCTGTACATATGCAAGTAGTCCAGAGACCTAAAATCTGTTGGTTGCAGGGCCCATTTTCATCTGGTTTCCAATGTCTTAGTTGTGCAAGTTCATGCCTTAAAATTACGCTGGTTAGAATGCTTCATTGAGCCTGGGTTGTTCAAGAGCCAGTCAACAAAACTGTTTCAGCTCTTTTTCTGTTGAATATAGATAAAGAATTGGTTCTCGCAGCAGGGACCAAGCCCAAGATCTTCTCCCTGCAGAGGGCTTTAATTGATAAGTTAATGCAGTTGTTGGCATCCATATGTAGGAGCAGCCTCTAGATTCTGATTAGATATAGGTACCTTTTCCAGCACTGGATTGCTCACTTATGCTTCTGCAAAGTATAGATATGCCCTATGCTTAGCATTTGCTGGTAATCAGCAATATGTCTCTTTGCTCAATGTGCCGGATCCGTTTTGAGTTGCTTAAGCAGTCCAGACAGTGCATGGGAAGAAACAAATCTTAATGTTAGGACACCCTGTGAGGTAGCCATGTACCTGGCAGACTTTCAGTATTTAGTCCTTTGATTGTGTACTCTGCTGGTGGGTGAGGGGCCTCATTATCTTGATTAAGAGCTATAGATACTGTATTTCAAATTAAAACATACCTACATATCTTACCTATTTTGTAAGTAAAATCAGGAAGTAGAACATGTGAGAGCTCCCACATTTTAATTGTTATTGCTTCATTGGAATACAAGTGAATATTGTTTTGTAAACGTGTTTAGTCTGTAGCATTTCAGAGGCTTATTATTGCTATGGAACTATGCTGTTGCTTTTATTCCCCAAAAGGATGAAGGCTAAGAAGAAGAAAAAATAATTTAAATCTATTAGCAGGTAGAGAGCTAGGTCAACTTTGTCTTCTGTCAGCATCTCAAATAGTACATTCCCCATAATGTCAAGCTCAACATTTAAACAAAAACAGTAGCTGGCTAAGACTGAACCTAACCATGTCTGATTATGTCTGATATGCTGGTTATGGACATATCTGCATGGCTTTGGGCAATCTGGTCTAGAGGAAGGTGTCTCTGCCCATGGCAGGTGGGTGGAACTGGATGATCTTCAAGGTCCTTTCCAACCCAAACCATTCTATGGCTTCTGTATCTTCTCGGTTGTTGTCTCTACTTCAAAATTCTCCTCCCACTATCCCAGTGTGCATAGCTATAGTTGCATAGCAAATAACCTCTTCAGCATTAGAGGTCTTGTTTAAAACTGTAGTGAGATACTAAACCATATCTGTTTATTTCACACCCAGAAATGAGACTCTCCCTATTGTTCTGAACTGCCATTTACAAAATTTATTTGTCTGTTATTTCCCACAAAATGGGAATTCACTGACTGTGCTGCTGCCAAGAAACCATAGAAACATCAGAAGAGCTTAGTTTGCTTAGTGAGCTGTACTGTTTCAGTCTCCTGTAGGGGCAAGTCATCTCTGAAGCCATTCATTGGGTGATATTTAAGAACAGTATGGACCTTCCCATAGCAGTGATTTTCCTTTGGAGCTGGAAGTCCCAGATATCTATAAAGAGGCTTCTCAGATTAATTAATCCTCTATACAGTTACTAAACTATGATAGCAGGCATTTTTTCAGTTTAATTCCAGTCAATAATACCCATTGGTAAACCACTCTTCCCACCTGCAGTTGGTTTTGGGTTTGATTTCTATTCATAATACTCACAGGAAAGAACTTTCTAGTTTCTTCGTTTCCTGTTTATTATCCTGCTAGGTCTCAAATCCATTTTCGGGTTGCAGAGTTCACAGTACTATGAGTTTTTCAGTGAGTAGTAGTAATCTGTTTCAGTGACTTAACTTTTTTTCTTCAGAGTTAGTTCCAAGGAACCTGAAGGTTCCACATGAAGGACAAGACTGGACAGCTAGACGGAATGTTTGTTCAAGGTCTGGCCCACATCTCTTGAAGACTTTTGCAATGAAATATTTGATTTGCTGATAGACACCTAGATAAAACAGCATTTAATGCACATGTGGTTCGAATGAGTAGGCCTAACTGGAAAGGCAGGCATTTTGATCAATGAGTTAATTTTTGGCAACAGTTAGTTTAAATACAAAACTTGACCTAAGCTTTGGTAAGGATAAGGTCCTGAGAGATTAAGATATACTAGAAACTGCTACTTACTTGTGATTCAATAGCAAGGGCTGATCTGAAAACCGTGGGAGCAAAAAGCTGCACTGATAGGATAACTTATAGATTGACAGCCAATGATTTGTGGTGGAGGCTGTAAACTGTTACAGCTCTTTTTAAGAAAAAAGTTAAAACTCGCACATTTAATTGCATTAGAATGATAGAAATAGAGCTTTGATACATAAGTGATGATGTGATTCTATGCAGTCACATTTACTAGCATACTTTACTAGCAGTGGCTTTCACTGTTTGTTTTCCACATGCTTGTATTGATCAAAATGAGGAAGGTTCATGTGGTTGGCTCCCGATATACTAAATTGAATAGATTTGTTTAATTAGTCAGACATTGAAACCTCTGAACCTCAGAAGTCTTCTAACGATAGATCATGAAGACCAGAGATGGGAGTTAGTGATAACAATGTCAGCAGAACTTCTACGTTATTGCCTACTGCCAACCAAGAGTGCTAGAGATATGTTCTCAAAGCAATAGATATTACTGGCCATCAACACTAATACATGTAAGGTTTCTAAGAAAAATGTTATCTGCTGCTCAGTACTTTGTGACCTGTGCTGGGCACAGTGACCATGCTGGTTAACCACCTAGCACAACAGTTCTCAGCATCCTGGCTGCTGCAGCCTGCTGGACAGCAGTCTAACATACTGGGCAGCTCTTAAGAACAGCTTCAGGTTTTTCTTATATATATATATATACATATATATATGTACACAACTCACAGACTCACAGTGAATGGGGCTTTATATATATATATAATATATATGTGTATATAAGAAAAAAAATATATAAGAAAATATAGAACCCCAGAGATTCTAACCCTGCTCTTAGTGACTCCAAAAGGAATCTTGCTCTTTTTTGTTTGTTTTTCCTTAAGAGCAGACTAGTGGACTATGACCTATGGTAGCTTTTACTGTACTTTTTAATATTTTTTTGAATCATTTGTTAATTTTTTGAGCAAGATGATTTTAAAACATGCTGAGTAATTTGGAGTTTGTGGTTTTCATACATTTACAAAAGTCATAATATTTGCTATAAATGAACTTCATCTGTTTTATTTTGTCTCTATTGGTTCCTACACATTTGTAACAGTGTTGGTACTCCCTCTTTGTGTAGCAGATGATAGATAAAAACACTTCAGTTTTGTAACAGTTATGATGGCTCAATCTTATCTTCTGCTACAATATATATATATATATTTAATTAGCTATTTCTGTTAAAACTCTTTTATAATCTGCTGGGGGGGGAGGGGAGATTATTTAAAGATTAATTTCTGCTTTTGAGTTTTTAGAATTTCTTTACCAGGGACAGAGATTATGTGACCTCCTCATCTTTGCTTCTTGGTTTGTCCAGAGAAGAGACAGCGTTGGTCCCCAGGCTGTGCATACTCGATGTTTTGTGTGTGTTTTTGTTGTTGTTGTTGTTGTTTGTTTGTTTGTTTGCTGTTACTATTTTTTTGTGTGTGTGTGTGTTTGTTTTGTTTTGTTTTTTGGTTGGTTGGATTTTTAGTTACTGCAGTCAGAGGTTGTAAACAACACTCATGTAGGGCTCAGCCAAACTTCACTAAGTGTTGCTATAGTTATAAACAATTCTGATGAGTTTACATCTGGCCTGTAATTATTTGAGTGCTGTCATTGCCTTTTGTGCTGAACAATATAAAGAGAATGCAGTACTTGTCCCAAATCATTTAAATCAGTGTAGCTGAAAATGCAAATACTTTGCTTTATTTGTCTTCAATGGATTTTATTAAAAATCTTTTAAACATTCTAATTGTCAAATGTTTCTCTCACTGTATCATCAATATGAAATCCTTACGTGGGTTCTTTGAGAGGTTTGTCATGCTATTTCTTGAATTCCATGACTTGTTTTTCTCATTGTCATTCAGGAGATATCCCAATATACTGAATAATTTGTTTTGTGTTTGAGAACAGTTCCTGTATCTTATAAACTATTTTGTCTGTCTTATAGACGTTATTGCCATTTATTTCTGTGATTTATATTACACTGTTTTCCCATTCTATTTAGTAAAGTAATCCAGTTGTCCAGCAGATCATGGGACTTTGACTTATCTCTTGTTTAAACTATTGCAGTAATCTTCATGATAACAGCTTTATAATTCTGATGCAAATAAAATGATTGCCAACTATCCCTCCATCCACATACTTTGGATCTGCTGTAGAACTTAAGCAGAATTGTTGAGAAGTTATATATACTGTGTTACTTAGACATAATTATTAAAAACATGAAACACCATATTGTCATGATGAAAGAACATGAAGTTGCATAATATTCTTTTTAATTTTATCTTAAAGTTTTGCTAGAACTGATAGAACCAGAATAAGAGAGTCTCTATGACTGTTGCCTGATTGTAGGTTCAGATCTAGTCTTAAGATCACATTCTGCTCTCATTCATTCTATAAGTGAACAATCTTTTTCTAACATGGACACAAGTTATCATTTGTGCTGGAAGGAGGGATTGTTCGTGGGCAGTGCTTGAAACACTGCAGCCCTGTCCATCCACAGTTCAGTGCTGCTCAGCTGTTTATGAGCACTTCAAGCCTGGGCTACAGCAAATGATGAGAATGAAAGATTCACAGCTATCAGAGCTCAGCAGAAGTTCAAGCCTGGTCCTGCTCTTCATCTCTCATTGAAGACATAGGCAAAGAAGCATAGTCATGATAATCATGTTGAACAAATTTGCCTGGATAAATTTAGTCATTTAAGTGTGGGAACACAAATTCCTGTTGAGAAATGCAAAGAAGAAGAAAAGTAGCTCGTTGTCTCATGTTCCCCTATTCCACAAAGTGACAGATCATTAGCAAGTTAATGACGCTTGTAGTAGTGATTCTGTGATCTGGACTTTTGCTATATATATTGTTAGAGATTACATATTATCATATTTTTCTTTGTATATAGATGTATATTAGCACAGAGGCTAATTTGTTAACAAGAGAGTAATTTAAATTACACTATTTGTAGAAAAAAAACTAGTTGTTTGTAACTCTGAAGTCCCAATTTCCTTCTTAGTCTGTTGATTCTGTTGCTTATTCTTAAATGAAATACAACCAATGCCTATTACTTCCTGTGCTTACTTAGCAAATAATAAAAGAAAATAAGGAAACTAGAAAGTTAGTTAAAAAAATAATAAAAATAAAAAATCAACACTCATGCTGTGTTTTCTATAGTTTAAAGACCAGTTCTGCTGACAACATAATTGTGTAAGCTGCAACTCCTACTCATTTCTCTCTGAGCTAACAGTGTCCACGGACTGTAGCAATAGCAGCTGCATATCTTCCCTGGCACAGAATGATTTAGGGTGGAGAGCAGATTCTTTCCCTTTCAAATCACTTCAGAAAATTCTTGGCAGAAAGCCATCTGATTTGTTTTGTTCAAGTAGGGAGGTTTGATCTATCAGTACAGAAAAAGTATTCTTATAAATACTGCACTGAAATGCAAGAATTCAGTTTTGGTGTCCTAGATCAGTTGATTTTGTTCTTCTGCTCATAACTTTTTTTTTTTTTTTTTTTTTCCTTATGGAATTACTAAACTATGTGGAAAATGCAAATTAGAGACAATGCAGCCCTGTTGCTTTCTTTTCTGCAGTTTATGATATAGTTTGCAATATAGGTGTGAACTGGAAAATGTTGGTCAAAGATTAGCATGGGAAATGCAAATTGAGAAATACACATTCCAGATGCACATTCCAAAATGAAATTGCAGTTGCAATGCAGCCATCTTACAGGTCAGGGTGTTTTGTTTTGTTTTGTTTTGTTTTGCTTCTGGATTACTAGGTTTACAAAATGAAGAAGCCTAAATATAGAAATAAGATTTTATTATTTTCTTTTACAATTATTTCTTTTTAGTCGATCATCCTAAATGCCTACTAAATTATTTCTAAATGAAAATAATTTTAAAGTAATTATTTAAAGTACTCAGTGATTCATGAAAAAGCAAAATATTGAAAATCTTCCAAATTCTTTATTAAATCTGTATGGGATGTCCTGGGATATAACCCATTGGTTACATTTACAATTTAAAGAAGTGTGGTTTTAGCCATAAAAAGGATGAAGTTTTCTGGTTTTTATGTATGTATGTATGTCTGCATGTATGTGTCACAAGGAGAGATATAGCTCAGTTCTTAAAACCACGATGCATGGATGTCTTCCATAATTCTAAGGTGTTGACATCATACATATATATGTATATATATATATATATTCTGTTTACTCAGCAGGAAATGGATTTTATTACATACTTAGCTGAAGATTGAGATTTTCTGTGGTGCAGCCTGAAGCTAAGAAATCATGCAGAAAATCAAGGTATAGCCTGTTTGAAATACAAGAGGGCAAATTTCTTGAATGGATTATGAAGGCAGAATGTTGATGTGGCTTTCAAAATCCTTTCTTTTTGCTCAGCAGAATTAATCTTGTCCTGCTACAATCTGGCTTCAACTGTCTGTTTTATTTTTAGTTACTGATCTTAGCCAGGTCCTAAATAGCTCAGAGCTGGTGTTGTTTGTGCCTGATGTAAAACTGATACAGACTTGGCTGGTATTTTCATTCATGTTTCATAATCTTCCCTAGTGCATACATGAAGACGGTATCTCTGGTGTGGCTAGAGGAGATAATTATATTGCTGTGATCAGACACGTGCTGGACACTCATGGTGCACCTCAAGTGACCATAAAGAAGTGAAGACATGTTCATGACATTCCAGTCACTTATTTACACTTCACACCAGAGACATCTCACAGTTACGGAGGTTCAGGAAGCTCTCTCTTGATATTGCTTGAGGGGAATCTCAGAGTAACCCTAAAGTTTATCCCTGTTTGTATTGTAAGTCCTTCATAGAATCTTGTATGCCATGAAGAAGACTATAAGAGTAAGACAGAGGTAGTGGTTTGAGAAGACTGTTAATTCAAAGTTAAGCATTAAAGAGCTTTACAAACATCTTTGGTATAAAACTTACTTCCACAAGAGAGAATAAATAAGCATGTAAGGCCTTTTCAGAGACTTTTTATTGATCTTTTAAATTAAAATGGGCACAAAAGCTATGACTGAGTCCATTAATATTTCCTGATACATATATCTATAATTATATTACTTTTTTTTTGTCACACTGCTCTATAGAAGGAGAATCAGTAATACAACAAAACATAAGAGTTAACTTTTAAAATAACATTTTTCTTCTTTTATACGAAATAATACTTCTTTTCAGGCACAGTAAGGTTATAAATTCTCAGATTTAGAAAATTGGAATGTAGTTGTTAATTTTGGTTCTGTGTCTCTGAGAGATGCATTCAGCAATCCATACAATATTTCTGCATTCTTGTTCCTTTAACTTCACATAGGCATAAAATACTCCAAAATGAAACTGGTTATTGAATGCAAGCACATTCAGCTTTACCTGTGGAAAAGATTAAACAAGTATTATGGTAAAATATTAAAGAAGGCAAATGGGATTTTTAAACAGGAGCTTTCATCATGAAGATTTCTACGTAACTCTGTAATCATGACTGATTTGAGACTCCTGAGTAGAAATATAATTGAAATGTCATCTCTGGTTATCTGTTTTGGTAACAGACTACAGCAGCATTACAGGGAAGTAAAAAGTAAAGGGCAGAGGTGAAATACCTTCTTCAGTAGACTATTGAAAGGAAATTTCGCTAAGCATTTTACATGGCATGGGGTTCAGGTAGGCTATCAGGGTTGACAGTTCTATAGCTATTCTTCAAAAAATGCCCTGGGCTTTATTTTATTAAAAAAGATTAATCATATTTCATTTCATTGAAAAATTGGCAGTCATAGAAATTCTGTGGTTTTGAATACAAAACTAAATGATGCAATATAGTAGAAGCAAAAGCATAGTATCTCATTATTGTTTTAAATGTTATTCTATGGGGGGGTAACTTTCATTTTGATATTTTGTGGTTAGAACCTCTTACCTCATGCTCAAAAAATGCATCTTCCAGTGTCTTTTCTCCAGCGTCACTCCCTACACCCTCAAACACAGCCTTGTATTCCTGAAAGCATAGACAATCACACAACAGAAGTAAGGTACTTTTGCGTTCTGTGCATCACAGCTACCTTACTTTACTTTATTAATTAAGTAATTAATAATTAAGTAACATTAAGTAATCTTTCTGTGTGGAACTCATGTATAGATTACAATTTTCTATAAATCAAAAGTTGAAAGCATATAGTCACCAAAAATAAAGAGAAAAAAAAAAAAAAAAAGTTGTTTGTTCTTGTGGTTTTTTTTTATTGCCATTTCCTACAGCTTAAAGTAATGTTCTGAAGGCACTGAAAGAGACTGACTGCAAAATGACACATGACCTTTCACTCCTTTGGATATAGAGTACTGAACTTCTTGTACAAATAGTATCCATCAGAGCCAGAGTTGTAAATGGAGCCAAAACCCTGAACTCTGATCCTCACATAGGTGATCATTTTATTCTAGTAGTCAGCTGGATTTTCTTTATCTGCATTAATATTGTAATCCATCATTCTGATACGTAACTGGAATATTCTGCACAGACATATTCGACTTTGTTTCTTATGTTACCTTTCTGTGTGTTTTACTTCTCTATGTGTTGGTTATGATTTTCCTATAAAATAGCAGTGCAAATAGGTCTGGTACGATAGTTCCCAAATGCATTTAATGTCCCACCATCACATTAATATACTCTCTCTGTACCACATTTGTTATGGTGATGTACTTCTACCATTCTGCTTGTGCACAGGAACAGGTATGGAGAAATCAGTAGACTGGATATAATTTTGTTTGGTGTACCTACTTTGAGGTAGGTTAAATATTAAAAGTAATCACAGTACCATAGCTAATTCATAGAGCAAATATTCCATATTGGTTCATCTTTAATAGCAGCGCTAGCTGCATCAGTATTAATAACTCCATCTACTTCTTGGATTCAATCAGTGATTTAGAGAAAAATTTTAAGAACAACATTTTATTTTTACAGCACCCTAGCAATGAATCAGGTTTGCAGTCATGTGTGGCATGAATTATTTAATCCTCTTGTTTTAAAATGACATGTTTTTGTGCCAAAATCAGGCAGAAGCTGTGAACTGAATTTCAATTTGGGGAAGATTAATGAAGTAAGAACAGTTTTGTTTATTATGATGGGATTTAGTGCAACACTGCTGTAAGAAGATCTTTGTATTGCACTACGATAATAAGTTACTCTGTCTTTATATCAAAGCCTTTCATTCAATATACTTCTCTGTGGGATCTTTTGTATTTGTATCTTTGATGAATCCTTTATTCTTTCAAAAATGCTTTCAACTTATGTGAATTTTTGTTACAATTTTGTTGACATCAAGAGATGGTATTTTTCTTTTTTTTTTTCTTTTTTTTTTTTGTTCTAAGAAATTAGATTACATACCGCATAGTAATCTGCAACACACTTCACTTGCTCGTAGTCGTCTGCATTGGCCAACAGGTGCAAGCCTTCTGGATACAGTTTTCCGCAGGTTGGATATAGCTTCTCTCTGTCATCTTTACTCAGCTCAGTGCCAAATGAATTAATGGTGATGATAAAAGCACGTCTGTCTGCCTCAAACTTAATGCATAAAATAAAGAATAAACAGGCATTATTAGAGATCTCAGTACAAAATAACAGTTGCTTATTTTTTTGATTGTTTGTTTTGTTTTTGTTTCATTTTCAGTAAGCTAAACTATGGAGGCTTAAAAAATAAAACTGTGCATTAGAAACATCTTATTTTACAAATCGGAAATTCTAATTTGCAAATGCTCATTAAATTTTAACTAGAAAGTCAAACAGTGTTTTGCAAGCACAGCTTTTATTCTGTGAATTTTGTACTGAAAATAACAACACTGCTACTTCCTCATTCCCCTACTCAGTTGACAAGCTGTTGACAAAAAATCTCCTCACACACTCTTTTGAAGTTATGAAATAATAGTCTTAGAAATAATAATAATAATACATTGAAAGGATCAAGAATCAATAGCACTGTTCTGAGATACCTCAAAGTGCTGCTGAGAGTAAAGGTTGAATGAAAAATTTGGAAAAAAATAGTTTCTGAATGCACATATTTAAAACAATGATTTAATTATGTGGAGGAGGTTGCTTAGCTGCCAAGTTAAAGTTTTCCAATGTTTCAAATAAAAGTTATTTTTTAATACATAGAATCAAGGGCTATATTTCTTCTCCCGGGTTTAAAAGCCTATAGTATCTACATTTTCCCTGCAGCAGCAGACTGAAGGTCATTCGGATGACTAGATCTTGCATTGTTCTTTTCTACAAAGCAAAATTTGACCTGCCATACTTACAACATTAATTAAAAATATGGCAAATAAAAATAATCTTACCCAATTCTGTCTGATTTAAATCTGTTCTTTTGTCTTGAGACAAACTGACTATGGTTTTCTTTCTTCCCTTTATTATTATTTACCTTCATTTTTTAAGAACACGGAATTGTTCACTCAGAAGTGTCTAAAAACTTCTGAGTGAAAATACAGCATGTGCAGATTTTAGGCAGCTTGCAACTTTTCCTGTGCTGTGAACTTCTGAACTGTTTTGAGCAGAAAGGTACTCTTTTCTGTTGAACAAGACTGACAAATGCCATTGCGACACTGTTCTACAAATTTAGCAGTGAAGCACATAAGTCCTACTCCTATGTACTGGAACATTTTGTAACAGGTACCCAGCTGCCCTTTGGCACTGACTTCAGAGTAAGGAAAATGAATAAACAATACAGAAATAATGAGAAGAAAATAAGTGTGCTTGAAAAGATTTCTAGCTAATGAGTAACAGGGCCAAATTTGACTTGCCTTATTAATACGAACAGGCATATCAGCCCTAGTGAAACTGTTTTGGAAGGATGAAGGCTTTGCTTTTTTAACCTATTAAAGCCATGTCGAATTTAGCTGGTAGTTTTGTAATATTTTGTTGGAAAAACATGCTCAGAGGCAATTGCAACTAATGCTACCAGGTATGGGGCCTAATCCTGAGGTGGTTCCTGGCATGAAAAAAATTGCAGAATCAGTCCCATCCAGACAGACCTCTCAACTCATCAAATTATTAGCACACAAGATTCTCCATAGAGGTTAATGTCAGGAGACAGATGACTTGGGCCACTTCATTGCTGCAGGTGAGGGTGGAGTCACAGGATGACCATTTGCTAATTGCTTTGGTTTCCCTATGGAAAACTGAAGCTCTGTGTCTGCTACCTGAGTATTAGCAAGGCAGCCTAAGAACAGGTCCAGCACCAGATGCAGTGCAGTCCTGTAGTTTCTTGTCAAATTCAGGGTTAAACATGCAACATTTGTTGTCCAAAGAGAGATCACTGGTGCTTTTAATGTGGTAGGTTGACACTGTGACTGATGGTCAAGAAGTTGGGGATTTTAAACCTGCAGCCTCATTTTGACAGAATAAATAACAAGTATTCTTTTGAATAATTTTTTACTTTTTGTAAGCTCAAAAATCTACCTTCACATTATTAAAATAAAAAAGGAAATCTAGAGAAAAGTTTATCCTGCTTACTGACTGACATTAGACAGGGATTTTGAAAGAGCTTATAATGGACCAAACTGTTACCACTAGTATAAACAGAGTTTTACAATATGCTTAAACCAATGTTAGTTAGTAATCTCTCAGCGTGAATGTCTAACTAAAAATGAACTTTCTGCAAAATCTGAATCAGTGAGAAATGTCTTTACCTCTGCCAACAAATCTGTTGATTTTTGTTTTTCAGAAGGGAATAGTCAAAATATTTCATTTCTGGACAATTCAACTTGATTAAGGATATTTTCTTTAGAAAGTAACCATAACATTATGAACTGGTTAAATAAAACATCAAATTTCATTGTCCTATTAGTATGTTATTTCATATGATATAATTTAGACTCATTCTTCCTTCAGGGATGAGCTCCCAGGGAAGGATCATTTCCTCCTGGAAGGAAAAAAAATAAAGGAGCTGAATGCTGAGAACTCCGTTTTATGAGTGTGCCTCTTTTTTTACAGTAACAGATATGAAAATATCATTCACTATTTTGCAGGTATTCTTTGGTGAGTAGGATCTTAGGAACATTGTATACCATGGAAAAAATAAGTGCTTAACTTTTCTAAGTTGAGACAAAAATCCTTAAATGTTGGACTTTTCTGAATGCCACTCAACTATAACTTCAACCATTAATTTTAATAGAAGAATAAATAAACATGATGGTGCCATGAAGTTTAAAAAATATTGATTCATTCATATACAGTAATGCCAGAATGTAGCTATAGCAAATTTAATTTTGGTAAGAGCCCCCTTTTTATTTCCTTATTCTCTCTATATAATACAGAAATATGTTAAGGGGCAACAGTGTAAGATTAGTGAACCATTTTTTTTGTTCTGCTCTCTGTTATAGAAAAATATTAACTGAGGCTAACTCCTCCCTGGACTAGCTGTTTCTCAACTCAGGAGGTAAAACCCATTCTAGAATAAAGACTTCAGTACCTCTCAGCAATACAGTTATTATTCAAACATCTGACAAATAACTGCAAATGGAGAGAGAAGAAACAGGAAAAGCAAAGTTACTTAATTATAAAAGCATTTGGAGTACTTTCATGTAGAATGAGTGAATTTTTTCTTACCTCAAGAATGGGTCTCATTATTTCTGCTGTAGTACCTCCTTGTTTTTCACAAAACTTATAGAACGCCTCAAGATAAGACTACAAAAAAGAAGTATTTTAAACGCTACTTAAGAAGCTGACCACATAGTCATGAATCTTATTTTTAAATACTTCCATTAACTTTGATAATTCTACCTATGAATTTAAATTCATTTATCTGCTTAATTACTTTGCTGGATTGAATAGTAAAATGCAAATATCATGTTCTTACAATATATATTTAAATGTTTTTTAAAAATGTAACAGAACAAATATTATGCTTTCTTTGCTCTCTTTTGCATTCATAAAGAATGAACTTCTTTAGCTCCATTGAGCTTCCACTGCATAATAAGCAGATGGCTGAAGGCAACTCTGCGTTTATAGTGTGGAGGAGGGGATTTGGGTATATGCCACGGCTGTTTGGCCAGCACTATGAGGATACACAAACTAATCCCTACTGCTCTACCCTTCAAAACCCTGGATTAGGACAGAACAGTGGACAAAACTTCTGTAAAAATGGTCTGCAGAACCCTCTGATCTATTGAAAATTCCCTCCTTTGCACCCATTTCAATACACCTGAGCAGGAAGGACCCTACACACCTCAGAAATGTTGTTCCCCCTGCCTCCCCCTCCCTTAAAATACTGTCTTAAGGAACATTTATGTTATCAGAATGCATTTGCTACAACTCCACACAATCTTGTTGAAGGAGACTGTCAGTAGCTATGCAATTAAGCGAATTTTAAGTAGAGACGTCTCAAAGGGGATTTGCTGCATGGGATTTTTAGTTAGATTCTGTATAGTTCTGATAATAGACCTGAAACATAATCGATCACATTGACAGCTGAAGCAGAGGAGAAAGGATATGTTAATAATTTAGAAGTGTTTACAGAATGATCCCTCTGACACTTAGCAGAGTGAGAAGAAAAAATATAAATATTAGTTTTAATAAGTGTAAATTTGTGGTAATACAAATTTACAAATACAAATACAGGAAATAAGAATCAAATCTATATGTTATCAAATAGAAAGTGTCTAGTTTATTAGTAACTGATACTGTTAAGAATAATAGGAATTAGCAGAGTATTTAAGAATTAAATATCGTATTGGGAATTTAAAAATACAATTTCTAAGACAAACAGAAGATATTTTTTTCTTTCCCCTTAATGCAATCAGATCACTTTAAGAATACTTCCTGCAGTCTGGGGCATCCACTGTGAAAGACAACAAAGAATCTGGAGAGAATGTGATGGGAGAAACCATTAACAGGATGAAATATGTATAGCCTTTAAAGACACCACCATAAAAGTATTGACCTGTGTGCTAATATTTCTAGAGTACCTTGAAAACCCAAGGCACATGTTAGGTGCATGTCGTTACGATAGTGTGTCATAGCAATGCTAAATATAATTTTAAAAATAATGAAAATTAAGAAAAACATTAATTTAAAAAAATGCCATCTAGACTCAAAGCATTTAGACCTTTTTCAAATCACATTTACCTTTTATGAATAAAAATAAATGTTAGCCAAAAGCCTGCCTAGGATTATTTAGGAGCTAACAGTTCTGTGGCACTTGGTAGATAAGAGAGTTATTCACAAACAAATGGATCTGGATATTAGCCTGACATCTAAAGCTTTTTCATTAATGAGATATTAAATTAGATTTTGGATGCAGAACTAAAATTTGAAATCTCTTCAAACACTGGAGTAGAAATCGGAGGAGCTGGATTTGATTCCTGGACTTTTCATCACTCAGGTGACCTTAGACAGCTTGCTTCATCTCACCATTATTCTGTTTCCCCATCCATAAAACAGGGTTAATGATACTGACCTCCTTTTCTAAAATGCTTTTAAAACCCCAAGTATTATTGTTATGTTGCAAGAACTTGCCTTGTACAGTTTGTTGCGCATTATTTCAATGTTCATTTCATCCAGGTCATTTTCAGACAAGCAGTCTTGAAAGAAAGCAGCTGAAAGTAGAATTTATTATATTGCAGTATGAATGTACATGCTGGTAATATGCATATCTTGTCTATTGCCATTCACCAGTGCATGAGCAAGGATCTGACATTTCTGTTGTATGAGATAGTGATGCACAGAGAAGAAGAGGAAATCCTCTTGATTTTCTGCTTATCCTTGTACTCCCTCCTTTTTAATAAGAATCTGTTGCGAAGAGAATCAATCAGTGCAGCAGTCAGAGTCCACATCTCCAAAGACCATCAAATGGGAAATGCTAATGAAAGCCCTAATCTTCTCTGAAGTAGATGGTTTGGTCATTAGGGAGATTTCCCAGTGAGGAACGTGAAAGATAATTTTTGTCCTAAATCACACAGGTATTCTTTCATTGTTAAGGAGAATCCTCTTTCCTAATTTACCTCTTCCTCTTTGGATATGTTTGTCAGTGGGAGAAAGGTAAGAGGATGCAACTAGAAAGGGGCTCAAGCTTTGACCTTGGCCATCTGTACTTCCAGGTCCTCTGCAGAACTGGCTAAAGAGTGAACTTTTGAACAGGCAGACAGGGGATGAAGTTCGTTTATGTGGCTAGGCCACTTAAAAATACTATATAAAATAATTCACAAAATTATGCCAATCCGTCACTGTTAATGAACTTTGTCAGTGGGGCAGACCAGTGCTTCATTAGAAAGAATATTGTTTCAGACAGTGGCAACACGAGATAGTATTTAGGGAGAGTGTGTGGGCCTGGCTTGCTCTCCCAGCATTTAGCTGGGAGATGAAAGACACTAGAGGGCATAGCCCAAATAGTTTCCTTGAGTATCTGATTGCCCATGAATTTCTGTTATTTTTTTCTTAAAAATCTGATAATACTCAGTATTAAGCATAATAATAACCATTAAAAACAATATTTGATAATAATAATAATTGATAATGTTCAGTAATTAAACATATATATATGTATTAATTGGCAATATATTAATTTTCAACAAGTTGAGTCTGTTGTGTCTGCAACACCGATTGGTAAATTATCTCTATTTCAGCCCTCAAGATCCCCTTTTTGTCCTTTTTTTCCCCCGTCCCAATGGAGACGGACAGAGAGCAAGCAGCTGAGTGGGAGTCAGGCTTCTGCCTGGGGCCAACCTACGGACCCACCATACCTTCTTGAGTAGCAGAACCCTAAAACACACACACAGTACTCAAAATGAGGGCACACAGTGCTTTCATAGATGGTCAAATCCATTCAAATACATCTTATTCTCTTTACCCTTCCAAACAATGCCTCACAACTTGGTATTTTTTTTGTGTGTGTGTTGGCTGCTGCAGCACATTGTTGAGAATTTCATACCACTTTCCGAATGTGAAGTTCCCAGCCCTGGCTCTATTTTGCCTTTAGAATTAGTCCTTCAGGATGGGATTGTCTGTGTGTGTAGTGGGTTTACGTGGCAAGGTTTTGGTAGCAGGAGGCCATAGGGGTGTCTTCTGTGAGAAGGATCTAGAAGCTGCCCCATGTTTGGTAAGGGTCCCACTGCTGACCAGAGCTGAGCCAATAAGTGATGTTGTTTTGCGCCTCTGTGAGAGCATATTTAAGACTGGGAAAAAAATGCTGTGCCACTCAGCAGCTGGGAGAGTGAGAGGAGTGAGAAACAGCCTTGCAGGCGCCAAGGTCAGTGAAGAATGAGGGGGAGAGGTGCTCCAGGCTCCAGAGCAGAAGTCCCCTGCAGCCTGTGGTGAGGACCATGGTGAAGCAGGCTGTCCCCCTGCAGCCCATGGAGTACCACGGTGGAGCAAGGTTCCACACTGCAGCCTGTGGAGGAGGCCACGGTGGAGCATGTGGACCTGCCCCGACGGAGACTGCGGCCTGCGGAAGACCCCTGCCGGAGCAGATTCCAGGCCGGACCTGTAGGCTGTGGAGAGGAGACCACGCAGGAGCAGGTGACCCAGCAGGAGCTGCTGCCCGTGGGGGACCCAGGTTGGAGCAGTTTGCTCCTGAGGGATGGACCCCGTGGTACGGACCCATATCTGGAGCAGTTCTTGAAGAGCTGCTGCCTGTGGACAGTCCACGCCGGATCAGTTCGGCAAGGACTGCATCCCGTGGGAGGGACCCCACAAGCACAGGGGATGAGAGTAACCAAGAAGGAGCGGCAGAGAAGAAGTGCTATGGACTGACTATAACCCCCATTCCCCTGTTCCCCTGCGCTGCTCAGGGGGAGGAGGTGGAAGAGAGTGGATGGGGGGGAAGGTGCTTTTGTTTTCTTTCCTTTGTTTCTCACTTCTCTATCTTGTTAGTAATAGGCAATAAATCTTACTATCTCCCTATGCTGAGTCTGTTTTGCCCATCACGATAATTATTGTGTGATCTCCTCGTCCTTATCTCAACCCTTGAGCCCCTTTCATCGTATTTTCTCCTCGCTCTCTTTGAGGAGGGGGAGTGAGAGAGCAGTTGTGGTGGAACTCGGCCGCCCACCCGAGTAAAACCATCACAGTGTGCTTGAATAATGCCCAAATCCTCAGGAGAGAGATTCAAGGTTATACCACAACATCTAATATTTATTCATAACTGTCTGTTTCTTGATCCTTAGTGAGGGATAGGCAAGATTTTATCTTACATTTTTAAGTATAGATGCAGGTGTTGAAATAAAAATCTAGATGCTCTAAATCGATGGCTACTTTGGGTATAAAAGTTATTCATTACTCTTCTTGAGTAGAGTGTTTTCTTTGTGTCTGCTATCAAGGCTGATATAGAAGCTGTGTATAAATGTTACCAGAAAAAGTCCTGAACACCACTTCAGAAGTGCTTGATCCAGTTTCATCAGCCAATTATTTAAACTTCTTTTTTTTACTAAATTACAGCATATCTAATGGAAAACATGCTACTCGATCTCAGATGTTCTCAAGTGTACAAAATTAGTAGTTTCAAGAAGCAAATAAGAAGTAATTTGGTATTCCTACCTAATGGTGTGTCAACCAAAATTGCATTGAAGAGCTCTGTGGGGTTTGAGGCAATGCTGACTGCTTCCATTTGCTCAAAACTCCCCAGTGGATGGCACTTGGGAACCAGTTCAGCTATGGGTCGCTGATGTAATGTGCCAGTTATTAAAAGAATTACGTTGTCAATCATGTAGCTATATCTGTATTTGAAATAAAAAGTAAAATAAATGAACATTAGCTTTATGATGAATTTTGGTTTGGAAAAGTACAAAAGCAAGATTTTTTAAAATTAGTAAAAGCACTAAAGTCAGAAATGACCACCGTTTTTGCAGGTATTTATATTCACTCTTTATCAATGTCTGATTTATCAAAAACAAACCGAAATTTTAAAATTGCAAGTAGGCAACACAGTTTTTGTTTTAAAATACATGATGACTGGTTTTCAAAAGAGACACTTTTAAAGAAGGGGAAACTGAAACATGAGTATAATAAGCATAGCAGCTGTGAAATGTAGGTTTGATATAAGTGACAATGCATAGTATGGAAAAGTAAACCACCTGAGCTAACAGCTTCTCTAGTTTGGGATTTTGCTATATCACATAGACCATCTGGACAGGGGAGAAGTGCACAGGAATCTGGGCACTAAAACTGCAGAGTTCATGCAGATGGACCAGTCTTAGGCTTTCTTCTCACTCAGCTTTAAACATCCTCTCAGGAGGAAACTATGAACAGTCTCACAGATTTCTTATTTATTGCTAAAAGTTTTCAGTAGAAGTTTTCTATGAGCTTATTACTAGTTTTGCTGTCAGAGACTGGTAAGTGTTTCATCAGTGACTCAGAAATGGAAATGTGAAAGCTATTCCCTTGGGATGCTTATAACAAAGATGCCAGTCTTCAGCTTGTGCTGTAGGTTCAAAACGCAGCTAGCAACATACAGAGATTAATATTATCTCACATCAAATCTGTGATGGAGCTCAAGGATCTGGTGATATGTAGTTTAGTGATGCAATGGTTTTGTTAAATATCTTAAATTAATGTCTCCATTATCACAAAACAACAGCATACAGAGTGTATGCACACATGTACATATGAATGTCAATCAGTATAAGAGCTGCCATAATTTTCATATTTTCACTTTCATCTCTCTGAAGCAAAACCCAAACATTGTATACCAATAGGTTGTAGCTCTCTGTCCCAGGGCAGTCTCTAAGATCCTGTTGATATAACAACTTAAAACTGATTAGTCACACTTGAACAAAAAATATACTTTGTTTTACTGTTATGGTAAAAATATTCCTTGAAAGTAAGATGAACAGTCTTGTGAGAATACATTAAAAAGATAAGACTAAGGGGAGTAAACAGTTAAGTAAAATATTTTAGTGACATTTGACTAATCCATGTTGTTATATTGTTATAAAGCAGAACCCCATTCTTTCCTTAATGTTAAGTCATTTATTTACAAGTTTTGTCTGTTTATAACTGCATAGAGATCAGAACTTTCTCTTCATCTGACATCAAACAGCACTTGTGCTTTTAAACAAAGCCACTTGGATCTAAGTATCTTGCTATATACAACATAAAGTTGTTCTGGTTTTAATGTTCAAATGGTATAAAAAGTATGGTGGGTATATGATGTGTAGTCTTTAAACAAAATATAGAATTTGCCACATGCCTAGGAATTAAATCACTGGATATCATGAAATTGTTCATCTTTCATGAGTGACCCCTACAAACTTATTTTTGCAAGTTCTCTGATTTAAATGACATTTGAACATAATAACAGTTTTTTTTCTCAATCTCCACGAGCACTCTAGGCCCTTACAGAGTAAAAATCTGCTTTTCTTGTGTTCTTTAAAATAAGTGGTTGCAAAGACAACAAATATTTTCAGAATATATATTAGCAAATAAAAATACTGTAAATATTACAGTATCAAAGTAATTTAACTATTTTTGAAATTTAATGTAAATTGCACTAAGTTGTATTTACATTGTTTTAACCTGAAGCTGTGCTTTTGCTTTGAGTCTATAATTTAAGTGATGTGGTAACATTACTTACGTGATAAAATTCAGAAAAGTTGCAAGTGGTTCAAAAGCATGGTTTCTAAAGTAATGAAATTCTGTGAGTAGCTTTGTTTTCAGTTTATCATCAATGGTGGAAATAGTGAGAGGGCCAGGTTCATTAGCCAAGAAGTTGCCATAGTCTGTAGTCTGTAGATGTAACTTTAGATCTGAAATTAGATTCAAGGAAAATCATGAAAATAAACTGCCATTATATTGTCTACAAATCAAATCGAACTATATTTAAAATGTTCCTTTGTAACATTATATTTTCATATGTAGGGTCTGATCATACATAAGATTTTACCATAGATGATACAGAGTAAATGCATAATTACTGCAAATTTATACTGCTTTCTCCAAATAAGACTCACTGCTGCAAGAAACCACAAGTAGTTTACACCTTTGCCATAAGTTTTTCTCGTAAATTTAATTTACAGTCACAACAAGCACAGTGTTAATTACTGCTGTCCCTAGCCCCTTCCCAGTTCAATGTTTTGATATCACAGGTTTATTCAGGGCACCAGTATTGAATCATTATAATGTGTCGGTTTTGTCTTCTGTGAAACGGTGGACTGTTATGTATCAAAAACAGTCATCCTGTAACTTTGTTAAGATCTTCAATTTTCATGTTAAACGTTTAAATCTCATGTAAGACTATAATCTCATGTAATCAAGCTGCCTGAAGAAAATGAGAGAACACATCTTGCCTGGCTCAGACCTGGGTCTCCAAATGAGGTCTGCAGGAGAGTGTTTGAAAGGGCATAGTTACCCTCCCTTAACATTTCTGTTTTGGCTTTGCCTGATTTATGGCTGCTTTTAACAGATCCTAAGAAGCTGTTCCAGAAATCTGGGTTATCGTGACATTCTGCCAGGACTCCCACCTTGGTAACTGGAGAAAATGGGTTGATTAGACAGCAAAGCTGAAAGAATCTTTTATAATAACAAAGAATTAATTTGATAAGCTTCCTCTGCTAGCTATTTTCCACCATGAAGCAAAAGTGAAGATGTGAATCAGTTCTTAGTGTTCAAAGCAGTTTAACACTTCCTTTTAGAAAAGGCCCTGCTATATTGTGTAATTATGTTCAAATGCTTTATTAAAAGTACCATAAATTATAAATTGAGATAATGTTATAAAGCTTTAGCATTTATAATTATTAGATTTCCATATAAAAACTGAAGTGATATTAGGGAAATGAATAGCAACACTCCCACTTGACTGAATTAAGGGTGTGTCTACCAGAGAATTTAGTATGCATTAGCGAGGTCTGCATTTATCGGTAGAGTAGTTACTCTTTCCTAACTCCCTACATGCATATTTTCTTAGTATGCCTACATTGAGACTTAATGCAAAAGAACTCCTGCATTGCAGTTCTGACTCCTAAGTCTAGCGCTAACACTATGAGATAGATAACCCATAGAGTTTTTTACGTGAGCTTTGCTGGCACTACAGCTCATTCCAGTGACTACATCAATGCACTGTTTTTGGATAGGACAGTCTGGCTCAGCTAGCACTCTAGAACTGGTAGCATTTCTCTAGATTTTCCTGCATGCGATTGAAGTCATGCTGTCAGTTTAAACTAATTGGTTATTAAAATAATACAGGTCATCACAGAACTGTTAATGAAAGAGAGCTCTGGGGAGTTGCTTTTTCAATCATCAGAGCCATATACTAGGAAACAGTCATAGTTTCAGTACAGGTTTCTATCAAGGAAGAAGAAAAAGAATACAAATATGAAAAAAGGAAAATTAATTCAGGAGAAAGATAAGAAAGGTGAAGGAGAGAAACAAAAATGCAGAATTATGACTAGAAATTTATCTAAATATTTGAGAACAACTTAAAAACAACAACAAAACACAATAAAAACATATTTTCATATAAAAGCTAGATTTCCTCTGTAAACTGATAATTTTTACTTTCTCTTTACTACAAAGATGGTAAAAATACTGGGTGTATGGTGCGATTAAAATACTACCTCATTACATGCAGAGAGCCAGAATCTAGCTTTCCTCGAATCCTTTCCGAATGAACCAGATACCTACCTTGAGTCACACTCTGCAAATGCATTCTGGACATAGTGGTTTCCACAAGCTTAGTACCTAAAGCAGACTGCAGAACCCAAATATCAGCCCCAAGTATTGGCCATTCTGAAATATGTTTAGTATCATGAGATGAACAGAAACCAAAGCCAACCTACTGTGGGTAGTGTGTCTCTGATAAGACTGTGATTGTCTGCCTTGGTTCTCTTATTGTTGAGTGGTTTCAGAATCTCCACCAAATCACAAGGTATAAAAAAATATTAGCTATTAGGACATGATATAGTCCTACCTGGCTCTCAAACACTAGGGAGGAAATACTATGACCAGGAATATTGGACATATATTGGACCCTGTCCATATAGTCCATATAGTGGACCCTGTCACTTCCATGGCCTGTTTTAGAGAAATACTTCTTCTACCCAATTTAATAAATTCCAGCATGCATACTGTATGTAAAAACCAATAGTCAACTTTATGCCATGGTCTTGGCCAGAATGACTGAGAAAATAATAATCAACAAGCTCCAATAATATAAATCAGGATCATCACAACCAGAGTTCACACCATGGCAGAGAGGCTAGTTTAAGATGAGTATGGTTAAAATACAGAGTACTGGAAGAAGTTAAACCAAGCATTAGTTTGGTCTCTACGCATCAAGCACATGGAGTCTTGTCTGACTCCTCACTTTAATAGCCAGCTACCATCACTTTTCATTTACAGTTATTTCAGCTGCTGCATGCTGGTGTTCCAGCACTGGCAAGTTGTGAACTTATTTCATTGGTGGGAGCAGAGCTGGACTGCTTATCCTTCTGTTACTTAGCCTCCCTTCCAGAAAGCAGCACTCTTTCCATCACACATGGAATCAAGGAAGAAACAAAGCACTGCATGTAAAACCTCACATATTCTGCTTCAGTGCCAGCAGTGTTGCTCTGGGGATCCCATTCCCCTGAGACAGGGGGCCAGACTGGTAGCATGCCATGTTGCAGAGGTTCCAGCCAGTGTTGCAGACCACAAGGTAGCTCCATGAAAATGATAATAATTCATACAAACCCAAAAAGTTGTCTAAATTCAGCTGAAGGGCACTTCTCTCTGTGTGGCCCTGAACTGAGAGGACACAATGCTAACTTAAGCCACTTAGTGACCTCCTTTTTAACTTTCCCTTTCACTTTTATACATACCCTGTTATTGCAAGCAGATGTAAAGCTCTAACCCTTTTTTTTTTTTTTTTTTTCTTGTGGTTTTCTGTACTGGCATTATGGTTTCTCCTCCAGAGATATCAAAACCACTTTGAAATTAAAAGATCTTTTTGATTCTATTATGAGTTACTTGGGGTGGTTTTGATTTTGTTTCTGCTTGTTGGTTTTAGCATATTTATGATATTTTTAACTTATGCCAATTTTTGTGGTCTGGTACAATGCCACAGAATGCACAGTGGTGTAAATTTATTACCTTTGAATGTGAATATATGAATTGAAGGCATTATAGGACAAGTGAGGTAGTACTACAGCACAAATGCATATGCTGGATCCAGCTCCATTTTCTAATTTAGAGGTAAGGGTCTGCTTTTGGTGTACTGTACACTTGTGATTCAACTTCAATACTACAGCATCATTTATGTGCAGAGAGGTTTGTATAATTAACCCCATTTACAAATCCAATATTTCTCTTATTTTAATTTTAAATAGTATGCTTGGTAGATAACTGATGGCAACCTGATAAAAAATCAAAATCTTTTTCTACAAATAGAAAAATGCTACAATGGAGATAGTGAAGTACTGAAGCTGATTAGGAAAAAAAAAAAAAGGAAGTGATAGTGGGTACTAAAGATATTCTTGCAGGCAGCTTGATGAAGGCTGTTCTTTCTGTAGCTGAAATGCATTTACATTCTAAAATTGAATGAACATTAGAAAGAAGAAGGTTCAAAGTAAAAAAGTAGCTGTTCTTTCTACTGTAAGTCTTACTTAAGAAACGATGTCACCTCTCTGTTGTGATCTTTCCATAAGGAATAGGGCACACTCTTACTAAAGGTTCATCTATCTTAGTAATATTTGAAAACTACTCCCTGGTTGTAAATACCTTTCTTGTAAAATAACTAAAAATCTAAATAATTTTTAACCATTCTTGTGTCTCTTGAACAGGAGCAAAGATTCTTTTGGAGAGGGTGAGGAACATATTATTTCCTTTTTTAAAAATATTTAAACTTGTCTATTTTTTATCTTATTCAGAATTTTTTTATTTTATTATTCTTCATGGAGCCTTTGGTGACATCATCTCCTGAGTTCCTCTGCAGAGAAAAATGGAACAAGAACAAGGTTTAATGATTCCATCACTCTGTCTTTCTTGTCCTTTATAGATGACTGAAGCTGTATTAGCTTTTCCTAAACCATGTGTAAACTCATGGAGCAGGACCCTTCAATTTAAGCAGTTAAATGCAATATCTGTAGAGTCCTTAATTTTCATAGATCATACACTGCTGGTTTTGTCTGGCTGACATAAAGAATAGATTTCAGTTCTCAGAGTAAATGTAAGTAAGTATTTACATGTGTTCTCTGTGTCCAAACTGCCACTGTATGAAATGAAGAGCTGATGTAGCTCTCCAGCTTATCAACTAGAGTAGGCACATGCACTTGGTCAGTTTAACAGTCTCTAGTCCCATTGACTGTACTGAAAAATCTCTTCTTTAGCAATGAGAGGATTTTTTTCCAGCTGACAGCTAAATACCTACTACTGCCTATTTAAATGCAGTTCTTTTAATCTGCAAGATTAATGCTGTGCAACCTTCCCAGGCTTATACTGTAAGTTTAGACAGCCTCAAGACTCTGATGCATGTGGGAGTCATCATGTTCTTCACTTCTCATTTCCTCAACTCTACCACTGCATAGACAAAGGAGCTGAAAACAGAATGAGATTATTAATTCTTGTTATTTTTGCAAATGAATCTAATATACTCCATATTATAGATGAGATTTCAGTATACAATCACAGTTTTTATTTGGGGTCAAGGAAAGAAAATTTATGTTCCTTTAGAAAGGTGAATTTTTCTTTTGCCTTTTTGTCTTGACAAGTGTCCAAAGGTATGTCATATGATTTTTTGTACAAGTCTGTCTTCATCAGGCTGTGACCAGTCTTGGCCATGGAAAGCTGCTTTGGAAACTACTGTGTGTTCTTTTATTGCTGTGGCAAAGTCACCTTGAAAAAAAAAAAAAAAAAAAAAGCCTTTTTTTTTTTTTTTTTTTTTTTAAGCTTGAGAATATTTCAGTCTTCTAACTTTGTGACGTCTAGTTTTCTCTTCATGGTAAGCAAAATGTCCTTGACTGCCCTAGAACTCATGAAGTAATAAAGTACTGAGATTATATCCTATATCTTTTATAGAGATATTCAGTGCTGAATAGCTTTTAATAAGATTTTGCAAACTATTTTGTCCAGCTGAAATGCTACAAAACTTCCATACTCTCGTAGCCCTGTACAATGGTTAATATATGTGAGATTACCAATGCCCATAGGAAGTCTGTGGATGAGATTTCCAAGATTTATCAGTACACTAGAAAACCCCCATCATCTGGATCTCTTTGCAAATCACAGTCTGTACAATCCTAAGGTAATTTCAATGGAAACCTATTAGCTTAAATATGAGAACAGTTCTTAAAGGAAATCAGGGTTATATCTGGCTTTTAAGATAAGGCTGTCAATACTTTGGTCTTTTCCCTTCCATTCTTCAAAGGTCCAAGCAACAGAATTTCTTCCTAAATAAAATAATCCAGCAGACTTACCTTCTAGTGTCTCACACTGTGCTAAATTAACATAGTCTGCACTTGTCAAGATGCCAGCTTTGAACCCTCGGACCAGACCCTCCAAGTAGCCATGGTCCACATTGAAGTAAAACTCCGAGTATCCCGGCATGGAGAAAAGGAGATTTAAGCTTTCTGTTGGATTCTTGATGGTACTGAGTATTTGCCACCAAACGTTTTCCTCCTCTTTGGAAGAAGGAGTGACAAATAGTCACTGTTTTCCTGCCAGCCTATGACTGTGTTTTACCAACTAGTTTCTTCCTGTTTCTTGCTCCAAGTATATATAGTTCCACTATAGTTGATGCTTACACAACATTCAGCCAGCAAATCCAACTCCCTCCTGTCAGAGCCAGAAAATGAATCTATTAGTGTTGAAAGAGAAGCCAAAAGGGGAGCATGAGATTTAACCTTTGATTGCAAGAATGCTCTGTACTGACTGGAAAATAAAAAGCTTATTAAAAAGCTTGATAGCATTTTCATATTTCTTAAATATGAAACAGAAAGTTATCTGTGAAGATATATATTGAATAAATATTTCCACACTAAAATAGTCAACTGCAGTAGACCACAGAAAAAGTATCTCATAAACTATTAATGTAACTTAAATGCTTTTTAAGTGTCTGTGTATGCCTTTTTATTTCTGATTACCCAAAATTTTCCACTGCCCATCACTATTGATAAATATGTATATTAATTATGAGTCTTACAATAATAACTGTGAACATTAAATCATGTCTATAGGTGCTAGATAAATGAAAGGGTTTTGAAGGGTTCAATTTTCATTTAAAAGTGGATATCCAGAATTTACCTCAAAACCATAATTTGTCAAAGATCAAGTCAAAATACTCTGGTTATATTCACCAAGATGTGGAAATATTTTTTCCTCTTACAACATAAAGATTGGAAAAATAAGAATCTTGAATTTAGTAATGCAAATTTAGGGCCTTTGCAGACTTCTAGATTTTGATTAAAAATTAAACTCAGAACTGTGCTAAATCCATTAGTGAATTTTATGCTGAACTGGTAAGTCTACTGCCTTTCAGATTTAGGTGCCCCCAGTCTGACTCTTAAAAGTGGCTACAGTTCTGTAATCAACACAAAAAGTCTTTTTTACCCCCTAAATTCACTATCACATGCAACATATGTCTTCAGGCTTTGCTGGAAGGGAATGTCTCATAGCACACTAGGTGATACTTAGCTGTGTAGTTAACTGGAGCTCAGGAACATTTCAGTGAGGTGTTGAAGACTGCTGTGTGGTTGGAGGGTTAGCACTAGCAACAGGATCTACAGCAGCTGTCTGCCGTCTGCATCTCAACACTTAGGCTCAGTTTTCAGTGCTTTTAACAAGTTTGGTACCTAGTGTCAACTGAAGACATGCAGCTTGGCTTTTCTATTGATCTCTTGCATTGAAATGTGGTTGCAGTGAGAGCTGTGAGCTGGCAGCTGCAGAGGCAAAACTATGGGACTTTTGTCCCTAACCTGAGAGCTGAGTGATGACAACTTGGTACTCACCAGGTCATTCCTGTCTATACTGCCTCACTCCTGGCTGCAACACGGCTCTGCATGCCACACAAGGAGGCACGAGGTGCCTCTGTGTTTGCTGCCCAAGCAGCCACCCTAGGAAGAAGGTCATTTGCTACCTGGCTTCCTGGCCAGGAGCTCTCCAGTGGGCAAGCAGGGGCTATGGCCCACATGTCAGGCCAGGCCAATACTGGTACAATTAGTACTAGTAGCTTGGAGGTTGAATTAAAATTGACTCCGGATGACACAGTTAATTCCATGCCTGTAAGGAACTGCAGGGGAAATAATGACAGCATTTTGGATGTTTAAAAAATCATGTGCATTGATATGCAAAGTGTAAGTATTTGAAAGTTCAAATGGTGCCCGGGATATAGATGTTTCCTTCTTGAAACTTGGGCTAGCAATTTTAAGGAAGTCCAGTTTTAGCATTGCAGAGTTAACCCAGCAAAAGAATGAAACAGATGACCCCCTTCCCCAAACAAGCTATTTGGTTTTGTCTCCCAAGTCTCCATGCCCACAGTATCCAGATTCTCCTCTTGCACAGAATGCAAGAAACTGACAGAAGTTTGTTGGTGTTTCAAAATCCAGGGAAATTTTTCAAGGTATGTTATCATTGTTAGTGCCTCCTATTGCCATGTGAAGATATCTGTGTTTTAATTTAAACCTTCTTTTTTGATGTTGTCATCCTCGTTGTTCTAGCTTGTTCCACTCAACTGTCTCTGTTATTCATTTTTTTCAAGGAAAATAAACAAAAAATAAAAACACACAGGACTCGTTATTGTGTACACTGTCAGCAATGTTTGTTTTTACCCTACACATCTCTAAAAGTGTGCATTACATAAACAAGTAATGTCTTGCAGCAGCTGAATTCAGGCCTCCCCCAGCTGCAATCAGTGTATCAGAAGATGGAAGACATCCAGCTGGTGGCAGTCCAAGCCTGTCCTGCTGAAGAGCTTCCAGAACTCCAAATAGCAGAGCCAGTGAAGAAATTGCTTTGCACTAGAACCTAAATTTAGTATGGTTTGGGGTCATGTAAATACTGACTGGCAGGTGCAAATGCCACCACCAGTGATCATCCAGTGAGAAACTGCTACCACAAGATCCAAAAATACTGCTTTCAGGCCCATCATGTGAAATGTTATCTCTCAACAAACTTGTTTCATGAAATCTCTATATTTTTGAAAGATTTCACGTCATCATGAAATCAGGCTAAACTCATGGGTGATTTTATCTATTAGGGGATAAAGAGTCCAATGCTATAACTGGGTTAGTAGGCTGCAACATTCAGCAACATCAGGATTTTTGTTTGTTTGTTTGTTTGTTTGTTTTAAGTTGTGGTTGAAAGGAGAAAGGAGACAGTTTTACCAGCAACACTTAGAAACAATGCACATAATTAGAGACCTGACTAAATTTTTATATAAAAATATATGAAAGAGTAACTTCAGTATCTGTTGTAATTACTTAAAACGAACGGCTGGTACCATATGGATTCTTCAGTGTTTTGGGGTGGGTATGTTTCTTTCAAAAATTATATATTTTTTTAATATTTATGAACTTATTTAGATAGACCTATGAATTTACTTTAAAAAAAATGACCATGTGAGAAAATAAAATACTCTCATCTGTTAACTTTGTAGAGTGCAAAGGTTGAGATATATTTAAAAGAATTTTCTATCAGTGAGCTAAACAAATACTGATAGCATGTTTGTAAGCAGATGTTAATTGAGGTTAAGCAGAATTAGCAATACAAAACTGTTCAAACCCATGAGCAGAATTTAACCTTTTATATCAAAGTTTCTGAGAAACTGTGCATATTATTTAACCACAAGAGGTCATCCTACGACTGCTGTAAACCACCACCTGTTTTTCACCTTCACCAGAAGAAACTGACTTGGAAAGAAATACATTAAAAGTTCTGGTGTTTTTAATTTGTTTTCAACTAATCTAACATTAACAATAAAAACCACATATACTCTGAAGTGGCAAACAAAGTATTTCCGTTTTACATATATTTTTGCTACATCTACAGATTTTCTCTGAACTTCCTCTTTTTTTTCTTTTTTTTTTTTTTTTTTTTTTTTAGCAGTGATGACAAGCCACGAGGTTAATGCTGATGAACAAATGATAAAGAATCAGCAGAAGAGTGAGTAAGGCGTGTTATGTGTTATACCAGTGGAATGTTGAACCTAAATCACATGAATTAAACTTACTCCTTTTTTCACAAGTACTCAAAGATAATAAAACAAAAGTCACTGAAGTTGTGATTGCACAATTGCTTACATATATAATCAGCCAGTTTCATTGTTATCAGTATAAAATGCTGATTCAATGTGTGGGTTAAACAGATTTCTTTATCTCTGTGTATAGTGTGACTCTTTCTGTTTATATGTGGGAGATTTTTGACCTAACACTCTATAATTCCTACACGATCTGTAGAAAATGCACCTCCCTTACATGGAAGTCAGAAGTGTTTTTGAAAACATAACCTGTTGTCTACTTTCTTTTAGCTGTTCTCCCTCAAAAAGTAAATTGGATAAAATATATACATATATTTAGATCAGCTAAGAAATATTAGGAGCTGTGTGTTAGACATTAAAACTTTTAATTTTCTACTGCAACTTAACAGTATACAAACTGATTTTGAGACTGTCAGAATGCAGTGTGTCCAGTGTTATGGATTTTTTTACATACATTTGTACTGGCATTGTACTGGCCAAGCACATCAGAACTCCCTAAACTTTTTAAATGTTGGAAAGTCTGCTGTCATTTTCCAATGGAAGGATGTGACCCTTTCCTAAAACTCCTTCCAGAATATGATCTATTGAAATCCCTTATTTTCTGAAATAGTAAGGGACCAATTTTGATTGCAGGGTGTAGACTGATTCTGCCTTTCTGAGGTGTTGAATACCTGCAGCTCTTGTAAGATGAATAGCAAATACATTTAGGTACCCTGTGCACCTTAGCACTCTAAGTAGCTAGAAATGTGCTACCACGTGTAGCGGAAGTGTGGCTCAGCTACAAGTACAACAGTTATGGTGGTCCCCGTTTCTATGCTTTGCTGAGCTGCACTCATACATGAAGAAATATCCCATAATACAGCTGCATCTGTGTGTGGTGTTTTCACCCTGATGGGCAGCCCAGGTCCACCACACTGCTCTCTCACTCCCCACTCTTCAAAAGAACAGGGAGAAAATATGATGAAATATTTCAGGGGTTGAGATGACAATAAGGAGACTACTTGCCAATTACTGTCACAGGCAAAAGAGACTCAGTGTAGGGAGATTAATGTTATTTGTTACCTCTTGATAACAGACTAGAGTGGTGAGAACTAAAACACCTTCTCCCCCCATCCACCCTCTTTTAACTCCTCAGCCGAGCAGCACAGGGGAATGGGGTTGTGGTCAGTCCACATTGCTTTGTCATTGTCAATGCTTTTATTCCTGCTCCTTCAAGGTCAGTCTCTGCCCTTGCTCCAGCACAGGTCTCCCACAGGCAGCAGCTCCCCCTAGACCCCCTGCTCCTGCGTGGGCTCGTCTCCACAGGCTGCAGCTCCAGCCCGGGGCCTGCTCTTGCGGGGGATCTCCATGGGTCGCAGCCTCCTCCAGGCCCAATCCACCTGTTCCACCGGGGGCTCCTCCACGGGCTGTAGTGTGGAGATCTGCTCCATGTGGGACCCATGGGCTGCAGGGGGACAGCCTGCTCCACCAGGGGCCTCTCCACAGGCCGCACGGGAACTTCTGCTCCATGCCTGGAGCACCTCCTGCCCCCCTGCTGCACTGACCTTGGGGTCTGCAGGGCTGCTTCTCACTATTCTCTCCTGATGCTGTTGTAAAGCAATTTTTGTTGTTGTTGTTTTATTTTTACTTTTTGAATGTGCTCTGCCAGAGGCCCACCCAGTGTCGCTCACTGGCTCAGCTCTGGCCAGCAGCGGGTCCCTTTTGGAGCTGGCTGGAGCTGGCTCTAATCTGACGTGGGGCAGCTGCTGTGCTCTACAGAAGTCATCCCTGCAGCCCTCCTGCTACCAAAACCTTGTCATTTAATCCAATACAATCGGAGTACTTAAAAATATTTGAGAATAATGATAGACTATACCTGAATAGATACAACCCAGCTTCAATGCTTTGTAGCTACTTCTAAAGCAAGATAAAGGGACAGGCTCATGTAGATCTTATTGATAGCTAAACCTTTATGCACAGGAGGCAGTATCTGTGTACCAACAACAGTTCTGTACCTAGCAGGCACACCGAGTGCTAGCCCACCCAGCCTTTGCTGAGTGCCTTCACAGCAGTAATGCACCCCCAACTTTCCTATCTCGACTAGCTTTTCATACAATTTACATAAAATGCATCTTTTATTCCTATTCCTTGTTAGAAGTGTTATTTTCATATTGTGTTCACAAACATCTCTCACTGATGTTATAAAATAAAAAAGATCCTCCGTTTTCCCCTCCTACACCTTCAAGAGCTAATCTAGCAGCTTTGTAAATCAGCA
>CM021766.1:130775234-130802932 GCA_011076525.1 Nettapus auritus | reverse complement strand
TAAGTCTGTGGAGAGACGCCAGCAGAAAATCATTATTGGTAGGTGTAAACCTAGAGAAAAGCAGATTTAAGAGAATTAACAAAGCTCTGGAATGCTTTCAGAACTGAGGCTGGAATTTTACAAAACTTATGCACTCAGTTACAAATTTGGGCTACTTTGGCGTGAATAGTTTGTACTTTAGGGGTGGGGCTGGCATTCACATGAACTCTCAGCAGCCTTCTGCTCAGGACTCAAATTCTGGCTAATTCTAATGAGGACTGCAAGAATTCACATCCTGGCTTTAAGGCCTTTAAGCCTTTATCTGCACAGTGTTTTTTCCAGGGCTTTTTTTTTTTTTTTTTTTCTGTTATCTTAATTTTTAGTCCTCTTACTGACAAGTTTTTAATGCAGATGAATACCTTTTTCTCTTCTTCATGTGCCAATTATTCCTTAACTCTTAACTGCCACAATGAACTGATAATATCTTCTGGTATCATAAAGGTTTTATCCTTGATACATCCTGAAAGCAAAATAAGATTTACAAAACTTTAAAATAAAAAGTACACACAACTCAGTATGAAGTGCAAATGGTCTGTTGCTTTCCCCAGTCACAGTTCTCTGTTGTCCCAATTCCTCCACTGTGAGGTCTGCACCTTGAGTGGTTTCCTCAGCTCTATAACACTTTCTGACACAAACTCGAATTCTGAAAGTTAATTTTGCTGATAAAGTAATTGGACATTAAAATATCTTTTTCATTGTCAACTTTATCCACCTCAGAAACTGGTCAGAAGATGTACATGAATGCAAAAAGTAGCCTTCCTTTAACATATCATGAAGTTGATGATAGATAACGGAAGGCTCCTTTATTTCTTGCTCTTTAAACATAGCAGCTAAGCACATGAAAGCAACTGTGAATGTGTTTGTGTTATGTGGGTCATACCAGAAGTCTGTCTTTTTATGGCAGAAGATTGCATGCCACAATAAAAATACAATTGCAGTATTGGAAAAACAGTTTTTACTGTACTTTGAAAGGGCAGTTCCATGAAGGGTAGAGTTGGAAAGTATTAAGTTTTGGATATCATTTAAATGCATTTAAACATTATCTCAAAAAAAAAAAAAAAAAAAAAAAAAAAAAAAGATAGTTTCAGATAAAGTAGTAGCAGGTATTGTCAGAATTCAACTTTTAACATTGGTTTCCAATCTAATGGATAGTAACATGTTTCTAACTGCACTGAATTCTTGTTAATTAATTATAAAATGGGAAAGAGCATTCCACACATTGAAAAGAGATCCCCTTCCACCACATAATCTAAGTTGTTACACTGGTTCTCACAACTTTTTAAGTTATTTTACGTTTTACAGACATTCTGCACAAATGTGCAATGCATCATTTAGAAATAATAATGTACACACATGCTAGATGAGCTTCTTCACAAGGGTTACCATTGGCTTTGATTTAACATGTGTTAAATAAAACAAAACAAAACAAACATACAAACCCTACTGTAAATAGGTGATACTCATGTCTAAAATTAACATTTTTTAAAAATATAATTATTTTTAGTATGCTATTCAATGTAAAACAAAAAACACAATGAATTTGAAAATCAAACAGCCCTGGAACTATTGTTTCCACTTCCTGACCTGACTGGAAACGGAACAGCCAGGGAAGAAAAAAATAAAAACACGCCTTTCTGACGGCATGGTTTTCTGATATTTTTAACTCTTTTGACTTTCCCAGTGCTTAATAAGTGAAGATGATATTAATGTGCATTGCTGACAAACACACAAATTAAGAAAAATGAATTTGGGGAAGTGGCCATTGACAGGGGTGACTTTTATTGAAAATTGTGAGAATAATGTGAATTAGGATCAAAAAAGGAGAATACCATAAGATGGACAGGTTATTAAACATTGCCAAAATCAGAGAGAAAGTAAGATAGAAAAACTAGATTAATCGAGATTAGAGAGATTTTATTGCAAGAGAGAGCATCTGGGGAAGGGATGGACACTGAGATGTCTTCAGTCACTTGGGATGAAGAGCATCTACATTCAGTTTCATGCACATCTTGATTACAGTTCTGCTTTCCATTTATTATTTTTATGTGTAATGGTTGGGAATAAAGTCTTAAACCTTAAACTGCAAAATCATAATTCTATTTTTTTATTATTTTATTTTTTTCTCTATGAATATTGAAGATGTGACTGATGCGTACGTTGTTCAGCTTGACTTGAAGCCTGATATGTTACAAATTTGTCACTAGATGGAGCCAGACACCCTTCCTAAAATGACATCAGCTCACAGCTGCTGTGCCGGGAATGATAAATACACAAGGATATTCTAAGATAAATCATTGTATATTGTAAATGGGGAATTTAAACTTGGAAATGTATTTTTTTTTAATTTCTATTTGAATGTTTGTTTTCAATTTCAGATAAGCATTTTGCTAACTCAGATACTTCCTAAGAATCATTCAAACGTATAATTATTTTTAGTTATTTTTTTAACCTCATCTTCCTGAGTGGGTCTTAACTGATACAAAAAGTAACTCAGAAAACAGTCCATATAACTTTTTTTTTTTTTTTTTTTTTTTTTTTTTTTTTAATTTATGTAACAAGAAATAAAAACAAATTCTGTTTTTTATGTTGTGTGGCCACATGTCTAGTTACAATTCAGTAAACATCATTTTACATACATGCAAATTTAGGCAATTGTTTCTTTATATTTTGTGTGAAAATCTCTTTTCAAGGTAGGTTACTTTCAAACATAGTGATACTTTAAAAAAAAATCAAACCCTTTCAATCACATCTCAAGATTTTTAATTCAAGAAATGCTGATAGTAAGGAGTTTTTTTGTTGTTGTTTTGTTTTGTTTGTTTGTTTGTTTGTTTGTTTTTTGTTTGTTTGTTTGTTTGTTTGGTAAGAATTTTCAGAATATAGCATTTACAATAAAATCCTCTTCATTCCTGGATTGATAATGATTCTTTATCAAAATTTAATGAGCCTGTTTTCTACAGGACTATATTTTTCAAAGAAAGATGGCCATATAATTTTACAATAACATTTCAGGGTGATAGTTTTGTACTTTTATTCAGTAATGAGATCTTTTTGTTTTACATTTTAATACATAAATTTCAGTTCACAGCTTGATTTGCTCCTATTATGTTTTCCCAGTTCTGTGGCTTCAGGCTTAGAAAATAATACCTGAATGTGTTATTCTGATAATTTCTGAACTGACTGAGTTCAGACATTTATTCAGTTTTGCATTTGTGTGGTGTCTGGTATTTGTTAAGGAGCAGATGGTCGTAGCTATGTCATATAAAGTGAAATCAATATATAAAATATTGTGAGTGAGTTTGATAATGCATTTGTTCACTAAATTTCCTACACATGTAGCAGAATTAAAGTTCTGTTTGTGTAATTATATAAAAGGACTAGAAAAGGAATAACCATCAGACACATGGTTACAGACACAAAGACAGCTTAGAGCTGCTGCTGGAAAGGATGAATACAATAAATCTTAAATTAGAAAGAAAACACAGAAATGATATTCTGTTAATCAACTTCTAACTGTAAGGTTGTTTTTTGTGTGTTTGTTTATATATTGTTTGAGCTCTGACACATGGGAATGTCATAATTAAATTAATCACAGTCTTCAGTAAAATGTCAAAGTTGGTTTTAAGCAATTATTGCTATTTTTTGGTATTTGGATGCAGATATCTTTGTCCCTCTTTATTAATTCCTGGCTGAACAGAACTGTACTTCAACATTACTGCACACTAAGTGGCTGAATGGCCAGAGCGCATAGTCAGTAGGAATTCAAGACTAGAATTATGAAAGTACTATTCAGGGTAAAAGTTCTGAATATAACATTTTCCTACAAACCCAAGTAAGCACAAATCATGGGAAAGGTTATCTCAGGACAGTGCTTTCTTTTTTACCTTTTCCAATAAAGAGTCATATACTTTGTTCAAAAAATGAAAAAATATTTAATAGTGATAAAATATAATGTAATGCATGTGTTTCCTGTATTAAAATAAATAAATAAATAAATATGCTAACCTTTCTTTAGTGCCAGGGGCTGGTTGTCCATATTCATATTTACCAAGGACAAGTGGGAAAGATGATTAAAAAATAAAAATAAAAAAATCCCCATTATTTTCATAGTTGGGATCTAATTTAGCATTAAAATGTAAAAACATGGATTTCTGTGGCTGCAAACATCAAGTGTGCTGCCAGGACTATTGAATTAAACACCCTGGAGTTTTGCATCTCAGGCCCTCTTGATCCCAGTACTCAATCAGTCAAAATAAATAAATAAATAAAAGTATAATGAGTTGCCAAACTTTTCCCACTCTTATGGACGGGATGAGTGCCAGCAAACAGATCAGAACTTTGTCTGACTTCACGTAGAAGTTAATGTTGTCGTGATAGTAATTGTAATAAAATAAATATATATAAAAATTGTAAAATACCTTGAGAGGAAAAGATCTGGTCCACAGAGCCCATAAACAATACGTTCATGTTTTCATAAATAGAAGCAGATTCACCAAACACAGACTTTAAGGTTTATAATAAAATGGGAGGTCTTGATGCAAATAGTCATAGAAAACAGGTAAGTAACTTGCTTAAAAATAATACCATTTAATACCTTTTTAATCACCACATCCTATATATTATCTTGAGCAAGTTATATTTATAGTTCCTTGCCTTTGGTATTATGAACAAAAGTCAAATGCAGTGAAGGTTTAAGTTGGTACTATACATACAGTCTTTTCACTCCTATTGTTACCTGTGTGCACAAATGGTTAGAAATGGAAAGAACTCCAGTTACACAGAAGATCATTTACCAGGGAAAAAAAAAAAAAAAAAAAAAAAAAAAAAAAAAAAAAAGTTAGGTCGGGCTTCTCACAGTAAAAATTGCTTTTATTCATACTTCTCTACATCTACTACTGCCAGTCCAGATAAATCTATGGATTCCACTGAGTTTCATAGAGTACATAAATACAGAAATAATGGACAAGTGCAAGCAAAATGTGCTGCTGAACAGCAGCTAGTTATTGTCTTCAGTTTTATTCATAGAAAACAATTTTTCAGCATAGTTTGTGAAAAAATGTATTAGTTAGATATATTCATTTATCTACCAGATTTTTGACCCAAGGAATTTAGTTGGACCCAGAGAATTTCCAAGTGGTGTTCACAGGATGATGCTTCTCAATGACTTTAAAATATTCATAACTATAAAACAAGAAACCATAACAAAAATCAGTAAGATTTGTTTTCAAATGATTGTGATTCTTTTTTCACTGTTAATTTTCATGCTTTCCCTCCTCTTTCTTCCCTTGTTCTGCAAAGAAAATAAATCTTGAATATGTATTGCTCGAGTACTTATCTGTTAAGTTCATATACTCTGAGAGGCTTCTGTTCTCTGATTTTTTTTCCATTATTAATCCATGATTGTTTTCTAATTCAGTGAAGTATATAGCTATTTCAGAATGGAAGAAGACTGTAATAAATGGCAGAGAATCAAAATTTTGGGGAAGATAACTGGGTAGTCCAGTAAGTACTTTACAAAAATATATGACCCAAATTTTCCAAAATGATTGCTCATTTTTCCCCTTTTCCAGATCTCGTTTATATATAGGTATAGCTATAAATGCTAAGTGTCTCTGAAAATCAGATCCATAGAGTTCAGTTCCTAGGCTAAAGGAGGCTGTGATGCAACTGATTCCTAAATGCCATTGCTGAGACTGGTGCCCTAATTTTCACTTGTCTCTGGAAAATGTGCCTCAGGGTGTCTGGCATGCAGTGACCTCAAATAGTGGCCTTTTCTGATTTTTTTTTAATTTTTTTATTTTTTTTTTACAATTTTATGCCTATATCTGCCTCACCAATCAAATCAAAATACAAAATACTGAGTAAAATATTGAAAGACTAAATTTATTTGAAAGCATTGCATATTACTTAAGCTACCACTATTAGTATTGCCAGACGTCCCACTAAAGATGAAAAAAAGGATAATAATCAAAAAGTGAGATGCGAAGAAATGCTGCCATATGAATGTTGTGTGTTTGATAGTAAGCTCTTGAAACTAGAATTCTTATAGTAGCTATAGTTATTGTACAAAGGTCAAGCATTCATCTTGAATGAGAACCTATGAACTAAACATCCATATACAAATACAGACATAGACATATATAAAGTAATTTGTAGAGGAAATTTATACAAGGACTAACTCAGAGGAAAGAATGGTTCATTTCTAAAGTGCTTGTTCTGTTCTTATTCCTTGAGCTCTGTAGATGATGTCACATTGTCTCCTTTGTGAACTAATACTGCTTTTCCACAGATTATTGTTGTTTGTTTAGTTTTGTTTTGTTTGTTTTTGATGGGTTCTTTTTTTGGTCATTTTTGGTAAAGTAATAAAAATTAAAGCGTGCAGATCTTTTAAAATTATATCTTTTAATGAATCATCTACATATTTAAGTATCTAGAGAGGGAAACAGTGCAAGTTTAGTTGTTATCAGAACTCTAAGACTTTAATTAGTGGCTTTAGTGAATGAAATTGAAACGCTGGCCCTGCAGTTCCTTTCCTTGCCTGTCCTGCTGTATGCTATACTTTTGTGTTGATCATTCTCTTAAGCCAAAATTATGTTTAGTTAGTAGGGAAGAGCTCTGAGGCTTTAATTCCGCTGTGGATATTTCATCCATTTGCACCACATGTAAAACATGCTGAACTAACAAAAAAACGTTCCAAAACACTCTAGCTGCAGCAGTGTCAGAAAAATATCTGAAATAAATTAATGGCACCAAAAATGCTAATTTATAATATTTCACTATTTCATCAAATCTATAGAATGTTCATGAGGTACTCAAAAACTGTGAGACAGAATTTCAAATAAATCTGCCATCATAATATTCCCTGCACATCCCATTTCTTCCTCTGAAAATAAATATATATATATATATATATCTTGGATGAAAAGAAAAATTGAATGTCCCTTTTTGGCTTAGTTGGTGAAGTACTTTCTCTTTTCTCCAGAAAACACAGGATTGCATTACTACATCTGCACAATATTCTGTAATAGCACAGGAGAGCTGGAAGGGACCTGAAGAGATCATCAGGTAGGAAAAACTGCTTCTGACTTCTGACAGATATCTGTCTGTCCTGTTCTTGAAAATTTCATGAGCGGTTTATTGCAATGTTATGCTGGCCACAGCATTAGAAAGTTTGTCTTAATGTCTAATAGGAATTTTCCTTACTGCAATTTGGATATATTACTTGCTTGTCTTACTCACTGTGCACATGTAGAATAAAAGTTACTATTATTTTTATGTATTCTTTATTATTATTTAGGTATTATTATAACAGATGTTTTTAGACTTCTTTCTTTTTGCTCTCCTTTTGATTCTCTCCAGTTGCTTCACATTTCTCTCGAGGTACAGAAGAGCTTAAATAATTTTTTTTCCCCATATCAGAACCAGAATGGATTTAAGATATGATTAAGTGTACTCCAAGGGGAAGTTCTGGATTTTATAAATTGTAACCTTCTAATAAGACTGTTTTAATTATGCCTACTAGATGTTCTTCATGTTTCAAGACTTTGAAGAATATTCAGGCACCAAAAAATATCTAACATTTGGCCAGTTACAACATTCACAAGATAAGTTACTGTTATCCTTGCTTCTCTCCATTCCAAAGATGAAATATTGCTCATGTTGACATAAATGAGCTAGTTTAGCTACCAGATACCTTCATAAAGTACAAGCATCATGAGCTTTACCTACAACAAAATTCCATGTCATCAAAGCTACTTAGTTTTTAGTACTTGAACTAAACAGTTGTTCATCCTTCTTGTATTGTGCTGTAGACATGCTCTAATATCAAGGTCCAAAGAACATGAAGATAAACATATATCAGACTCAGCAGGACAGGACTCCACAACTGACTCTGCAAAATTTTTGCATACGTTGGAGATCAGAGATTTCAATAATATATTCAGTTTTAATCAGAGGCGAGATGTGGAAAACTATACAAGCTTTTTTGTAATCCTGCCTTTTTTTTTTTTTTTTTTTTTTTTTTTCAGCAAACAATGATTACTTTACACTTTACACAAAATTATATCCATTTAAAATGATTTCAACAAGAACCTTAAATCTTCTGTCTCCTAAAAGTGGATTGTTCCTTTGGGTTATCTATTCCTTGTTATTTAGACAAGCCACAGACAGGCTGAAGCTTCAGTGTGCTTTCAGACTTTCAGTGAGCCATTATTAGGCTACTTGCATCCTAAATTAAAAGAAGGAAGTAACTGTTATTAGAATTGATAACGATTTCATCTACAAAATCTAAATTCAGTCTAAATCCCTATGTCTTGCTTCAGATTACAAATTACATACAAACTGTTTTTCCCCATGGGCCATTATAAATGGTTCACATAGTCAGATTCTGGCACTGCTGGAAGTTTAGACAGACCAGTGATGCAATTCAGATGCCATGGTCCTTAAGAGATAATCATAATACTCTGAAATATCATCTTTCTATTTCCAAAAATTGAACAGATCTTATTTCAGATTATTTTATTTTGTTAATTCTCTCTAGATAAGTATAGTCTTAATCATTGTCCATACACTCAATCATATATTATTGCACAGGTTCTGAAAAAAATATACAATTTTAATGCTTTAATTGGTTTTCATTATCAAAACTGCTATAACACTTTTGGTCCTACATAAAACTTCTGTAGTATAGCATCTTTTTCTATAAACTTGTTATGGAAATCTTGTAGGTTGTTGTGACTTTCTTTCAGTCTTTATATATTAACTTGACAAATAAATTTGGCTTTTTTATCTCAAGAAAAACAATACATTATTTCTTGCTGTGAATGTTATGGCTTAATGACAGAAATGCTAGCATATACATGTATAAAAGCACAGAATTTATTTCAGTGCTAAGGAACTGAAGCTGGTGAAAATACATATACATGGGAACTTGGGTTTTCAAAACGAGTAAAGAAACTTTAAATATTTATTTCTCACAGTGTGACAGTAAAATAAGTAGCTATTAGCAATCTTCTTTTACAATGAGAAAAAATGCTTTCTAGAGAGCCAAAGCTTTTGACGAGGTCACATGGGAACAATTGACATATATTAAGCTGTAACCAATGCTTATTTTATTCCATCACTGAAGATAAGCATTAACAACCTAAGAAAGTTCAATTAAACAGAAAACTTGGAAAACATCTGAAAAATGTGAGTATTGCAGTTTTGTGGGTTTTGTTTGTTTGTTTGTTTGTTTGTTTATTTTTTCTTCTTTTCCTAACTGACTGTTTAAGGCAGATGTCTCTGGGTTAGTAACATTTTTCATTGAAATTTCAGTTCTTTGTGCTAACTTGAAATCGCCCCTTAGTTCTCATGTATTATATAATTGCAGATGTGTTTAGCGGAAAAAAAAAAAAAAAAAAAAAAAAAAAAAAAAATTATGTGTGAGAATATCTGTACTGTCATTATAAAATTATGATTTTTTTTAATATAAGAGGCCTCCCATGGCCTCCCATGGAATTTTTAGAATCCTCTTGTCTGATACGGCCATGGGACTTCCTTGAGCATTGAGGTCTGCCGAGAAGAGACAGAATCAACTGATGAAGTGATTATGAAAAACTTCCCAACAACCTGAGGGAGATGTCATACCAGCTTCACCAGGGATGAAGTCCACAGCCCAAGGAAATAAAGTGGAAAGAGCAGCCAGGACAGTGTAACACGTAAGACTCTTACAGTCCTCTGAGAAACAAAGCTGCCACGGCCCATCTGAAGTGTCTGTATACCAATACACCCAGCATGGGAAACAAAAAGGAGAAAGTGGTCCATGTATAGTCACAGCTACGGAATCATTGGTGTAAAAGAAAGATGGTGGGAAAAGTCCACTGCAGGAGGTAGAAATAGGTTCTCTGGGAGAGAGTAGAAACACGAGGGAGGTTGTGTTCTGCCTAAAATGGTTTAAACTCATAGAGCTCTTCTCTATCGGAGGCCTGTCAAGAGGTTGAGAGTATTGTGGGTGGACAAGGAAAATGTCACATTTAGCATTTGCTACAGACCATTCCATCAAAAAGCAGAAGTAGCTAAAGCCACTTTCACACTACTTAAATAAGTCTCCCAATCCCATGCTTGTGTGACTTTAACCACCTTGATGGGTAGATTATATCAAAACGAGGTGAACTGCGAACACATAGGAGGCCAGGCTGACAGTCAGAATGATCTCAGCATATTGGAGGACTAGGCTGTCAGGAATTTCAAGAACTTCTGTTCAACAAAGGAAAATGCAATGCCTTATGTCCCCTGTGGATGGAGTTACTCCACTCAGCAGTGCAAGAGGAGGCCAATTGACCAGGAGCTACTTTACAGGAAAAAAAAAAAAAAAAAAGGTCTGGAGATGAGCAAGAAAACTGAACTTGATTTAACAGAGAAGTACAATGAGGGGTAAGAGGCAACTATTTGGTGTTCTCACAGATCCAGTAGAAATTTAGAAGAAAATTAGAAAATTTAAAGAAAATTTAGAAATTAGAGAAAACAAAACCAAACTCTTCCCGGAGGTGCACAATAAAAGACAAGAGACTTCCCTAAAAATTACAAGAGAAAATCTGACGAGGTATAGGAAAAAAATCTACAAGCACAGACAAAAGTACTGCAAAAGCAAATGAGACCTTGACATCTACCCATTCAGAGAACTGACTAGATTAACTTGGTACAAGCTGGAAAAACAAGAATCCCAGATGTAGTAGTCTTTATACTTTTTATAGCTTATTTGGTGAAGGGTGATAGGAACACTAGGGACAATCAGTAATTGCCTTAGATATGGAGAAAGTCAAAGAAATTGGCCTGGGGCTGTGTGATTAGCAATGTCATTAACAGTTTATGTTGACAATCTAATTTAGAAAGCAATAAATAGTTAAGACTAGCCCCTAGCATCTGGGAAAAAAGAGAAACACCAGGAGTTTACGATCGGACATGTAAAAGGCAGAACCTGAGGTTATATGCCAAGATGCCAGCAGAACCCCTCGTGTTGAGCAGTGCGTGCCCCATTCCCTCAGGTCCATGGTGCAAGTCTGTATTAACTGGACAAGAGGAGCTGGGATCTGATTTGCAAGTGTGTGAGTGCATGTAGTAGAATAGAAATCTTGGAACAGAAATATTGCTTGCCTGCTGTATCTGCCCTGCTATGTTAAAACTTTTTGATTATATGAGTGGTATGGCTCTATTTTTGTGGTTACCTCGACCAATTAGTTAGTGACCTGTAACACCATTCTTGGAAATTTTTCAAAACTCAGCTAGAGCAACTTGATATAATATCAGGGTTGGCTCTGCTTAAAGCAGGGTTTCAGAATAGACATCCAGATGTCTCTTCCAACCTAAAGGAGTCCGTGATGTCATGACTACAACTTATAGTTAAAACTTATAAAAAGAAAAAAAAAAAAAAAGAAAACCTTAAAAAAAACCTTAAAATAAAACTTAAAAATAGTTAAAGTAGTTGTTTGTTTTGTTTTGTTTTGTTTTCCCTGAAAGATGAATCAATTTTTAAAATATATGGCTTTATTTGTTAGTGCAGCAACAGAAACTAAAATTTACAATAGTCAATATCCTATGATTTATGGATGCATGGTGACCATATAATATCATCTTATATCCATCACATCCTATAATTTATATGAGATTAACCTCCAAATATATATATATATATTTACAATTTTTTTGGATCCCAAGCTAGTAGATATTTCATTGCATTAGTTTTCCTGCTCAACAACCCCTCCAGGTTTCCTTTTCTTTAATATGTCTCTGGTCATCCACTCAGGACTTATTCACAAAACAGTGGATTGAAATGTAGGTATATGTATCATGCACTGCATGGAGAGTGGATGCAACACATCTAGTGTATGTCAGACAAACTGCAAATAAACTTCTAACAGAACCGGATGCTTTCTACATGTGTCAGACTTAGTGCTTATACACAATAGACATGTTCAGAGAATCCAGAGAAATCTGAGCATGGGATGGGGAGTCAGTTGACACAGGTCTATGAATGGTAGTTCTTGTAGGATTTCTGGTGATTTTGCAGCAACATCAGAGAAAACTGCTCCATTCTGAAGCATCTGGCTATCCCAAGTAAAATAAATCCTCCTCTTTTCTGCTCAGACAAAATTTCTAGGTGGAACAAAACAGGGGCCACCTGAAGAAAACATGTTGCACATCCCTAATCTTATGTTTATTAAGTATTCTGGGAGTGAGGAAAGGATCAGTGTCCCCAGTAACATAATGTGGTCTACGTAACATGAATGATCAATAGGGTTCTGGTCCACGCACCACAATGTGACCTGTTCCAGAACTTCAAGTAATTCGTGCTGAATTTTAACATGGAGCTTGGATTAAGATTTGTGCATCTATAACAGTCATTAAAGGTCTTTATTGTTGACTCCATCTTATCATTTTTAGACTAATTTTGACTTGGTTGGTGCATCATCTAGAGTAACTTCTCCAGTGGAAGAATTTCTATAACAATGATAGAATTTAAACAGTGATATAGTGTAGCTATTATTTCTGCTATATTAGTATATTTTTTAGTTTTTCAGCACTTTTTTTTTTTTTTTTTTTCTGTTTGTTTGTTTGTTTTTTAATTTGACCATTCAGGTTTGCTACCATGCTTAGTGGAACATAACATATAGCCCTCCTTATTTTGTTTTAATATATCAGAGTGAATTAATAGGCAGTAAACATCTGGCAAGAAGAGAAGTAAGAAAGGAAAAACAAGTGATTAATATTCTTTTTTAGTTATAGCTGATCAGAAGATAAAGCAAGAAAAGAAAACTAGGAAACAGGAGTAGTACGAGTAATAGTGTTTTATCTTTAGGCCAATCCCTCTTTGTGTGAGGAGATCAGGAAACTCTTCAGGAGGTGATGCCTGAAAAATTGCATGAATGACAATAAAAAAAGGATGAGGAAGATCAACTGTACAGATCAGGGTTTAAATCAACAGTGACCTTGTGTTCTTCTGGTATCATAATTTCTTTGGCTCCAAAAGATTATGAGTGACCTGGGGCATTATTTTAGTAACTGCTTGCTGCATTGGATATGCTGAGGTGACATTAAAGTAGGAAAAAAAAAAAAAAAAAAAAAAAAAAAGTCATATACCAGTGTCTGATGTAAGAATATTTCGGAGAATATTTCTCAAAACATCTGTCACCTTTAACCTGCTCTGCCACTGTTTTTCTATGTCCTGGGCAAATCACTTTGTCTTTGTGCTTCAAAGTATTCATTGACAAAATAAGCTTGTGTGATGCTGTGCAATACTTTAAAGGAACCATGATGAGGGAAGTGAGTTAAAGGAAAATTTAAGGTGATTTATACCTAACGAGCTTTGATGAGAATGAAGTTTTTATGAAATAAACTAAATCTTGTGGGATGGTAAAGCACCACCACTGGTAACAGAAATGAAAAAAAATAATGCAAATACAGTATGTGGTTTTACAGTAGATTATGTATGTATTGTTTCCTTCGTCTTTTAATGAAAGCTGATAGGAGACATGCATATTAAAGGGAAACACTGACTTAGTGTTCTTTTGAAGTGTCTTACTTTCAAATGTTAATCTTTATTTTGACTTTCCTATCACAATGTATTTTGCTTCTGTTTCTTTCACATTCCTATGGGTCTTTTATGACACTCAGTAATTTTACTGAGAATGCTAGCCTCCCACATTACTCTCCTATAAAATTTAGGTTAAGATAGTATCATATTTTGCATTAAAGATTTGATTAGGCGATTACATTTTCCAAAATCCCAGAAGATAATTTTTTTTTTCCACCATCAATAATATACAAGGGTAGGAATAACTACGGTTCTGGAATTCAAAGGGGGAGTGACTGGTTAGAAAACAAGAATTACCTCAAACTCTGTACAGGCTAGTATTTAGCAGAGCAAAATGCTACATAGTTGTGTGGAAGTTTCCAAATAAACAATCTGAATCAATATTAAAGATTTTAACTGCAGTCTATTTTTAAAAGTGTTTATTGTTCAGTCAGCTGCTTTACAGCAAAATTACCGATTGCTAGTCCTAATTATGCCTAAGTCTGACAACACTGCTTCCTGTGAGATAAAAGTGTCTTGTTATTAGAAGGTCTATCCACTGTGAATGATTTAATTTCATGCTCCTGAAACCATCTTAAATTATGTTGTTCATAAGAAAGTGACAGCAGACAGAGGGTTATTATTTGGACAAGCCTCTATGAATGAAAATCCAATGCCCAGTCTCATTTGTCTGCCTAAAAATGCTATTATATTTTAGGTTCGTTTCATTTGGAAAAGTTTGATGGTAATAAAGGAAGACAGCCTTAGCTGGAGTTTGTCTTGTGTAGGGAGGGCCAACTTCTAGATCCCCTGTCTAGTTAGAGTCAGAAAATGTTAAATCATGTTGAACAACGACAGTTTGAGGCTTCCTTGTAAAGAGACTTTAAATACAGTATTTACGAAGTTTAATCAAAATGCTTTTTGCCTGACCAGTGTTCAATTCTTTTTCTAGCTGCTGGCAGGCTCTTCACCAACATATATTTTTGGTTCCTCCAGGTTCCTTTTCTATCGTGTCAAGCAAACCTTTAGGAAAGAATTAGTGCTTGTTTTGTTCTGCAGAGGCGAGTGGAGGACTCACAGAAATTGGAATAAATGATATCTGTGCACAAGGAGGAAGTGTTTTTAAACAGTTAGCCAGGTTGTGTGTGGACAAGAGGTAGTAAATAACTCTACTTATGAAAAACATGTCCCTGCAAATGGATGGGATTGGGAAAATAGAGCTGTGCAGGTGCCAGTTCTGCAAGCTGCATAGGAGCTTATCAGGAAATGGGACTTTTACACATTTTCCATATAAAACTTGCATGTAAAGCAATTATTGGGTAATAGAATTTTGAGGTACTATTACAGCTAGAAACATACCTGGAGAATAACTCTTCCCAGATCATCTGTGTGTGTGCTTGTGGTATATATGTTGGTATGCCATTTGTCTTTTAAACGAAAAGAAAAAAAAAAGATGACGAGTTATCCTTAAAAGCTTACCAATGAACACTCTCAAATGTGATTTAATAGAGAGAATTTAGAAAAGGGGAAATTATAACCCTGTTTGAAGTCTCATATTAAAAAGATAATTTTGAATATGTGGATGAACCTAATATTTACTTTGCAGTATGTAGTTGGGCAGGAGTGAAATGTGTAGAATACCAATAACTTTTGGCTTTCTTAAATAGACTGAATCAGTTAAACCTCTTAGAAAGGATTATAACTAACAATTCAGTTTTGGGGCATTTTCAAACAACAGACTTCTTTTTCTGGCCTGCTAGATTTCTGGAAAAGGGTAGATTGCTGCCAGAACCAGAATAGTGGGAAATCAGTGCTAGCAGTGATAGGTTGCTGCCGAAAGCAGAAGAAATGGTTGATGGCACTAACAATTTGCACTAACAATTTTTTATTTATTTATTTTTCTTGAACAGAAGTTTACAAACCAATCATGCATAGTTTAAAACAGAAAACAAGACCATTGCATTCATTTTGTTGTGGCATCGTTTTAAGAAGTTTCATCAAATTTCCTTCATTCTTCTATACTGGCACTCCAAAGCAAATCCTAATTGAGAATGTACGTGATGTTCATCACACAATGATGCAGATGCAGTATCTGGGTCTCTGAAACACATGACTCCTGTGAACATTGTACGGGTCAGTTGCCATTAAATTTCTGTTTCACTAATAATCATAAAGAATGCCATAAGGGCTTTTAGCAGGCAGTAACAAAACAGTGGCTTTTGAAACACCATTCTCAAGTTTGAATGAAAGTGTCTGATAATTGAATTTAGCTATGTCAAATCTTGGCCTGGGTTTCCTGTGTTTTCACAGTGAAATTCCTCCATGCTTCCAATAAAATGGCAATTTCTATAGAGAGTGTTTGTGTGAGTAGGGAGGCAGTTCCCTGACAACACTTCTCTTTTGTCCCTGCAATACAAAGAGGGATATATTACCCTATTGAATACAAAGGACTAATTCTACTAAATCAGCTTGTGTGCTCATTATTGGACATAGCAGTTTGCAAAATTTAATTAACTAAAATTCACAATCACCTTTGCTAAATATTAAGACTTATTAGTTTTCTTTATTATATAAGCCATTTTACATAATCCATCTAACTGTTACAGATGCATGCATATATATAATCTTTTCATTATGGTGACTTTCACATGAAGGACACAATATTGGTAGAACTTTTTAGTAATTTTTCAAAATACTTTATTTGCATGTAAGTTCACCAGGGTTGATTTCTGGGATTCTTTTCATAAACACAATGCAAATGGTTTTAGGGGCAGACATGGCATATAACAGAATTGTTATTTATTTACTTTTTCATATAATATCCTAATTTAAGAATATTAAGAGCTAATATTAATAACTAGCTCATTACAAATGTGTAAAGAGAAGATATGATAATGAAACTATTATGGCATCTGTAGACCAACTAGTGAATTGGACATTCTAACTATTTAAGATCCATGGTAGACTGATTCCATTTATTGCCTGGTATTTCAAAGTACTTGTGTACACAGTGAATCCTAAAAAAGTGTTATCAAATGTGAGATAAAAGCTAATAATCATGCTGATAATGCAGCATACCAGAGGTCCCAGCTCTGTGCAAAACAAAGTACTTTAAATATTCTAAATATTTGGAAAAAAAAAAAAAAAAAAAAAAAAAAAAGTGCTTAAAAATTGTACCTGAGGCAAGCTTGGAACAAGCAAGATAGTGTCACTTTGAGATAGAGAAATTTAAAGCATAAATTTACTTGCAATATATATTGAGTTCATTTTATTTAAGTATGCAAATTACAAATTTTTCAGAGAGTGTTCTCACACTCCACTGTGTACATCCCATTTTGGAAACAACTGGGTACTTGAATCAAGCATTGAGCTTGTAAATAGATTTTAGAATGGAAGCCCAGATGCACTGCTGAATTTGAGCTCTGCCTCCCTCTTCATAGCTGGCTTAGAAACTGTGATCATACCTCTTGGTGCAAAGTTATCGCAAAGATTTTGCTGCTGTGGGATGGACAGCAAGATGATCCTGGAGAGTTTAAACATTTAAACAAAATTATTTTACTGAACCTAAAATATAAAATATGTGGGGAGGGAAGAGAAAGATTGAGAACTTGGAGGACTGAACCTCCTCTCCTAGAGCAGTATAGCCAGATGCTCGTGGTTAGTATGATATCACTGAGTGTGCAGTACCACATCTCTTTTTTTCTGCAATTGGAACTGTTGTGCAGTTAAATGTTATGCGTTCCAAGACTTGCTAACACCTCCTGCAAATAAATTTTGTTCTGTAAAAATACATCTTCCAATTCTGACTCCATGTTCTTAGGCAAAGAAACACACTAATATGGGAAGGTGCAAGTTTATCCTTAACTAAAATAAATAATTAAATAAATAAATTGTAAGCAAGCCGTTAAAGTTCTACCATGTTACGCTAATATCTTAATGTGTGATTCCCATTAATTACAATGTATTTAGTAACATAACACATTAAACGTATTCCTGTGAAGGTTATTTTGCACACATAATATGAAATCCTTCGTATGTAAAATAAGAACCTGTATTCTGTGTAACCATTTCTTCAACAGCAGAAGAGCAACACCTTCTTTAGTAATCAGAGGCATGTCATATGACATCAAATTATTAGAATTTAAAAATATAAAAAATTACCCTTTTTTTAAATTCATAGATATAAACACAATCACTCCTCAGAAGCAATTAACTTTTATTAATAGAGAAAAATATTGTTTCACTATTGAATATTGAAAATATTTCAGAATATTCAGGCCAAGACTGACTCAGAAATATATGTACCCTTAAAGATGGATGTGAAATTCCTGACTGAGTTTCACTGTTCCTGAAATATGAAATGCTCCTGGTTTGGAGTGCCTGTCTATTCAAAGAGCTCTGCCCAGTTGTATTTGGGAAAATTTAAGAACTTTCCTCTACAGCCCTGCATCCTGTAAATAGAGGACACAATTCTAGCAGAGTGGAGCCTCCTTGGGATCTACCCTTATAGGTAAATGGCCTAACAACATTGAAGATTTTATTCCTTAGGCTCGATGTGAAAGTCTGTATAGTCGGGTAGATAAAGTAGCTAACTGGCTGAGAAGTAGCCAAGAGCTGGGTTTGTTCTTTGATTAAATACTTACATTTACCTTTCTCATTTCTGTGAAGAAGACTTCAAACTTCTGTTTTTGAAGTCAGCTCTGTGTGTGTGGTTGAATTCAGAACTGATCTCCAAGTAGGAAAATACCAAATTCACTCTGGAAGAATCCACAGATATTTGAATGGGTTCATATCAGTTTTACAACTTATTTTGGAGGAAAGAATATAGGGAAAAAAAGATTGAGGAAGAGTAGAAAATATTTGCCTAATATTGTGATTGCTTTGATATGCTATATCAGGGACTATCCTTTCACCTGTTAAATTTATTTAAAAGCAGTGCCCAAGCTATAAGTGTTACATCATGAACAGAAAAGTCACAAAAATTAGATTCCCTCAGTACCAAGTCTTGTTTATCCAAGAAGAAAGCTCACAGAGGAAGCCACCAAATAGAGGTAAATAACACCGAAATCCCCCTCCATGGCTGGCTGGCTGAGAAAGCAGACAGCCTGTGGCTACATTTATAAGGACCTGGACTGACAGGACTTGAGGGGGGTGGGGGTGAAGGGGGGGGAAAGCTGCTCATGTCTGGAAGGGATTGAAACAGGATCTTGTGGGCATGCCTCACTGCTGCTCTGCATCTTTGCTTGTTGTTCAAACTTAAGAAAATTGTTTTTGCTTTAATTGAATATTATTTTGCATCCTCTCTGCATTCCAGTGAAGTACAAATGAGTATATAACATCAGTCAGCTTTAAAAAAGGTAAATGTTGCATGAATTTTGCAATGGATAGACTATTTCACAAGCTGTGCATGTGAAAAAGTGCTGAAACATGATTAAGTAACAGTATGTAATCATGATTTTAAAACTGTAGGTATGCTGAAAAATAGCTTTGTATCCAGGCAATTTTTTGTTCAAAAGAAATAATTCATCTGAACCAAATTTTTAACTCAACCACTGTCTTTAACTAGTGGCAAACAGTCTCACTAGGATTGAGAGTTATTATTACAATGAAGGTAAAATGAAGTAATAAAAAGCACGGAGAAAAATACCTGAACATCGGTCATGATAGTAGTAGGTAGGATGAGCTAAGCTGTAGGACATGGAAGATGCTAGGAAATTCTGTCCATGCAGAACTGGGTAACAACTTCAGTGGTAGCATTGGTGGCAAACCTTTTTTGTTGGTGTTTTGTTGTTATGACTTTTATAGCATTCTTCTTTCTCTGGCAATGGAAAAAGACATCATCATTCTGGTCTCACATTTTTCTAGTACTATGCTTGTGTCACACTAATACAATAATGTGTTGCATGTTATATTCTTATTTTTATTTCTTAATTGGAATTCATGGGCAAACATAAGAATGCATCAGACTGCAGTGCAAAATATCTAACAAGGTGATCAAATTCTTGGATTCTGCATTTGCTCCTGAAACAGGGGCTGTTCAGGTCAGTCACAATAATCCTGTTGTGCAGTGAAATTCTCTCACATTGTATTTGTATTTTGAATCAATAACTGCCTTGTAGCCAAGGTTACTGTGACGCACCAGCAAAGCCAGGGGAGAAACAATATCAGAGCTGAAGTTGGTTACATTTGTGGTACCTTGCCTACCATGGGATATAATCAACAACATGTTGGACCTTTCATTTTCTTGTGTGTGTGTATAAAAGGAAATAGGGATGAAAACATGATGCTTTAGAGGCAGACATAGACAGGGAAGGGAAGGGCTAATCTCTTTGCTAGTTTTGACTGGATTGTTTGTTCCCTTCAGAAATTTGTATTTCTTTCTGCTCATAGTTGCTCCCTGCCATTCTCTTTATCTTCTTTTTTTTCCCCTTCTTCTTGCTGACTCTCAAGGCTACCTCAAGTTTTGTTGCTTTCAGAGTTCCATAGCTGAAACTCAGCATTGCATCTCTGACAATATTTTGTTTTGTTTTGGAAACTAGCCTCTAGTTCTTGATGTCACCATGTTGTTACACAAAATCTTGATTGCCAGTGTCCAAAGTGGACCCCTAAGCTTTCCTGTTTCTCTTCCAGTCTTGCACCCAAGAGAGCAAGTGGTGGCATTCTTGTTAAAACAACTTACCACCATAAATGATTGAAAATTTTTCACTTGGATTTTTGCCTCTAGGAGAAATGGGTGGAGCATTTTTTGTGACCACTGAAATATGTTCACAGATTTAATTTCATATGGAGTTGACAAATGCTGCACTGGTTTTCAGACTGGGATATTTAAAATAGTTCTCAGTAACTTTTCAATGTGACATTTTCAATGTGACATTTCAGTTCAGAACTTATATTTTTTGGAAAGAAGAAGCACATTTCTCTGGGGTAATGTGTTATGTGTTAATGTGCTTTTTGGTGTTTTTTTTTTTTTTTTTTTTTTTTTTTTTTTTTTTTTTTTTCTTCCTAAAAAAAGAGGAACATGTGGTGCAAAACTATTCAGCAGCTTTTTAGAAACATGATGAAGATAGTTTTGCCTCTCCTTTTCCATCAGAGTTGTTGAAAGAACATCTCATTTTCTATGAGACCATTTCTATAGTAATTTCATGCTGCTTGGTCCTAGTTTATAATATTTAATATATTATCACAAGGTCTTGAAGCTACAAGTAATTGATATGTGAATGCATTACAGATTCCACTATGAACTCACACAAATTTTTACCAGTCACTGAGGTTCTCTTTCACTTAGAACATACTTTTTAATGTATTCTTGGAGGATACAGAGGGAAAAATAATGCAAAAAATCCATTGCAGTCGTGTACCCAATACAGCATGAGGCAGAAAGCAGGAATATGAATGTGTCTTTGGACTTGACTGAATGGAGATTGTCAACCAGACAAATTGCTTCAATGCCAGGCATAGGCAATAGAAACTTTGATCAAATCTGACTTTGGTATCTAGTTTTCAGCTGTAGTAATTTCTACCTGACTTTTGGCAGATATCCAGATGCTATGATGCTATGATGCTATGATGCTATATAGGTGATGCTATGAAGACTTATCCATTTTTTATTTCTCATGTTCCATTAGCTGTTGAAATGTAGTAAGAATCTGCACACCAGATGTGTGGGAAGCAGTAGTCTGGGGATGGGAGGGTTCATTCTTATTTCTTTCTTAATTTAATTTAATCTATTTATTGAAGATATTAGACACACTGATGAGAGACATGTCTCTGTATCCAAAACCAAAAGAACACAGTATTCTTCATTATCTCCACAATCCTGAAAGGTTATAGGATTTGAACAGCCATAATGGTTTTATGATGCCAGGAGGAAAGACCTGACAAAGAGCAGTGTACTTCTGACCATGGGAATGTGGTTGCTGTTTCTTCAGTTCATCTCCAAAGGATGTTTTTTTTTTTTTTTTATTTTTTTGTTTTTGTTTTTGTTTTTGTTTTTGTTTTTGTTTTTGTTTTTGTTTTTTTAGAAATGCTTATTTATAATTGTCCCAGGCTTTCAAAACCATCACAGCTGTAGGATATGATATGGATCCATATCTTTCTTGGTAGGTAACATGAACATGAATATTCGATAGGATATTTGGATACTTTCTGAGTGAATTTCTCTGTTATTTTTGCCTTTGAAAAAAAGGGAATATCTAGCCTTTCATAGATTAATTTTAAGCTTATATAAGCAGTGTCATCCACTGCCCACAGGCTAGGCCTAGGATTCAGCAGACAGACAAATGTTAAGTATGCTGTTCTCCAAGGTACAGCAACACATTTATTTGTTCTGTCTGCTCTGACAGGGTTGTTCCCAGACCAGAAGCTGTATGACTCCAGAACAACACATTTCCATGCACTGTGGAAACAAAAATGAATATTTCTTTCCTCACCAGTGAAGAATGGCATGACATCTTTAATACATATCTTTAATATATAATATATATCACATATAATCTTATATATTATATAATATATACATTTACATATTATTATATAATATATTTTATATATTTTATAAACATATGTGATATATATAACATATATAGAATATATATATATTCTAGAAAGTCTCATTTTCCTTCATATTTCAAGGTACTTCCCCGCAAATCTCTCCCACTCAGCATCTTCAGTAATCTCATTCTCAAATCCAAACCATGGAATGGGTTAATAACACTACTGAACTGTATTTACAAATACCTTTATTTTTTATGGATATGAGGAGTGTACCACTATAACTGTCTTTGATTTACAGTTTAATTTGTGGTCCATTTATTAATTTTGACAAAACAATAGTTTTTGTGTTTTTGTTTGTTTGTTTGTTTAATTACTTATATTCACCAGTAGAATAATGACTATTTCCTATTCCATCGGCAAATCAGGAAATTTTATTCAAAGAATTGTGGAGATAAGTAATTTGCCTTATGAGGTAACAGGAATGTTCATTTGTCAAGAGCTGCAGTGTTTTATGGCTGTAACAAACATCCTACAGATAAAAGAGGAAAAAATGGCTTTACACTACATTGATGCTTGTAGTTTATATTGCAACCTCAGCGACATCTAAAGTTTTTGTCAATTAAAAAGCTTTTTTTTTTTTTTCTTATGCCACAAAGCACACAAAAATCAGCTGTCATCTGAACTCATACATATTTTCATTCCTTGAGCAAAGAAAAAATGTGTCCAATTTGTTTTCAGATTGAACTCTGTATGTAGAAGTATTAAGTTTGTTTAGTTTTTGTTTTGTTTTCTTTTCTTTTCTTTTTTCCTCTGTTGACAAATTGCTTTTATGTATTATTGTCTTCTCAGATAGGAGTTACTACCTCTTCAGTGAGTGAATGCTGAAACTCAACTACAAGGCAGTAAATGACTGAGCATCTCTTTCTAGGCTACTGCAAAATGGGGCAGATCAGGTTCACTTCAACCACTAAACTCAGTAAACTCAGCTGGCTGACAGTGAAGTTTCAAGTCCCTCTAACATGACAAGGAGCATTTGTCACATCATATACAGTATAAATTCCTTTATCTTTTACAGTATGTGAACTCTAGATTAAATATAGCTGGGATGCACACAGCAGACCTAATTTGGAAGACATATTTTAGTTTTTGTATTTGACATATTTTCAAGAAAGTATGTAGTGTTTGAAGTATGTAAATAACATATGATGGGATAAAGCAAAATAATAATAATAATAATAAAAAAATGATTGGAACCACTTACTCAATGTATTCAAATCTTTAGAGTTTTATTATGTGGTCCCTCATAGAATCATTTAAGTTGGAAAAGACCTCCAAGATCATCTGGTCCAACCATCTCCCTACTACCAATAATACTATACCATGTCCCTGTGTACCACATCCAGCCTTTCCTTGAACACCCCCAGGGACAGTGACTCCAACACCTCCCTGGGCAACCCATTCCCATGCCTAACCACTCTTTCTAATAAATTTCTCCTAATTTCCAACATGAACCTCCCCTGGTGCAACCTGAGGCCATTTCCTCTCATCCTGTCACTAGAAGACACTGACCCCCAGCTCTCTACAACTTTCTTTCAGGTAGTTGAGGGGGCAATAAGGTCTCCCTGAGCCTCCTCTTCTCCAGACTAAACAACTCCAGTTCCCTCAGCCACTCCAGGGCCTCATTGTCTTCCTGTAGTGAGAGGCTCAAAACATGATGAAGCCAAGAGAGTGTTCTGTTTCCTAGAAGACAACTTGTTGCAAAAGTTGTCTTTATTCACCTAATGTCTTCTCTTCTTTTTTTTTTTCCCCTGGACAGGACCTTTCTTAAACCAAGAAAAACATTTGGCATATATACCATTGCATGACCAGGTTGAGATGGGTTCCCAAATCCCCTGAGCACAAAACTAGGCCCTTAGGCCTTATTCAAGCCTTACTGCAAAAAAAGTTCAGAACTTGTCAGCTTCCCATGAGCACTTCTGTTGCCTCTATTCACCTCAGGGGCACCAGGATCTACTCCATAACCTGCCCAGTCCTCACCTGCATCACTGCTGCACCACTTCCTCTGGAAACTTACTCCTTTTTGGAAGGCTATATTGTCTACTTGTTCTCTCTCTCTCTCTCTTTTTTTTTTTTTTTTCTTTTTTTTTTTTTTTTTTTTTTTAATCTACATTTTCCTCTATTTCTGTTGCTTATTCTTTCTTTCCTTTCACTTCTTACTTCCTATTCTCATTTGAAATACTTTTTCCACCTCCATTTCCTAAAACCATAGATAATAAATAATGTTGGTAATACCAGCACACAAAGAATTATCACTTGTTTCTGGAATTACCATCCCAGGAACCTTGGCAGGTAAAATTCAGCTACATTGCAACTCATTCAAAGTACATATGCTCTGGTAGGAAAAGTAATCCACTACTTTTGAATTTTTAATTTCGAATCAAATCAAATGTTGGAGCAAGATCTAAGCAATAGTTGATAATTCTCTGCATATAAGAGCCAGAATTTCCATTACGTTGTTCCAAACAGTCAGTCCTCTTCAGATTCTATATCTCCCATGGTAAATATGTTCCTGTTAGCAACTAATTGTCAACCACATCTCTGTAAACTGAGACTTATAATATATGTTTAAAGTGGCTAGATAATAAGCCATTGACAAAACACAACTATAAAAATTTGGTGGGTTTAGGTCTGTTTCAACACTTTGCATACCTAATTTGGATTCTTCAGGGTTCTCCAGAAACTTCTCTGCTGTTTCTTCTTTTGCTTTCCCATCGTCTCATTATTATCTTTAGGAATTGGAAAGTCCTCCAGCTTTCAGGCAGCTGGGAAAGACTATTATAACTGGAGTGGTTTAGTGTGCTGCCACCCAGCCTTCACAAAATCTGCATACAATACATCTATTTTAGGAGATGCCAGTTCTTCTGGATGTAAGAACATACATACATATATATATAAAATTCATATTTTGGATGACAGTACAGTAGCAGGGATAGAGAAAACAAAACAACAAGAACAACAAAAACACAGCTACAGGTAGGGATACAATCCAAGAGAACTGGCATGGCCATACCAGGAGTAATGCATCTGAAGAAGAAGGGGATACAAGTTAGGTCTTTTCTCTCATACAAGACATTGTGTAGAAACAGAGTCTATCAGACATTAGAGATAAGGAGTTTTAGACAAAAAAGAATGATGAAATAAATGTAGAAACCAGTTTTACAGCAATAATTTCATTGTCTTTGACAACTAACTCAAGTTCAGCTGTGCTGCGAGGAAGTGCATATGAAATTATTTACAGAGTGCCAAGGCCAAAACAGCAACATGGTGAATATATATATACATATATATACATACACCAATATAGAGGTATGTATAAACACAGAAAATAGAGGTAACTATATGCATTAGTGATTGTTAAAGCCATAGTCATGATGTACTACTAGATTATATGTTCTATGAAAAAGGTCAGTGCTTTCGAAGTGCATTTCTTTAAGTGGAAAACTTCCTATTGCTGCCACAAATAAAAAACTGTGGGTCTCATATAGCACAAAAATTAGGGGAGAAAATGCTGTTCTCTCCTCCCAGCTTTCTAATCCTTTTTGTAGTGGCCTGAGAAGGATCATACCTGCACCACTTTTGCTCATAAGACTGCAATATGGTGCCATTATCCAGCTTGAGATACTCATTGCAAAGCCACTAGATGGCAATTTTCAGCCATTTTACTTGGCTGTTTCTCAGGCTGTTTCTCAGAAATGGTGTAATTATGTATATATATATATATTGCTTATAGAAAACACGTTCTAATATACTGATGAAAATATTTTATAAACTTTTTTTTTTTTTTTTTTTTTTTTTTTTTTTTTTTTTAGGAAAATATAATGTATCTAAGTTTCAAATTGGACCCATCACAGGATACTGAGGTCCAAAGACAAGGCTTTATTTCAGGACTTTTTTTCCTCACAGGAAAAAAAAAATCTACACAATCAGAAGCCCAAAAAGTCCCATAAAACACATATAAAATATTCAGTTTTTCTCATTTCATTAAACAGTTTGTATAATTATTTAAACCCTGCCAATGTTCTTCTATTTGGTGTACGACAATGGTTCCATACAGGAAATCTATTGATGTTCATTTGCTACCAATGGTCTTCTCATCTGGAAAAGTCACTTTAAAGAACGGGATAAAAGGGCAAGTATCCATGTACTGTAAATAATAATAATGATATACTATTACTTATTTGAGAACAGTTTAGTAAAATGCATTTTCAGAGTAAAAGGCATATTTTTTTCCTAGTTCTAATTGTCTGTGTGTGGAGATGTTGAGCCTACAACAATCTCCTGGAAAAAAAATGCTGGGTGGAAATAAATGTCAATTTTTATTTTTAGGAAGTCAGGAATACCATGTTTTCAGATTATTATTATTATTATTGTTTTTAAGTGAATGTTTTGTATTTAAAAATGTGGTTATTTTGAAAAAAAAAAAGTTGATTAAAAATTTATTATTTGTGAAATTAATTTTAAGTATTATTGGTTTTTAAATCCTCAGTGTTAGAGATGAAAAAATATTCTTTACTACATGCAAGTTAGTTAGATCATACTATGCTGTAAAGTACTGATTGTTTCTATATTGCCCATTAGAAACTCTCTCTGAACTGCAATATTTTGTAATGGGTGAACCCAAGGTGAAGTCAAACAGATTTAATGTTCAGCCCTTATCTTTCAGGCTCATCCTGCTTCCACAGGATATCTTCACTGTAGGATATCCGGTACTGTATTGGGAAACTGACTTTGTATTTAAGAGAGTGATGATTTTCATATGCGAGAGTAGGGATTTCCTGAATGAAAGCACCAAAACTACTGAGAAAGGTACCACTCCATCCTTTTCTGCAGGGTAATATTGTTATCACCATAACAGTTCTGCTGTGACTTCCCTATGACTCAGGAACCAGTAACTAAATATGGCTCCTATCTTATTTTGTCAAACTGCTTGAAGGGAAAAACTGTGACCTCTTCCATAGGGACCACATAACAGATGTTGGAAGTGATGACTTCTGTGCTCAGTTCTGTTGCTTTCCTGCAGGGTGACCTAGGACAATCCCTCACAAGCTACTTTTGGAAATCAGGTTCTATATTAACATTGCTTCAAGAAGAAAAAACTCAACCCAAATCTGCACAAGACCATTCAGTTTCAGGTTGCCTTTGATTTTTCACTCAGATCAGTATTTTTTTAACAAAGAAAGCATTTATCAGTGAATTTAGCTTGATTTCACCTGGCTCTTGTCCAGTAGGCAAAGTTGATATAACTCATATTTTACATATAATGTGGTATAAAACCTTACAGAATAATATTTTTTTACAGACAAAACATAGCACCTCTGAACTGCCTCTGGTCCTGAAGGGAGACATGAAGCAACTTCAGATGAATCTAGGAATAAAAAGTCTTAATTCTGATAGGCTTTAAAGTCACAGAATAGAGCAATTTTTTTATGGTATCTCTTAGCCTTCCCATCCCTACCTGCCAACAGACCCCTTAGGGTTCTGCTCTTCATTTCTCTCTTCCTTTCTCTCTGATCCAGGTCCTCCTTCTTAAATTCCCCTACAGATATCAGCATCTTTTCTT
>CM021766.1:130754943-130772128 GCA_011076525.1 Nettapus auritus | reverse complement strand
AAAAAAAAAAAAAAAAAAAAAAAAAAAAAAAAAAAAAAAAAAAAAAGAGGCAGAGAGCCTGTGCCAGTCTCTTGCAGTGAGAAAATGGTCTGCCTACATATTTGTTCTGCAGGAGCACGTTTGGCTGGGCACTGCTGCTTGCTTTCACCAGGAGGCACACAAGGGAACCGGGGAACAAAGCACAACCCCAGCTAGCTCTGCTGCCAGGACAGAAAACAAGATATGAGCTCTTTGAGATATGGATTAAGAAAACAAAGCTGGTGTTCCAAGTGACCTTCAGGCTGTACCTGTGGGAGTGGGCATGGTTAATAGCAGGCATGTGTTGCCTGTTAATATTTTCTTTAAAACCTTGTCGGATAGCTTACAGCCACCATTAAGAATAGCTGTGCAAGTTTGTTGCCATAATTACTAGGCCAAATGCAAGCCTTTTTGAGTTATCTTACGTTTGTTATTTAAATGATGATTTTTTCTGTTAATTACAACTAAAGGAGATTAATATTCCATTAGTGAGAAAACCACACAGCTTAGCCAAGTAATAGAAAGATTACAAGGTGACCCACACTTACAGTAATGTAGTCAAACAAGTTATTTTGCTGAATTTGTCATTTGTCTTTGGGCTTGTTTTCTGTTTTTTCACTCTTTATCACAAACTCACAAATCTACTCCCTTTCTCTGGCTAACACTGGTTAGTTCAGTTCTCTCTAAAGATGGAATGTTTGCACTTGAAATGACTTTGTTTAGTAAATGTTCCAAAGTACATTCAATTTAGTGCGAAGGATGATAGAACAAGAAATGGGCAGTTAGGTTAATTCAGCATCCTCCTGGACAAATTGTCCAACTGTGAAACAAAAAGGTTCATGCTATGCTAGGTGATGAACTGGCTTGATAGTAGAGCTCAAAGGGTTGTAAGTGAATGGGGCTACATTTGGCTGACAGTCACCAGCGGTGTTCCCCAGGGCTCAATTCTAGGGCCAGTACCATTCAACATTTTTATCAGTGATTTGTATGCAGGAGTGGATTGCGTCCTCAGCAGTTTTTTTGATGATACTGAAAAGGGAGGTTCTGTTGACTCTAGAGGGATGAGAGGCCTTGCAGAAGGATCTAGATAGATTGGACCGTTGGGCCATCAACAATGGAATCAAGTTCAACAAAGGGAAATGCCAAGTGCTGCACGTGGGACAGAGTAGTGCCAGACACATGTACAGACTAGGAGACAAGTGGCTGGGGAGCAGCTCAGCAGAAAAGGGTGCTGGTCAGCAGCAGGCTTAACATGAATCATCAGTGTGCCCTGGCAGCCAAGAGGGCAACCTACATTTTAGGATGCATAAAACACATCACAGCCAAATGATCAAAAGAGGTGATTCTCCTGGTATATTTAGAATGTGTGTGGTCTCACCTTGAATATCGTGTGCAGTTCTGGGCTCCGCAATATAAAAAGGACGTTAAGGTCCTTGAATATATCCAGAAGAGTGTTCGAGGTACTAGGGCTGGTACAAGGGCTGGGAAACATATCTTAAGAGGAGAGACTGAGGAAAATTGGGTTGTCTAGTCTGGAGAAGGGAAGGCTGAGAGCCTCAATGCTCTCTGCAACTTCCTGAGGAGGGGAAGTGGAGAGGGGTGTGCCAGTCTCTGCTCTCTGGTAACTGATGGTAAAAAATGAAAGCTGTGCCAGGGGAAGTTCAGACTGGGCGTTAGGAAAAACGTATTTACTGTGAGGGTGTAAAACACTGGAACAATCTTCCTAGAGAGATGGTTGATGCCCCATGCCTGTCAGTGTTCAAGCAGTTTTGGATATTGCCTTCAATAATATGCTTGAACTTTTGGTTAGCCATAAGTGGTCAGGCAGCTGGACTAGCTGATATTTGAAGGCCCCTTCCAACTGAACATTTCTATTCTATTCTATTCTATTCTATTCTATTCTATTCTATTCTATTCTGTTCTGTTCTGTTCTGTTCTGTTCTGTTCCGTTAAATAAGTTATTCAATTACATCAATATTTATGTAATATGTTGTATTACAACAATATAGTATATTGAAATTTGCAGCTGAATTGGACAACATGGATATGACCATTGACAAATATCCATATTTGATTATTCTAGAAAGCAGTTTCTGGACTCATTTTAAAATGAGTCTCATTTTAAAAATACTCTTTCAGTAGTGCTTTGCTTATTGAAATTTCTTGAGGACAAACATCTTGGAGGGGATCTGTTGGAAGTTCACTCTGATACTCAGAGCAAAATTGTGAAGCTGCCTTCTGGAATGACAAAGAAAATGTGTCGGTTGTGGCTGGATGTGCTAATTTCCATTTGGCTAAATGCTAGTGTGTTCATTTTCCATCATCTGGTTTCCATCTCCCTTTGGAAACTGGAAAGGGTGGAAAGTCATGCCTGAACCCTGCAGTACCAGCTTCTAGGCACTACAGCCTAAAATATCTTAGGACTGTACTTTTAATAATAAACAGGATGAAGCCCGTTATGTGATGATGAATCAGAGAACCAGATTTTAATCTGTGAAAAGTGTCAAGCTTCACAAAGCCACAGATCCTTGTCAGAGAACTCACTGTGAGGAGTGTTATGATCTTTGCAAGTTTTCTTTTGTGCTCTGAATAAACCCCTTCTCCCAGCCACCCCAATAAATAAATAAATAAACAAACAAACTTGCATATTTCTGTCATCAGTAGTACATGGTTTTTGTTCTTAACCCTGAATTTCAAAGTTTTATGGAGCTATCCCCTCCATGGTATGTTATTGTACCAATTCCAATATCTGTAGGTCTTTACAGACAAACAAATGAAAGGCTATTACAAGTCTGCTCAAACACGAAACTGGGTCCAGGATCCATCTCATACTGCTCCTTTCTGGCAAATTTAGCACATTAAAAGACCAGTTGCATTTAATAAATTGATAGCTTGCAAAAAAATTACAATATTAAATTTTGCAAATGCAAGTGCAAGTTGTTATCACTGTTTGCCAGTTACAAGGGCAAACATGAAGGAGTTTGACAATGAAATACCTTTTGGAGCTCCCTTCCCTAATCAAAGGTTTTGGAGATGCAAATGGGTTTGAGAAGAAGAAATGAAGACTAAGCTTTGAAAAAGAGAAGGAAAAGATGATGGGACACAGCTATGTCATCTCGTATTTGTTATAATTCATTAATACCGCTATTTGAAGTGTAATGGGATCCTTGCTTAGCACTGTTTTTGATGAAAATCTGATAGGACATAAAGTTATCAAAGTCAAGCTCCTTTAAAGATCACAGTTCAGTGAACAACATAAAAGCTTCAGTAAAACAAAGCACATGTAGCCCTTTGTGCTGGTGTACTGTAAACGATAAACTTCAAATAGTCTCTACAGAAATAAGGGGTTATTATAACAACAGTTCACACCTAGTTGCTGTACAATACTTTAGTTAAGGTAAAATGTAAATGTTTTATTTGTGGAGAGGAAACCTAACACTGGCTTTGTCAAGTCAGTTGATTCAGAGACTTATTAAAGGAAAGTCAGTGTCCAATGAAAGGTTCAGCTCTCACACACATATATTGAAGGTGTGTGTATGTTTGTCCTGACAGCAAGCTGAATGCCCAAAACTTGGAAACATGTGAGTCCTGCCATGGCATTGCTTTTGCTCAGGTGCATGAAAACGGAAAACTAAAAATACATGATTACCAGAGCATCTAGAACACAGAGCAGATGCTTGAATTCAGAGTACAATATGGTACATGCAGATTGTAATTAATTGGCAAATATTAAAAGGCCCAAACACCTCCTAGAAATGTGTGTTTTGCTGATACAGAGTTAAACTGCTAAATAAAATGCAATGTAGGTTTCTATATGTAATAAACAATGATAGCTGTTTATGACATGAGAAGCGACCTGAACATCTGGGAGGTATTCATCTTCATTAGCTGGTGCCATGGCTCACAGCCGCATGGATTTTATCAAGGTCAAACTGAAATAATCAGTTCACAACCTGGAATTTAAAAGGGCAAGTGGCCAAAATGATGTGTTTGGTTCTTTGTAGCTTTCAAACCTATGGAGGGTTGAAACCTACAGCACTAGGTGAATAATCAGATAAGAGAGATTAAACAGATGTGGGTGAAAAGGCAAACTGTGTGTGCAGATGTCAGTGTAGGAGAGCACTGTCAGGTTTAGGAGGAGGATACATCAGTCTGAGGATCACCAGAAGAGAGAAATAAGCATTACAATGCCAATGTGCTTGGGACCATCTTGTACTTACCCTCTTAAGGGTAAAGGCACTGGAAAAGGTTGGTGAGGCACTGGCACAGGTTGCCCAGAGAGGTTGTGGATGCCCCATCCCTGGAGGTATTCAAGACCAGGTCTTGAGGCCCTGGACAACTTGATCTAGTTGAGTGGAGTCCCTGCCTATGGCAGAGGGGTTGGAATTAGATGATCTTTGAGGTCCCTTCCTACCCAGGCCATTCTATGATTCTATGATTTAGGAAACTGTACAGAGATGAGACCATGATCCAAATGAGTTTGTTGCTTAGTGTATCATAGGTGGGGTTGGATTTTGTAGGTATTGTTGTAGGCTACATTACTGATAGTATAACAGTATATATAGATATACATACATATACATATATACATATAATCTGTTGGCATCTGTGTTCCTCTCGAGGAATAAAACCTACTTTTTGCAGACTTGTAAGTTTAGCAGCAAATGAAAGAAAGGAGTAAACCTATTGTTGAATAAAACCTGGAAAGAAATGAGTCTGATGTTCCAAGGAAGTGAGAAAACTGCATATAATTTTGTTCATGCTCCATCAGTTTTATTTCTCTTGAAATCAAAGAAGTATGCCCACACTGATATAGACAGGATCCACAACGTTTATATAAAAGACATTCCAAACTGTCATAATCTAATTTGTCTTTCTTATATACAATTTGAATCAAAAAAGTGTTTTGTGGTTCCATAATTAATTTACTTTTTGACTATTCTGCTACAGTTTTGTGTGGTTTTGGACAAAAACATTATCTCAAAATATCTTCCTCTGTGTCATAAGTGTAAACCTTTCTTCCGTTACTTGCAAAGATCAAAGTGTGTGCCATTATAGCCAGAACAGAATAACTGGTATCTGAATTGAAGGCAATACTATATATAAGGCAGAGGAGAGAAAAAGAAAAAAGAAAAAAAAAAAAAAAAGGTATTTTATTGATCTGCACAATTCTTTTCAAAGACTTTTGTTGCATTATTACTTGATTTCACGTTCAATTTAAAGTACTAAGTTGTGCTGGCATTTTTTGATTACATACACTCAGAACATGCAATAGTGTCCATCAGTCATCAGTTTTGCCATCCCTTTTTGACAAATATCTTAACTTCAACAATAGTTTATTACCTTTTTGTACTGTAAAATTCAATAATACTCTTTCACATTCCAAAAGGGATTATTTTAATACAGTTTTGTTGGAGGAAAGAACAAATATAAAATGTACAGAAAACCACCCAAGTACTAGCAGCTTCTAAACTTTCTGGTAATGCTCCTGAAAGTCTGAGAAGAAAAGATTAGATCAAAAGGGCTGGGAGACCAAACTACACTTTTCTGCAGGCTAAATTAATCTCTACAGGTCAAGGTTCAACACAGAGGTACAGCAGGAAGGAGCTGGTGCTAGAGTGATAAGGCAGGCAGTCAAGTTTTTAGGTTTGAACATGTTAAGAAATGTGTGGTCAATACCTGCAAGTGTCTTGTGGAAAAAAAGGAGAAATTATACTCATGTTCTTGAATATAAACAATGCAAAGCTGTATTAAAAGAACTCTTCTCCCTCAGCCAGTTTTGCTTCTGCATTATTTAAATATATAATATATATATATACATGCTGGACAAATAGCCATTTATAGTGAACTTGCTACCTTGCAAAAAGTTCAGCTTCTGTGGAAATCATTGAACAAATTACATTTTTAGTGAAGGGCAGAGCATACTAATAATAGAGAAAAAAAAAACAAAACAGCAATATTAATATTAATAGAGCTTATTACTTAAATATTAATAGAGAGAAGCATAATAGAGAGAAAACCTTAAATAAAACATTTTCAATGCAGGTCACCAAGACAGAGGAAGTCTGTAGCTTGCATTTGTCTCAGGAAGGCAGCTAGCCCCTGTAATTCTGGGTGTCATCAGTTAAACTACAATGTAGCAGGCTGGAAAATAAAGAATAGATTTTACAATTTAAACTTAAATATATATTCAGCTGCATTATTCTTCAGTAAAATGAAAAGAAAAAAAGGTTATATCTCATACAAATCTATACAGCTTGAACTTGAGCTTTCATTTAGAAAGGAATGGCTGCTGCATTGTGATATATTTAAAGCAAGACTGGAGTTCAGGTAGGGTGCACTGACTTTATCTAACCAACACCCTTGTCTGCAGCCTCCCTGCCCTCCTCAACTTCCTTAAGTTCTTAAAGGTACCAGAGCAATTCTGGAACTGTACCAAGGCTGAATTCATGGACACTATGGGATGACATGATGGACCAAATGCACAGCTCCTGGTCATGCAAGGAGAATACACATAGACTTTTATAACCAGGAACTGAGTGCAGTGAAATTGCATCTTTTCCTTGCTGCCTCCTGAGTTCCCTGCAAAAGCATGATATGTCAGAAAGATTGTGTAATATTTTTTTCTTGGCAAATGAGGAGACAAATCTAGAGCAAAGAAGTCAATCACCAGGTAAGCAGTATAGACATGACACTTGAATTTTTTTATTTTATTTTTTTTTAATGCGATTAACAGAACTAAGGTAGAGAAAAAAAGATGACTGAGACTGGACCCCATTCAATATCAAGTTGAGACAATGGAAGCTTCTGGATAGTAGAAGAAAGGAAAGTGTCATGGAAGCTGAAAGAGTTGATGTCATAAAAACACATTTGTCACAGTAGCTGTCATATTGCTGTGGACAGGGTTGAGTTCTGGCCTTGTTGCAGAATTGTCTTTAAAGCTTTTGACTGGTGTAGTTTTAATGGACTGGAAGGCACATCTTTCTGCTTCTGTAAAGGAGCTCAGGAACTCCTCAAAATGTGGAGATGAAAGACGTACTCACTGATCACAGCCAACCACTACACTAAGTTCTAACAATATATTGTATTTTTGTTCTCTGTTCACAGGTGTCTAAAGAGTAATGTTTAATTTTCTACAGAAGCAGGTTGTCTGAAGTTAATTTTCACTCCTTCAGAAGTTCTCCAGAGGCAAAGCCCTCACCTCCCCACCATGACCTTGTTCAAGTTTCATTATCAATCTACCATTTGCCAGGGAGCTAATTCCTTTGTAATACATATTTTCAGTTATAACCGAACTAGCTTTGCTGGCAGGTCAGAACAGAAGCTCCTTACTCCTTTGACTAGCAGCAGAAATATTCATGGATTTTGGATTATCAATTGCATGAAAAAATTGCAAGAGCAGGTCTGGGGGTTGTGAGGAGTTTTATTTATTTATTTATTTATTTATTTAGGATTAGATTAGATTAGTATAAAGCAGATGGCAGGGTTGATATGGCCTGGTAGCAGACAGCAGTTGAATTCAGTGGGCCTGCTAGCTCTAAGATAAGGATGAGACTAAGAACCGTTGTGATTGACAGGGAAGAGGCAATGATCAGATCTCAATTATAATGATCCTGGGCTTGAGAATAGATATAGACATGGGGTGAGCTGAGTGTATAGTGGCAAGCACAGACAGAAGAACAAGCTTGCATCTCCAAGTCAAGATGTCGTCTTTGCTTTGACACAGTATACTGGTTTATAAATTTTTCTGTCTGACCTGTCCTCACCTTCATGTATGCATATACCTGAAGAACATGTCTCTGCATGGTTTCTGGTGAAGAAACATTTTCAGACTGACAAAATTTCTGTTGCTTTCAAAAAAAGGCACCACTTGGTACTTAACCAACCTTTTATGACTAGAGAATCAGTCATACATACAAGAGGTGAAATAGCTGCTTTGTCAGCAAATAGTAAAGTACATTGAATTTAAAATACCTGGCACGTACAATTCTGTAATATCTTGCAGCAGAATTGTTGAGGGCTTAGGGGATATGAGCTTAGGGAACCTCAACTGCTGCATAATGCCAACAGGAATATCAACAGGGAGGACTTACTCTGCACAATGCCGATTTCAGCAAATACCTGCTCTTGGGCTCTGTTTTCATGACAATGTCCAGAAGAAAAATTCACTAATCTTATAGGTCTCTACTGCAGTAGGATTAAATACTTCTGCCTCAGTGTGTATATGCGTATGTGAAACACAGTTTTGTTTTACCTGGGGAACTAGTTGGGAATAAAAAAATCTAAATTAGATTTTCAGCAGAAATATTAGGCAGCCTGGTTTGTAGTTCCCCCCCAGAATGTTAATTTTTTTAAATTTCTTATTCTTCAGAGTATATTCTCCAGTGCCATAGATTTTATCTATCTGGTTTTTTTGTTTGTTTGTTTGTTTGTTATTACATGATTCCATACATTTTTGTAGCTCTTTTGAAAAATAAATACAAAACCAAACACAAAATGCCCTTCAATGACACTAAATTTGTAAATATCTTTCTGAAGAAATAACCATAAGAAAGAGACCTCACCATCTGACTAAGACTATGTTCTTCAGGACCAGAACTGGAACCCTCAAAGCCTAAACAAGGCAAATTTATCTAAAAGAGGATATGAAGCAGTGGGAAACTCTAGCAGACTGGTACAGATTCATACTTTTTTAGATACTGTGAAACTTATTCTGTATTGAATGACTCATTTTATGTAGCCTAACTTAAGAGCTTCCTTGGAAGACTGTGAAGAAAAAAAAGAAGAAGAAGAAAAAAAAAAAAAAAAAAAAACAACACTGAAGAGGCTGTGAATTGTGCTGAAAGAAGTGATTTTGAGGGAGGAGAAATAGAAAGATTACTGGAGTAACAGGAAGGGTAATTACTTGTTTTTCAAGTAATTTGGTATGAAATATTTGATGTAGGCAACAATGGTAAGCAGAAACTGATAATAAAACTTCTAATATGAAATTATAACTTTGTAATATATTCAGAGAGGTGAGACAGCTCCCACTCATTTGAAGTAGTTTAATTTTGCCTTCCAAAGAAGAACAATCATATGGCCTGCCAAACATTTAGCAGATCATTGTCAAACAGTTCTACAACTGTCTACAAACCTTTACTGAAGTACTACATCAGTTTGATAATGGATGACTTCAGTGACAAGATTAGGGAGGGCAATAGCAAGCAGAAATAAAACAAAAAAAAACACAACTGTGGCTCCTAGAATCAAGTGGAAGAGTTGTTTCTCATTCTCAAGCAAGGACAGTTTTTGGAGTAGCTTTGAAAATGCTCTCTTTTCCAGCTTTCTGCCCTATTCCTTTCTTGCATTTTCTTATCCCTTCTACATGGATGGCTTAGCTGTGGATGCAGAATAATTTAGACAGAAAAATTAACAGTTTTGCTTCCTTAGGTAATCTGAAATTTGTGCCAGTGTACCATGACAAGTCCCTCTGCAAATGGCAGTGATAAACTAATAGAGCCTTACCTGACCTGGGGAAAGGGATCATCGTGAGAGGGCCAGGAGTAAGGAACCATGAGAACCATCCACCAAGCAAGTCAGTCCCTCTCCTGATATCTGTGATTGTAAGATGTTGGTTAGTAGCATTCCCTAAAGATCTCTAGGAGGTATAAAAGAGCAGATAATAATTAAGATAAAAGGAGCAGATAATAAAGCAGTAATTTCATACAGAAAGGAAAAATTAATTTTAACTGCTGAGAATCAGAAGTGAATGTATCATGACTATTTCTGTTGGCAGTATCAAAGATACTAGAATAAGTATGCTTACCTTTGATTATACCTGTAACTGTCAGAAACTAGCCAAAGCAAACACCAGCTCCCAGGAAAATGTATGGAAAAAAAAAAAAAAAAAAAGAAAGTGGCATAGTCAAAAGAGAAAAAGAAAGAAAAGGAGGAGTGACTGTAAAATACATATCACCTCTAATAGCATCTGGTAATAACACACTAATAGGGCTCTAAGTGGGCCTCTTAAAAAGCTCTGTCAACAAGCAGATCTAAAAAGATTTGGAGAACAGAAAACAGTAGTCTAAAGCTTTCAAGATGTGTTGAGGAGGTAAATGGAAAGAGAAACAGTGACATGGAGAAGCAACTTTAACACACAGCAAAAGATATCTTACCTCACAAACTACTAATTAAAAGATTCAAAATAAAAAAACAAGGAAATAGTAAAGGTCAACTCCCATTAAAAATATACAAAATCTGAGTGATCAACCTACTATCTATATTCCAGATAGTGTACATATATATTTCTGCCATCTTAAAAATGTTCCTAGTAAATGACTCATTTCTGCTTTTAATTTTTCAGTGCCTGAACTGTCCATAACGCTTCATGCATGCCTGAGCATGCCAGTAGATTTCCAGTGGTTAACTATTCCTTGCCAGATTAAAAAAGAAACAACAAAAGAAACACCCAAACATTCAATGCAATGCCAAGCATTTCTTTACAGGCATTTGGGGAAGAATGGGCTCCCTCCCCAGTCAGCTTGAGTCCTTGCTGGCCAGTTCTGCGAGTGCCAGGGTGGGCAGGGCATGGCTGCTGCTGGATGCTGCTCAGAGGTATGCAAATGCCTTGCTACACCTTGGTCTCTGCCACTCCATAAGTCTCTATTTCAGAGAGCCAATCTTAGAAGTGTATTTTAGAGGATTGCCAGCATGGTTTCTACAGCTGAAGAAATGTCACTGTTCATGCACTGGTTCAGTTGCAAGTTACAGAGCACACTTACGCCACACTTTCCGAATAAATGACTGATACATCTCCTAATGCTGGTCTGCGAGGAGGGAAGCCCCCATACAAGCAAAATGTTTTGTATTTGAAATCTGAGTGACTTGGATGTTGCATCAAGAAAATTTTCCATAAGTTGTGTGGTGTCCCAAGTCATAGGTGTAGTGTAGATGGCAAAGAGGCTAAGCTTTCCAGAGGCCTTGTTTGTACTTTCTGATGTCTTGGACAGCTGTTGTCCACCTTGTTCATGAGCTCACCCATTAGAAAATACTGAAAATTTTTTCTTTTACAGAAGAATCCATTGTACAATTGTAAAAAGTGGTGATATACTATCAAAGCAGTTAATAGGTTTGGGAATCACAGTATACAGTGAAAGAAGGGGGTTGAATAAAAGATGTGAGAAAAGAATGAAATGATAAAATTGGCAGGTTTTGCTTAGCGAGTAGCTGTCTCAGCATTCTACCAAAGCTGTTATTTCTGTCTCTCTGCAGACTTAGGTGACAAACACCGTGGATCTTATATGTCATCCTGACTAGACTTTGGAGGAGGTCCTGCACTGATTCATGCTTAGGAAGTTTGATGAGAGACCAGATCTATTTTTATTTCCTTCAGCTATAAACTAGAAAAAATGACGTGCTTGTGAGAGCTGCGGACGACACAGAGCAATGCTCAGAAAATGCTCCCGACAAAGACTTGCTCTATCAATTAGACCTAAAGGGGTCTAAACAGTTTTAAAAACTTCACTCAGGTTGCAGCTAAATCCTTCCTAAGGGTAATGCAGCATGAACTGAGCAGCTGAAAGTTTCCTTGAGAGAGTGCACTAGCTATGCTGCAAAAATAGTAAAATGTTCTTTCCCTGATAGCATCACCTTCTGTTTGTCCCATATCGTGCAGCACGCGGTGATATGGAAGAGGTCTTCACCTCAAGCTGTGGTGCACCTAACAGAACAGACTGTGTGCAGCCAAAATCACCAAAATACATTGAAGGAAGGTGAGCATGTGCAGATGAGCTGTCATTGCTCTGCTATACTGCAGAGCAACATGAAGGTAAAGAGTACAGTCAGCATTGGACTTGAATGTCATTTCATACTCTCAAACTCACTGATCACTCACTGATCATCAAATACTCACAGATCATCATTTCATATTCTCAAATAAATGGTCACTCTTTTCTTCCACACTTCCAACGCTAAAGAAATCAAGGCTCTTGGTAGAGAATGAAGAGCAGAGAGCTCACAATGCTCTGTATAAGCAATGGTCTCCTCACACTGCTTAGTTTTATTGCTATATGAGTGGCTAAGAACAGGATGTCCTCTCTGTCTTATGCAGCTATTCCATGGCTATAAGCTAGGCCAATACCCTTGCTGTCTTATTTTTTAGGAAATAGGAAAAATAGAAGAACTTCTGAAGTTGTGATGAAGCCCAAGAAGAACTTTGACAGGAACTGCTGTGCAAAAGAGTTTGAATTTTGGTATGTGGTGGCCTCACCAGAGAGGTCTTTGTATTCAGTCCTTGCTCTAGCAAACATTTAATATGTAAATTATGTAAATTGTGTGGAAGAAGTAAGTTACGCAAAATGCAAAAAATATGTAAATTATGCAAATAACCTTTTGAAGGAAAAGCTTCTACTCAAGATTTTTTTGCCAATTCAAGTGATCTGATCATTAAAATCCATCCTTTTTCAGTGTCAAAAAATAAATATTCCCTGAAAAATGTGACAGGTTCACTAAGCATAATGCCCATTTTTCACACAAGGTTGGTGGGTGCAAAACTTGTCCTAGTGGAACCCAGAAGAGCTGGGTTCCATTATAAGAGAGAAAAGATTAGAAACATGAAATTGTGGTCAGGTAGAGGTGATTTCCATTGCACTCCCCATGGGGAAGCAGTGTTTTTAAAGCTCTCCATGCCCCAGATGTCAGAATCAGGGGAAAGGTATGCATTCAGCCAGGTAAGTGCATTGGGTCCATCTGTTTCTGCATATGTAACATAAAACTTTCCATGCTTGTGCTGTCATCATAGTTCTGCTGCAAGCCCACACACCAGGGTAGCCAAACACCAAAGTCCGTAACTTGACACAAGGCTTGTCAGGCCACCTTGCTTCCCCATCATGTTCACATAACCTGTTTCAAATCTGAGATGAAAAGCAATTTTAGAGTTCTGCCATTAATAATTTTTCACAATACTTAGTCCATTTTTCACAATACTTTCACAATAACTTTTCACAATACTTCGTACAGGACTCCAGGCCACTGGATTCTTTCTTGATTTTCAAAAAAAACCTCAGAATATAGGGATGCAGTTTTCTTCAGGTGATTATGAAAGAGAGATGTACAACATGATGGTTCATATTCTCCTAGAAATACATAGAGCTGACAGTTATAGAATTTAGCAGCAAAATGATATAGATCAAATATGGAGGAAATAAATCAAATATGGCATTTGATTTAGTGATGAAGAACAGAAAGATGTTCTTAGCATTTTGATGCAAAATTATCACCGAGATTAAAGAATAAAAGATTTGTCACATCTTGTTTTTACCAATATCCCTCATCGTTTTTTCAAAAACAATGTATAGGTGGAAGATTTTTAAAGAAAATCTTTATATATTTTTTTTTATAAATAATTACTTTAAAAGTAAATGATGTGTAATAAGGTATATTAATTATGTTGTTCAAAAAGTGTTGAATAGCTCAGTTACAAATATAAAACTCTCAGAAGTGAATACCTGTACATTCAACCTTATTTGTCTAGGCAAAGAGAAAATTGCCTTGCCAATGAGGAAAATAATATTTCCAATGGGAAAATAAATTATAAAGTACAGAATGAAGCAAAAGCTGATAGAGGATTGAGTGGAAATTATTTTTTCTGCATCCTTTATCTGAATTAAAAGCAGTATCTATTTCCATGCTAGAACGAGATTTAGTTTGTAACATGTTACATCAAGCCATAAGAACAACAGCCTGGATAGTATTTATTTATTTATTTATTTATTTATTTAATTTAGCTGCTTTTTTTTTTTTTTTTTTTTTTGTCACACAGCAAACCATGAGTTAATTCTTTTGCCCTCTAAATTCAGTTCAAAGGGCATCCTGGAGCAGTATCCTAGCCCTCATGCATGCAACAACAACAACAAAAGGCTTTGCTTTGACAGTTCTTATCTGGGGATAAGCACACTCCCAAGGAAACAGATGTCTTTTTCCACTTCTGTGAGATGGAAATGAAGGTGACTATACAACCTATTCTAGTAGGTCTGGGGTAAGGCCAGTAGCAGGCAGCTGTCTTTGCCTTCAGTTGTTACTATGGGAAGACAAAAGGAGACATTTTAAGTCAGGAATTGCCGACACGATAAGGGTGTAATAGAATATAACACATACTGAATGGTATCACAGGACCTTCAGCTCAAACAGCAGAGCTGTAGGTACTGCTTAGAGGAGAAGGTTAACTCCACGACTGTATTGTTCAGCTGCTGAAGTTAACTTTTTCCTTAACATATAGTGCATTCTTCCCGCCATTTACACAAGGACTATTCACATTGTGGAAGTGACCATAATAGAATGTGTTATTGTCTTTTTTGTGTTTTCTCTGCTTGCAACCAGCACGAGAAACTACTTCAGAGAAAATTCTTCAGATAAGTTCTAAAGAGGAGCAGACACTTCTATCTGCCTTTAACAAGCATGTCTTGGCTTTATAACTGATTTAATAAAGATTTTTTTTTTTTTTTTTAAAAAAAAGCATCTACTTTTTTCTCTTCTAATTAAATAGATATATTTTCTAATTTAATAGAGTGGTCCCATTAGCTAGAAAAATGTCTAATGCTTTAGAATTTGCTGGCTTTCATGTCTTTTTCCATTTGTTTTAATCTAGTTATCATAGGCAGACATGAAATGTAACACCCCCTCATTAAAATAAATGTAATGTTGTGACATAAACTGACAGAAGCAAGCAAGTCCCAAGACAGTGTTCTTCTCAGCCTCTTCTCTTTCAACACTTCCAAGGTACAATATAAAACACGAATATTCACTCACAGTATTTAGAAGTAGCAGGGTTAACACAAAGAGAATTTAGAAGAGATTTGATATTTTTATTCCTATTTCTCCCCTTGGGACTCCATGGATAATTCTAGCACATTATTTCAGGACACCTTCAGGGACAGTAGTGACAGTGACTAGGGTGGCAGAATGGCTTCCTTAGTACTGCTTGATCAAAGGTCTCCAACAGAGGTGGCATTTTTAAATGGTGGCAAAGTAACCAAACTACAAATAAACACCAGAAGGAAGGCAGAAAAAAAAATATTGTTTTATTTTTAATCTCCTCAATTCCATTTTGCATTGTTAATATAATTATGTGGCTCTTTGATACATTTAAAATGTACTTTTTTAATAGTGAAATTGTAAGTTTTGCAAAGAGATATTTTTTAAATGTATAATATTACTGCAATTTAATTTAATAATGTTACTGCAAAGAAGGCCATCCTATTTGCCTCCCAGTGCAAGAAAAATGCATACATGCATAATGGAAATAGATGATCAAGCTACCAAGCATATCCAGAAATGCTGTTTCCAAAAGAATGCTCAGTCTTAACCATGACACTGAAGGAAAAATAGTATGTCTGTGTAGAGATTGTTCTCTGATATTTACTCATGACATTTCCCTAGTAAATTGAGTTGGAATATGTTTTCTGAAGTAAGGTAACATTTCAGTTTTATTTGGTGTGTAAACATATTGACATAAAACATATCCACTTGAGTCCTCAGCAAGTTTCAGCCACTAGAGAGTGACTCATTTTGTGGGAAATAAGTGGTAAAGAAATTCACAGCTTCAAAATACAATGTATATGTGGAGTTTTGGGGCACATGGAGATAAATTCTAGTTATTAGGAAAGGAAATGAAGGACAGTTTGTAACATCCTGGAATCAAAAATCAAGCTTTATCTGCATATGATGTCAAAAGGACTCCGTTAAGTAACAAACAGGAGGGAAAAACCTAGCCACTTTGGTGACTAAGAGATGCCAGGCCTTTGTCATTTATTTTTCTCTGGGAAAATTATAGTAGGTCACTGTGTAGGCAAGGCCCCTGAGAGGATTTGGAACAGTATGCAGGTTAAAACTGTGGTCCTAGCTGCAAACAACTTGCTTACCTCAGCCTTGCAGATCTTCATCACAGGTTTAAAGTTAATTATAACTTTGACATACACACACACACACACACAGACACAAAAGCAAGAAATGAAATGAAGACTGGATTGGCTGCCAGAACAGGCGATTACATCCCTAAAAATGCTTGTGGCAGCAGCTTTACTCAAATTCATCCTCCCAGCAGACATTGCCAAAGAGTGACAGTGTTTCATGATCATTTTTAAAAAGCAGGTTACAATGCACATAATGACACCACAGACACAAATGGTTTGAAATTTAGCAAGTTCAGTGCAGTTTGGATAACATGAAATCTGACCTTTCATTCTTTTTTTTCCCTGAAGCATTCAGTATTTCCTGGATTTGTAGTGGGATTTTGAGTAGTTTGACTTGCCCTGCCTTGTACCTGGAGCTCAACACAGAAATACAAGCCAAGCAGGGAAAAGCTTCACACGTTTTGAAACACTCAGAAGTCTTCATTCAGTTCCAGTTTACAAAATAAAAATTTTAGAGGACTAAAGCAGATCTTGGACTTCAACAAGTCTCAGTTCAGTGTGCCAATCCTAAAAGGTTAAAACTCATGGAAGTCCCCCACCTGCCCTGGATGTCCCAATGGTGGGGTTATCCAAATGATTCTTTGTTGTGATACTTTGGTATAATTGTGCAAGACGCAAACCTACACTTGAGTGTCAGAGGAGGTTGGCTGTACCCCCTTTCCTCCCAGCCTTTGCAGGTGCCTGTTCTTAGCAGAAAGCAGAATCCAGAGGGAATGGAGGCTCCTGCTGGCAACTCTGGGGAAGGTGCTGCAGCTGCAGAGGAGGGAAGGCTGAGGATATATGCTCGCACTCATCCTACTAATTGTCCCAACATGGGTCTCCCTGGGGCAGCTGCCTAACACCCTTTAGGGGCACCAGGAGCATTGCAGTGAGCTGCAGCATCAACTGTGCTATAGCTGTTCATCTAAACACTGCCTCTATTCACAAACTCATTTCCACAGCTCTTTGTTTATGGTATTAAAACAATAGGCTAGTTGTTCAATAGCACAAAACAAACACAAGGTAGCAGTGGCACCATATCTTGCTGGGGTGACCCCTTTCTGTGGAGGAGGAAGCCAGAAGGCAGCGTTGTGAAGAATGACTTTCCCAGGTGTAGCAGCAAAGGTGCAGACACATGGGGCCAAACCCCTCCACACTCTCTCCCCCTGCATCATGGGCATGTTTTGCAACTGAACTGGAAGCTGCAGGCTTGGATATTTTAATGATTCTTCACTAGA
>CM021766.1:130676159-130752805 GCA_011076525.1 Nettapus auritus | reverse complement strand
TTCCTTCCTTCCTTCCTTCCTTCCTTCCTTCCTTCCTTCCTTCCTTCCTACCTTCCTACCTTCCTTCCTTCCTTCCTTCCCTCCTTCCCTCCTTCCTTGCTCTTTCTCTTGTTCTCTTTACTTATTTATTTATTTATTTTCTGGCAAAAAAGAACATCTCTTGGGGCTGCATGTGGTGTGGAGCAGCTCTCACTACCTTGAGAGTGGAGAGAATGTCAGGCAGAGCAGTAATGCCTTTGTGTAGATTTGCCTTTCGTCTCAGCTGGGTTTTAGCTTGCAAAGGTGTACTTTCAAAAGGAAAGGTTGCATGCTAGCTGACACTGATATTTTTATATATTACATATGCTAGAAAATAGGTCTTTCTACACATTCCCCCCATTTTTGAAAACAGCTATTAAGTCTGTCAGTCTTGGGAGAATGGATTAAAGAGAAATTGTGTGGGCAGATAGGGCCTGCAAAATGCATTTATTAGCAGTCCTGGTGAGTTCTGGCTGCAGAGCCCATACAGCTGCGTGGTCTAACATTGACGCAGCAGGATAACATACAGGGAGTTCAGTCACCTGTCTTAGGTATGGATGAGGAGACTTTAATCATTACTGATAATTATGGCTTTGCTGGGCTTTGCAATTTGATTATCAACCCATGATAAATGGAATAAGCAGGCCACGTCCCCTTTTGTGAGTCATGACAGAACCATCAGATGTGAGCAACTTTCTTTTGCCACTGACCTGAAAAAGTTCAAAGCAAAGCCCCAGAAGAAAAAGGAGATAAGTCCTGTGATCTTCTCCTTAACCGAGTCCTTGGTATGGGTTTGAAATTCCCACAGTCCACTCTACTTTCTCATCGGGTCTACTAGACCGTTCACTCAAGAACAAAGACTGGCCTCCAAAGCTAACAGCCAGATGCTGTGCTTCAAAGTGCTAATTTAGGTCAGCTGAGAAGAAAAATACTTTTATGCATAGACATACTTTAAGTCCAATGGTGATCCTAAAATAACAGAGAAAGGCAGAGAAAGAAGTGCAGGGATTATGAAAAAGAAGATTAGAAGTCTGTAGTTTTTTGAAAGTGTGTCTGATTTGCTCTGAGGGAAGCAGTGTTGTGCTGACTAGACATAGATTTGTTTAGAGCCAAAGAACCAAGGAACCAAAATATGGAGAAAATACAAGCAGAAGAATTGCCAGTTTGCTCTTCATAAGATTGTTGTGGATTCTTGTCAGAAAACTTTCCTTGTTCTCCCACATTTGAAAGCCCAGACTCTTGACAAGAAAGCAGGTAAGGAAGTAGTCACCATTAGCTGGGAGGTTCTTGGTGATTCTTTTCATGAGTTGTTCCATGCTTCTGCTGTTGCCGTGCTGGTAGCAGTAAATAATGACAATCTTTGTTGGAATGAGATTCTAAATCATGCAAGAACATGTTGTAAGAAGAATAGAGCTGGCAGATGCCAATGAGTACTCTCCCATGAAAAGTAATCCAGGAGTATATGAACATTAAGGAGAAAGGACTGAAGTCTACAAAAAGCCAAATGTAGACAATGTGGTCAAACTTGTCTCTTGAAAGCTGAGAGGCTGGATTAGAAACGTGCTGAGCTGAGGAGCTGAAACACTGGGGAGCAGAAAAGCTGAGTACAGGTGCTACTGTCAGCTGTGTGTCAATAGCTGCAGCCAGAGCTGGTGGGGAAGGACTGAACTGGTGAGAGTGCACCAAGCAGCATGGGAAACAAAGAAATTCAGTGCTGATTTATTGATCTAAACTGGAAAAGGCACAAATAGAATAATGAGGTCCTGATTTTTGCAGAGCCCCTGGACTGATGTTTGTAGGAGCTAGTGCTGAGCTGATAAACACTGTCCCTTTGGCTGAGTGCTCAGGAGGTTCCCCACACCACAAGCAAATGCAGAATCACAAGGCACTGTGGAGCTCATGGGGTTCAGTGATGAGCAATCTGCTGCAATGGTAGATACCTGTGCAGGAGTGGATGGTATGACAGTACATGTTGCAGTTACAAAGGCACCACTGTGGATGCTAATGGTTCTTAAGAACTGGCTTTTTCTGTGCAATCATTTTAAAATGAAAATATTAAACATTGCAAACTAATGTAAATGATTGCAAAGCCAAGTTTTGTTCAGAGTTCACATGTGTCTATTTTAGACAGTGAAATAAATAATTGACAAATTTTAATACTACGATAGCTGTTAAAACAAGAATCTGGGGGTTTAGTGGTAAACTAAGAATCTATATTAGAAGCACATCAATTCAATGTGGTTATGAAAATGGGACATAATTAAAATCCACTCTGAATGCTTTGTGGGTTTTTTGTTTGTTTGGGGAAATTGATTTCTTTATTACATTGTCTTATGTCTGTGCACTTTTACTGCAGTACTTATGTTAATTGTCTTACCTCTCAGTTATTTCTGGAAAGTTTCAATTGATTACTTGGAAATGATAGATTACTAGCTGAAAGTTACCACCACTCCCCCCCCCCCCCCCCCCCCCCCCCCCCCCCCCCCAAAAAAAGGAAAAATAATGTAAACCATAGGCAAAATATCCAGCTTTATGAAGCTAAATTACAATTTCTGGTGTAACACACGCAATATTTTTCACTTGTTTTTGCATGAAATATATCTACACAAAACCTCTGCACTGCAGTTAGCTGTCTCTAGAAGTAAGCAGTAGATGGCAAGGTTTATTTGTGGCAAATGCAGAAAAATGGAGAAGCATCATGACTTTAAGACTCTAAATGAGGGCTTGATATTATTTTCACAGGAGGAACGTCTGTTCATAACACCCTTTTCCCTTAGATGGCTTCTGAATGGCTGTTTTCCTACAGACTGATCAGTGCTGTCTCATATTTTGGGATGTTTAATAAATGAATTTTGTAACAATAACTGAAGATTGATTATTCCTGTTCCATCTGAGGTGCAACTGAGGTGCATTTGAGTTATCAAAGAGGGCTTGGTAGATGTGTCACATAAGGTCTTCAGAAGAGTCATACCCTTCTGGAACAACAGCTAGAGAGCAAGTAAGAAACTGTAAGGATCTTAAATGGTAAAGGACTATCTTCAGGCAACTGAATTATGCTCCATGATATCTTTATTGACAGCATTGTGTATTTTAACCTGCAGGAAGGAGATATATATGCAAAGACATTCCTGTGAGAGTGAAGAAAATGATGCAATCCTAAATGTAATCTGTCTAGTGGTACTTCTGAATGGAGGTTGAAATCTGAAGACAGCTCTGACATCCACGCTGCAAATAGAAAACTACATTTTATTTGACTGAAGGAGAGGAGAAAATCCAGAAATTACAGTACATGCTGTTGTCTCTGCTAGGGTGTTTATAGAGTAAGGTCTGATGTCCCTCAGATCAGCTTTTTAATATTTCATAACACTGAATCCAAGTGGACTAAAGCAAATAGCTCTGCAGGCTCATGACTGCTGCTCCCTCTGGGATGACATTTACTAGCATGACAGGTCTCCAAGGATACTCCCTGAGACAACAGGTGCTGTGCGATCTCGTGTGGTTTAACTGTTGTAAAAGCATTCATATGAAAGTGCAAACATGCTGAAAATCTATATTCTAGTTTACCTACTTGTTAATTTGTTCACAGGCCATATTGGGAAGCACTTACCTGTTGTTTGAAAACCTCACATACATTCTTCCATGAAGAAAGGCTGATAGAGCTGGGGCTGTTCAACTTACAGAAGAGAAGGTTCCAGGGTGATCTCATTGCAGCCTTTCAGTACTTACAAAAAAGATGGAGAGAGACTCATTGCTCAATCAAATGTTGACAGGATTAGGGGGAATGGTTTTAAACTAAAAGAAGGGAGATTTAGATTAAAGGTTAGGAGGAAATTCTTCACTCAGAGGGTGGTGAAGGAGGTGTTCAAGACCAGGTTAAATGAGGCCCTGAGCAATCTGATCTAGTGGGTGGTGTCTCTGCCTATGGCAGGGGGTTGGAGCTAGGTGGCCATTGAGGTCTCTTCCAACCCAAGCCATTCTATGATTCTACAATTCTATGTTAAACTTTATGTTCACTCTAAGAGTAATGGTAGCCAGTCCTAGTGATTGCCATAACATTTGTAAGAATTTTGCTAGTATAGATATTCCCAAAGTGTTCATCCATAAATACAGATGTATTTAATATTGCGGTATATCTAAATGAACACAAGTAGAAGAGACTAAATAGTCTCTAGAAACTATTAAGGCCAAGTAAAATGTCAACAGTGGCTACTTTGGCAATCAGTTTCTCCTTTATTTATAAGGAAAAAGAATGGAAGAAGGCAAGTTTGATAACAGTAATTTTGTCCTATACCACATAACATCCAATGTTTTGGAACAGCACATTCAGCAACTGAGATATCTGCTCTCCTGGATATGAGGTCTCCAGAGCAAGGTCATACAAGGTCATACCTTTTCCTTTTTTTTTTTTTTTCCCTATTCACAGTGTTCCTTTTCTCCTATCACTTGATGGGCCTCTATAACAACATCTTGTAGGTTATTCAAGGAAAAAAAATTAGGGTCATTGTTAACATACATTGTTACGATAATCACCTGGTTAAACTTATCTGTGATTGTCTGCAGTGAACCGGGGGAACACACATAGGACCTTCAGCCAGCTGAACACTGGTACAATGGCCTCCAAGATACAGTGAGAAAGAAATAGCCAGGGGAAAGCAAGTGTTTTCTGCGGTCTGCACACTTAACTACAAAACAGTTTTTTGTCTTCAGCCTTAATGAAGAGACAGAGACCAACACATTCATCCTGATCTAGAGAAAATCCACTACTGCATTTTGTAGTTGATGGCTTTGTTTCAAAATAGCTGTATAAGGACAAGGAGTATTCAAGTTTAAAAAGTACTTCTGTGCTTGACTGTGTCAGCATTCTCACCACTGAATATTCTAAAATGTGTTAAAATAATATTCAGATTGTAATTGATAACAATATTTCAACATTTATTTCAACATTTTCAATATAACAACATTTGAAATTATTTAGTCTTTGCTGACTTGATTAGCAAAAGTTCATTTCTATAAATAAAGAGAATACAAGGTTTGTTAGAGGAGAGTGTTGTGAGAAATTTCCAATTTTAACAGGTCACTTAAAAATTTTGGGGTGGATTGTTATAATGGATGAGAAAAAAAAAAAAGTAATTTTTCAATACAGCACTAATAAAAGACACTAGTTAGCCATTCAAGCGGTCACTGAACCAACAATATGTGGTAGGAGAATGAGTTTACTAGTAAGTTTTAGACCTTTAGTTGTAGGCTTGGAAGATGTGACTCTTGCAAATGAGCCTTTTGCCCACACTTTTTTCCATGCATTTGAGAAACCAGTTCCCAAAGTAAACACTGCTGACATTTTACTTTGCCTTAATAGATTCTAGAGACTCTGTGCAGGAAGCAGAATTACATTCATTTTAAAATAAGCACATGGATTTTTGCCTTGCCATTAAATGACTGAATAATTACTATCAGATACTAATGAAAACGGTAGATAAGGTTTTCTTATTTTGAAGTATGTCTTTGTAGCTATGAAAAAAACTCATATGGGTAATCAGAAAACACATTATGCTAGCTAAAAGTACATTTTCAACCATACAAAAGACATGTGGCTTTCTTACACAAATACAAATTAGATACAACATTTTCTATAGTCGATACAATCTGAAGCAGCTAAGTAGATAGAGAAATACCTGATCTTCTGGATACTTTGCAGTAAAGCTCTAGCTAGTCTGTGGACGACCCTTGTGTCACCTCTCTAATCCCATATACTCACTGAAGATAAAAAGAAGTATCCTTTGAAATCTATTAGCGTATCAGGCATCACAGCTACGACAAAATTTGAGAAACTTACATCCTATTGCAAACTATGCTGGAGGGAAGTGCTGTGGTCTGTCTCAGGGTCTTGAGTGCGCTGTTTGTTTGTATTCCCACCCTGTTCATCAGGAATTGTATTTGAGCCCAAAGGTGTAGTTGATAATCTGAGTAATTAATCTGAAGGAAGCACAGATGGCCAAAAGCTGACATTATTTATTTCTGAAGGAATATATGGTATGAAGATGGATTAGGAACATTGACAGATGTATAAATAAGTCATTATGTGGCTTAAACTACCCTAGCCACAATTTATTTCCCAGACTTCTTCATTATTATTATTGTTATTTGTCCCTTATCTGAATTTCTGTTGAATTAAGATGTAATATGGAGTGAGATAATCTATGATTGTGGCATTCAGGAGACAGTCAGACTTAAAAAGGATCAGCAATATCTTGAGCTGCCTTAAGCCTACAAACATCACCAGCTTAAAAGATACAAACTGTTATATTAATTATTTGGGCATTTATTCAAACCAGACATACTGATATATGTTTGCTATTAATAAATATTAATAACATATTACTCTAGTTATCTATAATATTTACATCACATGGTATTTTTTTGGTTCAATGCTTTCTATGGAATTATCTTCATCATACTCCTGTCAGGTAGGGAAGTGCTGCTGTCAGACAGTAATATCCAAGTCTATCAAAAAGAGTTGGTGCAAAGCAGGGTACTGAAAATAGATTTCCTCAGGCTAAGGCTGACATCCTAGCTATGGGGCCTCCTCTTCTATTTTTTTCATTTTGTTCATCTAAGAAAGTACTGGAAATAATAGAGACCACTTCTAGACTATGGGAAAAACTTTTTTTCTTCCTAATATTGGGCTTTGAGTGAAATTTTGGAATGAAATCAGCAATTTAAAAACATCTGTTTCAAAATGTATCTGTTCCCTGTCAAGAAAGGAGAAAAAAAACTTTTTTTCAGTCATTATTGGATAAATTATTAGATGTAGCCCTAAATAAGCTCCTAGAATTAAAGATAGTGTTCAAGCACAAAGTGATAGCTCAGGATTGGTAGTCATAATGTTTGGTCTTTGTTGTTAAGAGGAAACTACTATCATAGACAGTGGGACAAATGCTTTTTTGCACATATGGGATATAAATAAAGAGCAGTTAAAATGCTTTCTACAGAAGAAGAGTAGCAGTACAATTTGGGGCAATCTGTTATTAGGATTTTGAACTGCCCTTTAAACACTGCATGTTGATTTGTAAAGTTATTTCTGTACTGATTGCCTCATGTATTTGAAGAATTAAATCTCAATTGAAAGAACCAATAGAATTTATTATCTGTCTTATAAGGATCACTGGTCATGATTCAGTTTGACAGTAATCTACATAGAATAAGAATTTACAATAAGATTATTTCTACTGAGCCTTCTTACTTTGATGGTTCCTTCAATTAAATGCCAGGAAATCTGTCCTGGAAAAATTACCACATTGCAACCAAGCACTATTGTTATTGTTGCTATTAATTACATAGTGTCTTAGATTTTAAAAGCTCATTATAGGTTAACAAAAATCCATAAAAATTGTAAAGAAAATGCTAGTTCTGCTATTGCATTTATTGAAAATATTTTGACAGAATAAGACAACTACTAGGTTATTCTTCTCTTTTCCGTGGCCACATTATGTTTAGCCTTTTCAACCTGCTTTCAAAAAAATAAAATAAAAAATTACAGCATAGGTAGAGGAGATCTAATTTTCAAACCATTAAATTACTTGTTTTTAAAATTTCCCTTTTGAGAATACTCATGATTATGCCAGTCTCTGAGTTCCCTGTTTCAAGGCATTTTAGCAGAGTTCAGAAACTCTTCCCTTACTGACAGCACAATGATGATTAATTGTATTATCTCTTCCCTTTCTGACAGCATAATGATGATTAAATGTATTATCTATAGTTTTACATTCTAAGTAGCAGCCTTTGGTCTCTTATATATTCTTATGTAAGGCTTTTTTATTAGTTTTATTGCTGGAATGTACAAATTACAAGAGCAAACAAACCATTGTATTCTCTCAAGGCAAGTTTAAGATTTTCCTGCAGACCTGTTGATTTTGACTGTGATATAAAGGACTGGTCATGAGAGCCCCATGAAATATCAGTAATTTTCCTGTAGAAGATCTCAGATACTCTGAAGCTTGTTATGGTAAATGTCATCCTAGGAATTTTGGTAAGAGATCTCCCAGACCTGACTTCCCTTTGCACTTTGGCATGAAGAGAAATTATGGATACTCTCTAGTAATGATTACTGTGGCGTGCCTACAGGCACCTCAAAAAACCTTAGGCTGTAAAATCTGAAAATGGTCTGTTCTTTCAGTACTGTCCTGTATCAAAGCTTACATTAGGTAAATTGCTTTTGTAGACAGAAAGAAGAAATAGGGAATTGTTCAAACAAAACTACTACTTAGACAACCTAATTTGTAAAGTCAGTATGGTTTTTTATCTGGCTCAGACTCTTTTCTGATTCACTAATGTGCTGTAAATTTTGCTTGGATTTCAGAGACCAATGCAAGTTATGCCATTGATCCCATAATCAGATTAGTAAAGTCTGACTGTTACACCAACATGGAGCCTCACAGGCTTTAATTAAATTCTGAATGTGGTCTATTTTCTAATAACGTGGAATAAATGCCAGACTGACCATACTTTGAAACACAAATAACATCTAACCAATATAAAGCTGGATTGCATCTTTAAATAGAAATGCTACCCTTTAATTCAAAGAGCTTGACTCTATGCTTTCAGCTACTGTTTTCCTCAAATTGTTTGAGATCAAGTGTTGGAGGCCTCCCTGCTGTCTCAGTGTGCAGCCGGTCTCTTTTGTGCATGTTGGATATCCGTCTGCCAGCCTACTAGCCAGGAAGTTGACATCTGTCACTCCTGAAGTGAAAATTCACTGGAGGTATATACAGCACATAGAACACCTAGGACACCAGTGACACTTGAAAATACCTCCAATATTTATAGTACCTCTGGTGATGGCAAACTGTGTAAGGATAAAATACACCACAGACATAATATTTGAATAGTAATAATCCTTTAAGTCATCCTTGAATTGTACTAAGAAAAAAAGCTTAGTACTTTATTATTATTATTATTTTATTAATGTACTAGCAGATAGAGCTGTCACCAAAGCTCCCATGGTTTGAAACTGTGATACCTAAGAAAAAAATATTGACCTACATTTGGTAAGTTTTTGACTGAGGAACTTCTCTCTTGCAAGTTCTTCTGGGACATTATGACTTACAATGTTTTGCAAAACCAGTTACAAAACATTTGCCTAAAAAAGAAATTTAAGGAAATGTGAAACCTGAAAGGCTGTGGATTTGGAATAAAACCCCATTTAAAACTCCATGTGAGTTTGCTTATCATATGTCTACAGTATCAAAGAGACTTTGTTTTTCAGAAGGGAGATCTGTCAATTTCTGAATCAAAAAGTTTTTCCTTACTTTCACTTCAAAAATATCAGCATGGATGATGAGTAATCTGAGCTACTGGAACAAGTCCAGAGGCTATAGTCCACTTGGCTATAAAGATGATTAGAGGAATGGAGCACCTGACAGGCCTAGAGAACTGGGCCTGTTTAGCTTGGAAAAGAGAAGACTGAGGGGAGACGTCATAGAATCATAGAATAATTAAGGTTGTAAAAGACCTCCAAGATCATCTGATCCAACCACCCCCTACCACCAATATCACCCACTAAACCATGTCCCTAAGCACCACGCCCAACCTCCCCATAAACACCCCCAGGGATGGTGACACACCACCTTCCTGGGCAACCTAAAGGAAGTGTCAAGAGGACAGAGCCAGTCTCTTTTCAATTGTGCACAGAGAGAGGACAAGAGGCAATGGGCACAGTCTGAAGCACAGGAAGTTCTAGCTGAATATGAGAGGGTATTTTTTCACCATGAGGGTGACAGAGCTCTGGAAAAGGTTGCTCAGAGAGGTTGTGGAGTCTCCTCTGGAGATATTCAAAACCCGCCTGAATGTCATCCTGTGAAATGTACTCTAGGTGATCCTGCTTGGCAGGTGTGTTGGACTAGATGATCTTCAGAAGTCCCTCCCAGCCTCACCCATTCTGTGATTCTGTGATTCTGTGATTCTCTGATTTTACTGTAAGGGTTGAAAAGACTTCTGTGATGATCGGTCTGACCCTGTAGGGGTAGGCACAGGAGTTCCTTGAGTTAATTCCTGTCTGAGCTACAACACATCTTTTAATTTTTTTAATTTTTTTTTTTTTCAATTAGATATTAAAATGTCACAGAGAATCCAGAACATTCTTCCTTTATATATTTGTTTGTTTCACTTTATTTCCCATGTGGTTTGAGTCTGCTGTTAGATTTGCAGCCTAGCACCAGCTTCCAGTATTGTGAGTTTGTTCACCTGCAAATTGTAAGCCCCATGATTTTCAAATGTATCTCCTCTATGAAAATAATCACAGATTCATCACCTTATCCCAGAATCACAGACTGTTAGAGATTGGAAGGGAACTTGAAAGATAATCTAGACCAATCACTCTGCCAGAGCTAAAGAGACCCATCTCCCTCGGCCTTTCCTCATGGCTGAGGCTCCACTCCCTTAATCATCCACGTGGCTCTGTGCTGGACTCTCTCAAGCAGTTCCTTGTCCTTCTTGAACTGAGGGGCCCAGAACTGGGTGCAATGTTCCAGATGCGGTCTCACCAGGGCAGAGTAGAGGTGGAGGAGAACATCTCGAGACCTAGTAAGCACACCCCTTCTAATACACCCCAGGATGCCGTTGGTTTTCTTGGCCACAAAGGCACTTATATTCTCCTTATTCCCTGTCCTTCATAGTTTGTAATGGGAACCTAAGACTTTCTGTCTGCATTCAAAGTAGGAGTTTTGACTGAAATGGTTGGTATTTTACTACTTCATTTCATGTATAAGAGACTATGGTATGTTGGCCAAGACCCCCTTTTAGAGAAGGGAGTTCACCACAGAGGGCAAATCAGGAAGCATTCAGTATTCCACATTTATAGTCCAGCTTTATATCTCATCCAGCTCAGCTCAGATGCATTTGTCCTCAAGAGTGATCTGCTGGAGTCCTCTGATTACGTAAGAACAAGCAGAGAAGAGTCTGTGAAAAGTCTTTGGTGTGTGACAAAAGGTGTATTTGGTGCTCTGCATTGTATTTAGGAGGTCTTCAAACATCTATTGTAGGGATCCTAGAGACTTAGACTGTGTGTATGTTTATGTGTGGGTGGGTGTGTAACTTTTTCAGATAAATAATAAGCTTCTCTAATAAGAATAAAAACATCAAAGGGATGTACCTCCTTTCTGTATCCTCGTCTCAGGGATAATTCATATCTGAGAATACTGATTTTTTTACTGATTTTTTTTTTTTTTTTTTTTTTTTTTTTTTGTCAAGGTAAAGATTTCATCTTCTGATATTAAATACATAATTTACAACTCCTTTTGCATTTTTGATTGTTTAGAACAGAGCCTCATAATTACACCACTTTTATTTGCACTTTCCCTCAATATTTGCTAGGTTTTTGAGCTAAAAAGAAAAAAAAAAAAGGTGGAAAAAAAAAATCTGTCAAATTTACTTGGGGTTTCAATGTCTTTGTTCTCTCCTACTGTCATCAAAATCATGAAGGATATTGTCTGTTGCTGTATTGGTCCAGGTGCCATAAAGGTTTCACATTTTCTTTTTCCAGCCAAGTTTAAAGGAATTTTGTTGAACAAAAATTGTCCTTGGTGAAAAATATTGCTAGACACAAATAGCAAGCTTTCCAGAAAACACACCATGAATGTTTTGCCTTAAACAAGTTTTATTTGTACTTTCAATGTGTGTATGTGTGTCTCTGTGTGTATTTGCACTTTCCATATGTACACAAACTTTAGAGGCTCAGTGGTACTTTGATGTGGGTTTAGCTAACTCGTTGATCAGTGTGTCCTCAGGAATATTAATAGATTAAAACACAGCAAAACTCTCTGGATCTAAAGAGAATTCTGGAGAGGCTTGAGTCTTGACTTCTTGGTATAACACAGGTATATCAATTATAATAAATATAAACAAAATACATTTGACTGGTCTTTACCATTAGCGTAGAATAGATACAGCCATTCTCAGACAAAAACTTGCCAGTCAGTAGTGCTTTGGGTTTATTGTAATCCCTGAATCAAGTCCAGAAACAATCTTGGAGAGTATAAATTGACCTGGCTGAAGCATACCAAGATCAGAGAATCATAGAATCATGGAATGATTTGGGTTGGAAAGGATCTTAAAGGTCATCTAGTTTCAACTCCCCTGCCAAGGGCAGGGACATCTACCCATAGACCAGGCTGCTCACAGCCCCATCCAACCTGGCCTTGAACGCTTCCAGGAATGGGGCATCCAAGCTTCTCTTGGCAGCCTCTTCCATTGCCTCATGACCCTTGTGGTGAAGAATTTCTTCCTTACATTTAATCTAAATGTCTCCTCTTTTACTTTAAAGCCACTCCCCTTGTCCTATCACTACACTCCCTGAGAAAGAGTTCCTCCTCAGCTTTTCTGTAAGCCCCTTTTAGGTACTGGGAGGTCTCCCCAGAGCCTCCTCTTCTAAATAACCCCAGCTCTCTCAGCTTGTCTTCATAGGAGAGAAGCTCCATCCAGTTCCTCCAGACAGAGCACATGAAGTATACAAAATTATATGCAGAGAATTATTCCTCCCCAAAGCTTAATCTCCTTTTACAGACATAGGTAAAGGTGATTAAAATTTTGAGTTACCTACTGATTTTAATGGCCTAACAGTGATTATTTAAACAGTGCTCTCTCTTTTTCTTTATGTGATACTTACCATCCCTTTTATGGACCTTGCCTGACTGCTACCCAGTAAGCCCCCAAATTCACCAAATGTTTTTGAAAAGGGGATAGTACAATGCTAAACAGCAAGTGGTATGGATGTCAAGAACAAAATACATCAGACTAATGCATTGTGCTCCTCAAACTGAACTTGATACAACAATATTATCCCTTTCCAAGACAAACCACAAACAAAGTCTAATGTTGACTCTTAGTTAATTAATAAGTGTTGTATGTTATATCTGGGGGAAAATTCTTGTAGTCTGTTGGACATTGGTGAGGCCTAGTTCCTTACTTGAAAATCATATTGGCTTTTATCTGCCACACTAAGAAAGTGTTTGTGGAAAATAAATTGGCAAGAAAGTTACAAATGCATAAATTGTGAATAAAATTTGAAAACTTATGCTTGTTTAGCCTAGAAAATAAAATAAAAAAATATGGAGTGGGAAGGGTCTTTTATTTGTGTAAAGGATTGCTTATAGAATGGGTGGGATCAATCATTCCAAATGCTGGCTGAGGAAGAATTGAAGAAAATAATTTAATTTCCTATATATAATTTGGATATTAAAACAAAAACAGTAACAACAAACAGAATTATTAATTAGAAATTTGAAGTGTTGGAACTGGAATCCTGGAAATGAAAGCTTTAAAGAAAAGCTGAGATACACATCTGTCTGGGATGACTTAAGTGTGTTTGTTATGGCGTCTGAGCAGTGACACCACCTTAAAAAGCCCTTAGGCCGCATCTACGCTGCTGAACTAAATAAAGAAGAAGCTGATACCTAGCTCCAAGGCCAAGTAGCACTGAATGTTGATGTCCACCCTCTTTTGGATTGGCTCTTTCTCTAATAAATCTGTCTTGGAGAGGGCTACTTGATGCAATGCAAAGAGAGCCTGGGATTAGAAAAAAAAAAAAAAAAACAGCATGACATACAGCATTGTGGTGCTCAACTGTCTGCCTAGTAAGGCAAAGATCATCTTCTGAGCATGTATGTAGCCCTGAATTACTGTGCATGATTTTTCTTAGCAAGTGGATCATATTATATGCTCAGGGAAAGGATTGGTTATTTACCTAACACAGCTATGTAAAGCACAGAACATATGTCCAGTTACATGAATTTTTTGAAGACTAGAAATGCATTATAAATATTTTTAATGACTACACATATAATAACATATGGCAAGTCATAACTATCTCCAGGATTTATCCTAGCTAAATAGGTAGAGAAACGAATTCTGTATCCTTAATTTTGAAATTTGAAGAAAGCTAGTTCTTGTTCAGAGAATAATCAGTCCAAACAATGAGATTGGTTTGATTTGTAATATCTGTCTTCTCTGTAATATTACCTTTTTAAGGAGGTGAATTCCAATAATTTGACTCCTTAGATTACTTCTTACCATTTGTCATGAGTTCCTGACACCAATTCTGCTTCACATTAAAACATGAAAAAAAAAAAGTCTTAAAAAATTTTCATCTAAATTACTTCCATAACATTCAGTATCAGAAGCAGTGGCACAACTCTGAGAATAAGAGTGGGATTGCAAGTCTTCCATTTTATTAGCAGATGTTCTAAATATGTGTTTCTCCATTTATATAAGGAGGAAATATCACAGACTCATAGAACTGTAAGTGTTGGAAGGGACCTCAAGAGATCATTGGGTCTCATCCCCCTACCAAAGCAGGTTCCCTAGAGCGGGTTGCCCAGGTAGGCATCCAGATGGGCCTTGAATATCGCCAGAGAAGGCGACTCCACAACCTCCCTGTTCAGCCTGTTCCAGTGCTCCATCATCCTCACTGTGAAGAAGTTATTTCGCATGTTGGTGCAGAAGTTTCTGTGATCCATTTTTCGGCCATTGCACCTCGTCATGTCTCCATAAACTGCTGAAAAGAGGTTGGCTAAATCTCTCTGTCTCCCACACTTAAGATGTTTGTAAACATTAATAAGATCTCCTCTCAGTCTTCTTTTCTCAAGGCTGAACAAACCCAGGTCTCTCAGCCTGTTCTCATAGGGAAGATGCTCCAGGCCCCGTATCATCTTTGTGACCCTAATAGGTGGTAGCAGATCTTGTAATGGCAATGAGATCTTTTATTTGGTATACACAAAATACTACAATAATCAAGACCTGTTTGTCTTTCATTTTAAATTGCTTCTCATGTTGAAAATTAAACTCCAAAATCTCTTTTGAAAACATACTGCTCAGTGGAAGACTACATAGAAAATAACTTTCCTCATCTGTGTTTTTCTATACCCTGGCACTGGGCTTCATTTTCAGTCTGTTTCCACTTCAGTGTATTTTGTTTCTCCTGGACAGTCATTGAGCGACAGGAATGTCACATCAGGGAATAAGCCAGTCCAAACTGAAATGTATTGTCAGAACTAAACTACAGTTGGAGGAATAACTAATATGAAGAACCTCAGATAACTGGTAGAAATGTATCAACATATATATACAAAGAAGTCACTATATAGTAGCTGACAGCAATCTGCTTTCTCAGAGCTGTTTGAGGGGATATTTGAGCTATGTATTGCAAGTCCATTACATACAACTTTCTAGGGAAGTGCACAAAGAAAGCAAAAATGAGGAAGCAGTGTTGCAGTGTTCTTTCTAAGAACAGGTTTTACTACTTATTTTGTCTTGTGAACTTTGTCCCATTTTCCAGTAATTAAAAAAAAAAAAAAAAAAAAAAAAAAAAAAAAAAGTAATGCACTCCGCAGGTATTGGGTCATTCTACGCCTATTTTTTAAATGTAAATCTACAATTCAAAGTTTAACTTTATATGCCTTCCCAATCCGTGCAGTTACTGAATATGAAATTGTACACCCTGCTTATGTGTAAAACTGCTGAGTCCCCATTGAAATAAGTAATCATTCAAATGACAGATGTTTGAATGGAATGAATACCTGTGTGAGAGCTATTTACATGGGAGGGCAGCCAGCTTCTCCACACAATACTTCAAGTGTGTTTCCCTGATCATTGGTTCTATTTCCTTATGATGTCTTTTTGTTGTAAATGATGCACTGCAATTTGCCGTCACAGAAATGAAAACGTCCCACATAGTGATCATGCCCTCAGTCATCTAAGCTGTTACATACACTGCTTTGTTGCCTTGCTACCACCCATGCGTCAGAGAAATGCTCTGGCTAGGCTTGCTGGGCAGAATTCACTACACAGATCTGGGGTTTCTACTTGAATTATTTTAGTGGCTCTGCTCATTTCATCATGTGTAGAATCATAAAGTGAGTGAGGTCCACAATGTCCCTCCCCATTCCTTCTCTGGTACTTACTAACCAAGCATAGCCAATTTAATTTCATACCACCTGGGGCAATAGTCCCTTTGGTGGTCTATGGAGTGAAAAATGGCATAGCCACACAGGTAAAGAATGAAACTGGAATAAACTCATTATCATGGTTCAAGTATGATTTAAAATTAAAAAAAAAAATAATAAGAAGAAGAAATAATAAGAAGAATAGTAAAAGCTTAATTTGATTCTTTCAGAGTTTATGCCTGACTAGTATTATTTCTTTATGTGCAGCCAACAAAAAGGTGGAATAACACCATATTGTGTTCTCTGGTTAGTCTGACAGAAATGTGATTATGTATTTATGCCTAATCTAGATTAAATTTGTACTGACAGGTTGTCTGCTAATTCGCAAATCTAATATTAATGAGTGTAGAAGTAAGGTTGCAGAGTTCACGACTACCTGCCTTCTTCTCTACTGGTTATTCCTTGAAATGTAGAGTTTAGCCTGATTAGATTACTGGTAATAGGAGCAGGTGACTTCAGATGAATCAGTTCATTAACTGTTATGGGTAATGTCATGCATGCATTCCAGTGACATAATTAAATTAAGTATTAAGGAGAACAGCATGTTAGCTTGCATGTTAAACAATAACTGTGTTTACTTTCAAGCTTACTACCAGTTTTTTTGTTTGTTTGTTTGTTTGTTTGTTTTTTTCATTGAAGTCACTAACAGGTGTGCTGTGATGGTATATTTTGTTTCATAGACAAAATGTCAATTATTGATAGCAAATAAAAATACGCTCAGGACATCAGAATTACTGAACATGGTATTTCAATGAGAACGATAGTATCCTAAAAATATAAACACATCTATCTTTGCTGCTTTGCTAGAACTGGCTTTGCTTTTGTTAGCATTTTATTCATTTTGGTAAGGAAGTTGTTGACATTGTGCCCTGGTGAAGTTGGCAAAGATTTCAAGTAGTCTATTGTTCAAAATTTAAATCTCTTCTTAAAACCTGAGGAATTTATTACACCTAGTCTTAATTCAACTTCAACAGTGAAAACAATATTTTTAATACAAACTGCTTAAGTAACTTGCAGGAATCTAGTTAGCATTGATTGCCCTGTGTCTGAGTTTTGGATGTGTTAAAATAAATAAATTAATTAATTAAAATGCCCAAATGTATGTTGAAATGTAGTATACATGATCATAAGAAACATTTTAAATAACACATTCTGGCATATGGCAAAGAACAGTTTATTGAGATATGCACACTTGAAAGAAAAATACATGCATGTTGCCCTCTATGTTAAGAAATGGTAGATTGCAAAGAGCTGCCTCTGAGAAATAGCCACAAACAGGCTGAGAATTTCTGGCTAAAAGTTAAGGACCAGACTGATAAAGGACACTTCGTGGTTGGGGTCTGCTACAGGATGTCTGATTACAGGGAGCCTGCCCCCCTTGCTAAGAAGGCCTCTTCTTGCTGCAGCTACATGAAGCATTGTGCTTGCAGGCTCTCATCCTGATGGGGGATTTCAACCACTCGAATGTGTCTGGGAAAGCTACATGGCAGGTGTAAGCAATCTAGGAGACTCCTGGTGTGCATCGAGAATAACTTCCTGATCCAGGTATTTGACAAACCAACCAGAGAGGAAGCATTACAAGATCTGGTGCTCATTGGCGTAGATGAACTCATTAAACAGGTTACGACTGGAAGCAATCTGGGCTACAGTAACCACGTCCTGTTTCTGTTCATGATCTTGGGGAATATGGACCTGGCAAAGAGCAAAGTCAGGACCCTGAAATACAGAAGAGCAAAATTCCAGCTGTTTAAAGACCATGTGGATGAGAACCCTGGGACTGTCCTTAGGGACAGAGGAACTGATCAGAGCTGGGAACTCTTTTCTTAGAGTTGAAGGGCTCTTCACCCCCATGTGTAAGAAATCAAGCAGGGAAGGCAGTAAACCAGCATGGCTGAGCAAGGACCTTCTGGTCAAACAGAGGCATAAGAAGGAAATGCACGGAAAGTGGAAGCAGGGATATGTGGCCTGGGAAGAGTACAGGGATGCCATCCAGAGGTGCAGGGATGGGATCAAGAAATCCAAGGCACAGATTAAACTGAGCTTGGCAAGGGATGCAAAAAATAACAAGAAGGGCTTCTATAGGTACATTGGTCAGAAAAGAAAGGCCAAGGAGAGTGTACCATCTCTGATAAACAAGAAGGAAGAACTGGTAACGGCAGACATAGGGAAGGCTGAAGAACTCAGCAATTTCTTTTCCTCAGTCTTTTTTCCCCTAGGTAAGAGCTAGGGGAGAAATTCACTCCCACTCTTAAGTGAAATGAAGGTTTGAGACCACATGATGAAACTAAACAGGTACAAGTCTATGGGGCCTGATGCAATGTCCTGAGGGAGGTCACTGATGTAGTTGCAAAGACACCATCATACTTGAAAAGTCCTGGCAGTTAGGTGAAGTCCCCAGTGACTGGACAAAAGGAAACACTACTGTTTTTAAAAAGGGTAAAAAAGAGGATGCAGGGAACTACAGATCAGTGAGCCTCACCTCCATGCCTGACAAGATCATGGAACAGACTCTCCTGGAAGCAATGTTAAGGCACATGCAAGACAAGGAGGTGATCTGGGATAGCCAAAATGGTTTCACCAAGGGAAAATCCTGACTGACCAAGCTGGTGGCCTTCTATGATGGAGTGACTGCATCAGTTGACAAACAAAGACCAGCCAATGTCATCTACCTGGACTTCTGTAAGGCCTTTGACATGGTGCCACATAACTTCCTTATCTTTAAACTAGAGAGATATGGATTTGGAGATTATTTGGTGGACAAGGAATTGGCTGGATGTCCACAGCCAGAGAGTTGCAGTCAAAAGCTCTATGTTTGGATAGAGGCCGGTGTTGAGTGGTGTCCCTCAGGGGTCCATTTTGGGACCAGCACTCTTTAACATCTTTGTTGGTGACATGGGCAGTGGGACTGAGTGCACTTTCAGCAAGTTTGCAGAAGACACTAAGCTGAGTGGTGCAGTTGATACGACAGAAGAAAGGGATGCCACCCAAAGGGACCTGGACAAGCTTGAGAAGTAGGCCCATGTTCAGCCTAATGAGTTTCAATAATAGGAGTGTAACCTGTTGCACCTGGGTCAGGGCAATCCCAGATGTGTACGGACTGGGAGAAGATGTTTTTCTTAAAATAAAGCATTTTTCCTTGTTTGTAAATTTGTTGCTTTTCATATCCATGCAGGAAATGTGCTTGCCCTTGCCACTGCAATGTTGTATCGGAGTCCTGTTTAATCATTCAGATAAGATTGCCACATATATCTCAATAAAATTGGGGCACTTCTAATTGTGCTTAATGACTTTGTCCCAAGAAAATGGAACTATACCATTTTCCAGAATGGAAATACCCCATGGAGGGAAAGGGAAGAAAACATCTTCTATTGCTCTCCACCACACCATGTGAGGCCACACCTCGAATACTGTGTTCAGTTTTGGGTCCTTAACTACAAGAAATACATCAAGGTTCTGGAGGTGCTGAATTTGGTCTCTTCTCCCAAGTAACAAGTGATAGGACAAGAGGAAATGGCCTCCAGTTGTTCTAGGGGAGGTTTGGTTGGATATTAGGAAAAAATTATTCACTGGAAGGGTTGTGAAGCATTGGAAAAGGCTGCCTGGGGAAGTAGTTGGGTCACAATCCCTGAAGGTATTCAAAAGATTTGTAGACTTGGTGCTTAGGGACATAGTTTAGTGGTAGATTTGGAAGTGCTATGTTAACAGTTGGACTTAGTGATCTTAGAAGTGTTTCCAACCTAAATGATTTTATGATTCTATGATTCTATGATTCTGTCATTCTCTTCTTGCACTGAGCTCAACTATTGACCCAGCTCCTAGCTGGTGTCATCCAACAAGCATCTTCATCAGAGAGTATGCTAAACCTCTTAATGGGCTCATAATCCTCTGGGGCTGTTTCAAGGTCAATAACATTCAGTGTAAACTAAAAGCACCTGTCAGGATTCTTGAGTTTTGGGGTGAAGTGTTTCATAGAATCATAGAATCATAGAATATCCTAAGTTGGAAGGGACCCATAAGGATCATCAAGTTCAGCTCCTCGCACCGCACAGGTCTACCAAAAATTTAGACCATGTGACTAAGTTCACAGTCCAATCTCTTCTTAAATTCAGACAGGCTTGGTGCAGTGACTACTTCACTGGGGAGCCTGTTCCAGTGCGCAACCACCCTCTCAGTGAAGAACCTCCTCCTGATGTCTAGTCTAAACTTCCCCTGCCTCAGCTTAACCCCATTCCCATGTGTCCTATCAGTGGTGTTTATGGAAAATAGGTCACCCGTCTCTCCACTCCCCCTCACGAGAAAGTTGTAGACCGTGATGAGGTCTCCCTTCAGCCTCCTCTTCTCCAGGCTGAACAGGCCCAGTGACCTCAGCCGCTCCTCATATGTCTTGTAGGCATGCAAGTAATTTTTCTTTTTGGACAAGGTTGAAATTCACCAGCTGTGACCTAGAGAACTGCCCTCCTGCTTCTCCACTTGCTGTGGCCAGAATGGACATAAATGCAAGCTCTGAGCTGTTTCTATGTTCATGGGTAAAATTGTTGGATACCAAGCAAGAGCAATAAAGGAATTACAAAAACAGGGTAAGAGACATATGGCAAACATGAGGGTGGTAACTGTACAGAAAAACAGTGTGTTATGTTGCTCTTGTCATGATAAGACTGCTCAGAATTACAAGGCTGACCTAGTTTAAGGTCTGACATTTTGTTAAATGCTCCACGGCAGGTACTTTTTAAAGCAAGATATTTTTATTCTGCCAAGGTCCATCTACAATATAATGGTTGCCAGTACTAATATTTCTTTTAAAAAGATAATTGAAGGACAGATCATATATAGTGTTAGAACAGAAAATGTCAAGGAAAATGTTTGTATGGTTAAGGGAGAGGAATTGCATACACACACTACAAAACTAATGCACATTCTTAATGCTGCAATATTTGAAAGTTTATTGCGATAGTTTTTACATACTTCATTTGGAGTAATTTAAATTAGATAGCTAAAAAGAAATTGAAGAGTTTTTCCAGATGAATGTCTTTAGAAAGCACTGTTTCCAGCTAATTCCGTTAAAATCAACATCCGGTGTCTGAATTTCAGCAGTATTTTATACCATTTGGGTTTAAACTTACAGTAATAATTATTTGCAATGAAATTATTTGTGTATTAAAACTGCATTAGGAAACACAGATGCATTTTCTCTTATCTGTATTGTCCTCATTAGGCTCTGGCTTTTATTTATAATGAAAAGCTGTGTGTATCACAAACTAATTGTATTTATTTGTTTCATTTTATGTCTTTTGGGATAATAGGATTCACAGGAGTAGCTGTGGGAAAACATAGACTGGGCAGTATTAACCCAGGCTTTGTTCTGTATTTTTTCATTTACTTGTATTTGTTTACAGTTTTTGATTGGAGAGGAAGCTGAAAAAACATGTAAGGCTAAATGAGATAAATCTGAGCTTCAACTTAGAATTCCCTAGCTGTTGGATCTGATCCAGCTTTCTCTGAAATCACTGGAAAAGTTCACATTGATTTCTGTGAGAGCTGGATCAGACCTCCTCAGACCCTTCAGTTAAATCCTCTGAGACAAATCGTTTGTTCTGCTGAATTTCACTAGTGCCATAAAACTAACAACTTGAGCAGCTGTGCCTAAAGTGTAAAGTTTACCCTACAGTGTTTTCTTTACATAGTTTTGTTAGGTTTATAATACCCCTTGCTCTTGTGTAAAGGGAAGGAGAGAAAAGCATAAAAAGGAGAGGTTATAGTTCATTTTTATTATGAGTTAAACAAGAGAAACACACAGTGTTTCAGATACAAGCCCTTATTTCGACCTTGAGAACTGAAATACTGTCATCTTTGTACTTTTGAAAATGACTTCAACAGGGGTTCATTTGTTTCACACTTTTGACCTTAATTTAAGTGTAAATATTTTGCTCATAATTTTGATGACTGAGTTAGTAAATGTGCCTCTGCAATATGTTCCCAGTCTGTAATTGTTCCACTTCATACCCAAGCATAGCTGAGATACACCCTGGTAAACAAAGCATGCTCTGACGTCTGAGGAACCATGTCACATCACCCATATGTTTCTTCCTACTAACGAGGTCACCCCACTTTATAGGAAATTTTAAATGGCCCATCAGAAACTGAATTTGAGTAGTTTTAATAAAGAGATGCTGAGTTACATGAAGAAAAATGTCACTGTATGAAATAATAGTATATAGTACACCAGGGTGTGTATGCTTTGTATTGTCCAGAGTATTATCACTATTTTAGCTCCATTTTAGACCATACTTTTATTTGCAATAGTTTACCAAATCCTTTTATCTTTGCAGTCCCTTTCCAGAACTGCTGGTTGCTAAGCAAGTACAAATCTCCCATGTTAAGCTGTTTTTCTTACCTGTCACTGCTATAACCAATAAAAAGGTAAGACTGAAAACTAATCTTGAATAAGCTTTGAGTTTTCATATTCTATTTTTCAAGATGATCTGTACTGGCCATATAGGAAAACACATAAACTGAAGGTAGTGTAGAAAGCTACACTGATTAAATGATGTGAGATCTGGTTCTGTCACAGTAGATTATTTCAGACTGGAACACCAAAAACCATTTCAGAGCTCTGTAGACCTTCCCCATTATCTTTGTAATTCCTGCTGATGTTAATCAAAACTATTGTTCTATTTGCAAGGTACTTAAAACCATTTTGATTACCATTCATTTTATTTAGCCCTTGCCATCTGTTTTATTTTATGGTTCTCTCATGAGCATTTGAGATAATGTCTCAAATGTCATTTGTGCACTGTCCATTTAGATATAAATGTATAATAATACTTTATGTAATGTATAATATATTCATATGCAATTAAATTTTGAGTAGACGTTAGAGATTAGTGGTTTTGGGGAGTAGGGACAGAAAAGTCAAGAAAAAAATAGCCAGATCTCAACCCTATGAACAGTTTAAAAACTTGAACAGGTCCACCTCAAAACTTAGTTCCTCATAGAGACTTCAAGTGTCAGGAAGACACTTTGTCTAGCTATAAAGAAAATCATGAAGTTAAAAGTAGAAACCTTATGAGTAAGATGGAATTTTAGAAAGAAAAACATATATATATATATAAATTCTGCTTTTAACACTGCAGGGATTGATGAACTAACAAAGTACTACATCTGCTAATGCTAACCAGCTATATTCACTTATATGTTTAATATTGTGCTATCACAGTCCTGCCTTTGAGTGGAATTCTCTACCCATCTAGGTCAAATTTCTGCAGAAATCACCCAACACTTCTTTCTGTTACAGCTTTCCAAATTGTTGGTTTAAAAGAGAAACAATGTAGAGATGAATGAAGCACACTTTAAGGAAAGATAAAGAGACTGGAGATGCAGAAAATTTGAGCACTTGTTGTCACTGAAAATATGTCTGAAATGTTTATTTGAAGCTTTTCTCCAAGAGCCTCATTTGTAGAAGAAGGAAGTAATGCAGAAACATTTTGGCAGTAGAAGTGGTGAACTTTAAATACTTAGATGTTCCTAGAGCAGAAGTAATGCTGACAGAAACATCTGTTGTTCAACATATTGCCTCAGTGTCAAGGCTGACATCTTTAAATAAGTTAAGATGAAAGATCAGAGATGGAGCCACTAGTTAAATAAGCATCTGTAGCTCTGGGACATTTAGTCCTCAAAAAAGTTCTGGTGCTTTCTAATGACTTTCCTCGCAACCAGACTAGTATTTACGAAATACAAATAATACTAGTGTTTTAACGAGCTCAGTAAAATTGTCAACAAATTCAACGGTGCATGAAAAAAAATGTCAAAATCACAATTTTATGAAATGCCTAGGAAAAACCCTAATGAAAAAAAAAAAAATAGCTCTGTCAAATTAAAAACAAAAATAATTTAAAAAAATAGAAACAAAACAAAACAAAACAAAAAACTATGCTTTGACTGACATAAAATTACAGAGCGTCCATTGGAACCAGTTAAATGCAAACAGCAAAATGAGCAGTCATTCTGTCACACAGGTTTAAATGAGGCATCACTGTGTTCTACCTGTTGTAGAAATGTGCTTGGGAGAACAATGGGGTCCGTGTTCCTCTCTATTGTTAGATATGCTTGTTTTTCAAAATTTTGCTTTCTATTTATGTGCTGGCTCCTCTGGCTCAGACCCAGCCAGCAGTGGGCTCACTCCCCCCTTCCACATACATAAGACTAAAAACTGTGTGAAATTTGTTCTTTCCTTCTGGAAAATGTAATCATCAGGACCCAAAGCCTTGCCATCATGGGAAAATGCAAAGCTGAGTAAATTTGTAGCTCATAATACAAATATTTCAATTATTAAAATACCCATTATTTGGTTCCAGTTACAAAAGCTGGTGCAATATCTGGAAGCATGAGATCTATTCCCATTGAACCAGGCCTCCTTGCCTGGATCCCAGGGCAAAGTTCATAAACTTCATAAGAGATTTTATTCCTGTAAAATGAGTTCTGCCACCAAGAACATGTAGCCTCTTCCTTCTAGGTACCAACCTTTGTCTCGACAAATCTCTTCACCTCCCACCTATTTCTCAACATTCACAAACAAATCCCGTAGGTGAACTGGCTCCTGCTCCCACCTCAGCCTAAACCAAATAACCTTTCCCTCCCAGTTATTCCATGTAGTAACACGTTTAGCTTCCCTCTTTAGTCATTTGATATTGTCTGAGGAATGAGGAAAAAGAGAACATTGCTTTTGACAGGGGCTTACCAGATAATTGAAAATAAGAGAAGTTTGGCTGGCTTGCTAATGGTTGTGACTTCAAAGCTATCTCATACTCCCTAGAACACATTAGAGGGTGTCTTTGTGAAGTACTCGTGATGTGCATGACCCCCATCCTGATGTGCATGACTCTCACAATTCTAAGATGTGTGTGTGTTTTCTAGACCTCAAAGACTCCAGGGAGAAATTTTCCACTGCATGTCACTTAAATGTATCCTGGCTGTTGGGAAGGAAGGAATTCTCTATTGTTCTCATTCTTCCACTTCCCTAATCAAGAAAAATTAAAGGTATCAGAGTTAGGCAGCAAAAGTAGATTGTGAGACTATAATCAGGAGGAGGATGTGCTGCCATCAGAATATAATAGAGAATATATTCCTGTCTAATGCTGAACCTTGGAAAATGAACTGCAGCAAACAGTTTGCAAATATGCTGGATACCAAATTCTGCAAAGTTAGTGTTAAGAGTGTCAGCTTTAGTGTATTGGCCACCTTCCAGTCTGGGTAATTACATGCTGTGTACTCAAAAAACCCTACAGTTTCACTTGCACATGTTATTCCTCTCCTACTATGCTGAAATGTAGTATAGAGCTCCTGTGAGTTCATTAATAATAGAGCACTTCAAGAGTAGGTAATCCTCCATTCTGTCATACTGTTTGCAAATTGTCTTAGAGCAATGTAGGTGTATAAAAAATGAACAGCTCTGCACAGTTAGACCTTGGCATTAATTAACTATTTCAGTGCCTATGACTTTAAACAAGATTACTTTGGATCCTTATACTTTTTAGAAGGTCATTGATTTTACTTGTTATGCTCTGAATTCTCATTGCATTTTTGTTTAGAGGGAAAATAGTAATAAATTTTTTCACATCTGTGGGATTTTGGAAATTAAATTCTTGCCTCCTCTGTCAACACCTCTGCACTGTTTTGGTTTGATATACATGAAGAAGAATTGAAAAATGAGAGTAGAAATTCTAAAAGTACAAAGTAAATTGAAGAATAGTAGAAAGTAGAAAGGAAATAGAGAAATGATGGTGATGGTAATGTTTATTCTTAATATTACAAATACAAAATAGGAACGGGGACAGCAAAGGCAGAGTACGGGAGGAAGAGGACATAGGTAAGAAGTAAGCCATAATGATCTAGGACAAGATGCAAGGAGATCACCTGTCTGCTACGGTCACCCTTGCTGAGTGCAATCAGTTTGCCAGTGACACTTTCTGCCTTGCAGGTCAGCAAGAGCATGCCCTGCACCAATACATGCAGTGAATCTTATAACTCCCCACTTCAATCTCTGCTAGTGGAAATCATAGCACCACCTTCCATAGTCTTGCATTTCAGTTGGTGCCAAATCCTGTATTTTTCTGGATGTAAGGGTGAACCCTTTATTTTTCCTTACCACTGGTGATTTCAACAAACACAGATAACTCCCTTCTTACTGGCTGAAAGCTTAACATGAAATCCATCACATTTCTTACAGGAAAGAACTGCAGGGAACTGCTGTGCTTTTAGCCTCTGTCATCAGTACATTACTGGCCGCAGCTCTGGTCTCTCTGGAACATAACAGAGAAGGGCAATGAAGACAAAGATGCACATAAATCATGGCAGCTGGGAACCCATCATTAATGTCTTGGACAATGCTCTGAATGTGCAGGGTGCCCCAAGGGATGATGTTACAGGAAGAAAGCTTCTGCACTCCTTCACTGATCCAAAACTCTTTCTGTAACATAGTCCCATTTTAAATTCCTGTAACACTTTGAATACTTTTGGCTGTACAAAATGTTCACCAATATCATTGCCTCTTTTTCAATATACAAAGACTACAATCTGGTTTTATTTGTTAGAATAATTTTGTCTCTGAGAAAAATATATATATATATATACATTTATGCATGTTTTTAAATTATAAAATGAAGCTAGGGCTAAATAACCATATTTATATGTTTGCAATGCACCTTTTCTGTTAAAAATTTGTTGCATGTGAGTTTACTTATGTGTTTATGAAAATGCAGACATGATAAAAACTCAAGATTGTAGAACCAATTTATTGTATTGATTATCATCTGCTGCCTTAGTCAAGGGAAGTCTAGGATGTGTTAAATTTTGTGTTTATCAGACTTGAGCTATAAATAAAAGTTAGTATCACTCAAACTCAATTAGGAAGACAACAGAGTTTATCTGACTCAGAGATAAACTCAGAGTTTTGCCTTCTTCCTAAGAGAATAGTCAACTCCTACAGGCTCCCAAATGGAGTAATCAAAAATCAAAATTGCTAATTCAGTAACTGGCCTCGAAGGAGAAGGTGTGTGATCCCCTGGAGGGTGATCAGTATCTGGAGTGATTAGAGCTTCAGCTGTTCTCTTTTATCCTGGAAATTGTAAGTAAAGGAGAAAGGCACAAATTCAACTTCTGGATATTCATCAGTACAACTAGATTCTTTTCAAAACTCTTGCCTGTTTTTGCATGTCAAGTTGGACTCAGATATAGTCTAAGATGGACTACCATATATAACAATTCAGATCAATTTTTATGTAGAGCAAAGGCAATTGTTTATAAGAGATTCCCAGACACTGTCTATTGTTTGTGGAAACTGTGGCAATAAGAAGGTTAACATTTTCCTTTTGTGACCAAAATCAGGAGTATTACAAGTTACCAGGGTTATAATACACCTTCTCATGAACTATGTCAGAAAACAGGATACTTGAAGCCAGAGGAGTCAACCAAGTTTTTCCATGGAACCGTTTTTACTCCTATAGCTAAAAGTTCACTGTCTATAAATTGCTTTTGGACTATTTTATCATTTGGTTTTGCAAATGGACAGTGTAGGGATTTAAAGCTATCACTTGGATTTTTACCATAGTTAGGTCAGTACATGTAAGAACTTGTGTGGCTTTCTTTAAGAAACATAATCTGTGCCATTAAAAGTAAGCACTAAAAGCATGAAGAAACTCAGTTGATTGTGTTTTCCCTCATTAGTGTGTTAATAAATGTAATTTACAGACCAGAATTCAGTGCTGTCCTCTCCCAATGACCTGTTTGATGACAAATGCCTCATGAAGTTATATAGCACAGATAAAGAGAAATTTATTTTAATATATGAAAAAGAAAAAAAAAAAATGTTTATTAATATATTCCAGCTAATCCTCCTGGCTTCAGTTCAGCAAAACCCTTACAAAGAAGACTATATAATATTAAATTCTGCCCTGAGACAGTTTCTGTAACTGTCCTTGCTTCATGGACCTTACGAGTGAGCACCAAAGGTAGAACATGTTTAGCAATGCACATTCAGGGTACATTCACCGTCTTCTCTTCAAATTTAACTTCAGCAAAAATGGAATTTGTAAACACTTGCTCCACTACTTTAGATTTGAGTAGCAAGCTAACATTCCTGACCTGAAAAAGTCTGAAATCCACAGCCACATTTCCTTCACAGTCCGCTAAGGAGCAGGCATCTCTAAATGTCAGATTTTTTTATTTTTTTTATTTTTTTATTTTTTATGACTGAATTTCTTTAATGGAAACAGGGTGAAATCATAACCTAAGGAATAAACTACAAGCACAAGCCTCTGCAGATTGCAATTTTAAAGAAAGAAGGAAAAAAAATAAAAATTAAAAAAAGAAAGAAAAAAAAAAAAAACATGAACTAGAGTTCATGAACTATTGAAAAAAAGACACAGCATTCAAATATTTTACAAAATTTAGTGCAAATTTTTAGTCAGCAGCCAATTAGCAGAATTTTCCAGCAGCTGAGGCAATGCATATATATATGAAGTTATTTTTTGTTCATCCAAGGAGCACATTTACTACGGAATGCTTCCTCTTTATTTAATCATTATCGTGACAGAGTTTACCTTTCGCAAGCTCAAATTTACACCCATCCAGTAGTCACATAAAGATAGGTGATTATAGAAACCTGCTTAGCACCATGCCACTATAAGGCTGTGAATGCTATCAGGGAGTGTAAACTAATAGAGGGTGTATTTAGCTTAAATATTAGGAAGAAATTATGTACTATAAGCAACTTCCTCTTGTAGAAGGGTCTTTAAGGTCCCCTCCAGCCCAAACCAAATTCCATTGAAACCAAATTAAAATTCCATTGAAGCCAGAGCATGCTTTTAGATCTTTTTAAGGAGAGTTTAGAATCATAGAATCACACAATGTTTTGGGTTGGTAAGGATCTTAAGTATCATCTAATTCCAACCCCCCTGCCATGGGCAGGGATACCTCCCCTAGACCAGGTTGCTCAAAGCCCTATCCAGCCTAGCCTTGAACACCTGCAGAAATGGGGCATCCACAGCCTCTCTGGGCAACCTGTGCCAGTGCCTCACCACCCTCATAGTGAAGGATCCTTACATCTAATCTAAATTTACCTTCTTTTAGTTTAAAGCCATTCCCCCTTGTCCAATCATTACACTTCCTGACAAAGGGTCTCTTCCCAGGTGTCCTATAGGCCTTCTTTAGGTACTGGCAGGCTGCTGTAAGGTCTCCCTGGAACCTTCTCTTCTCCAGGCTTAACAACCTCAACTCCCTCAGCCTGTCTTCACAGGATAGGAGCTCCAGCCCTCTGATCATTTTTGTGGCCCTTCTCTGGACTCATTCTATTATGTCCATATGTCCATAGTTCTCACGCAGATCAGTGACTCCCTAGATGCTTGGGGGGGGACAAAAAAAAAAAAAAAAAAAACATGGAAAGCATGGGGGAGAATTTAAATATTGATATCCTGCATCTGCATATAGGACTAACACTACTGCAGTGAAAAAAAAAAAAAAAATCCAAGTGTTGTGATGCTTTAAATCCATGTGTTGTGATGTTTTTATTGTATGCTTTCAGAAATGACAGTACATTTTCATTTATTTTTATTTGCTGGTAGTATCTTGGTAAACTGCCTTCAGAGCAGTGAAATAATTGTAACTATATTCCCTTCTCTTTGCCTTGTCATGGGAGTGTCTGAGGATAAAGGAGAAAATAAATCTGAGCCAACAACACAGAGGAAGTACACCAAGCCCTAGCCACTTGATAGTTCTTTAGCCAGATATATCTTTTCTAGGCAGATATTGGTCTTTATTCATGAGCAATTATAAGCATGACAGTCCTGTAATTTAAAAAATAAAGAAAACTGTTGGCAGAACAAACAGTAGGCAAGAACTGTAAACAGGGGTGTGGGACTGAAGATCCAGTTATAGCAATATAGAGACTAGAAAGTAAAATTAGCCTTAATTATAGGTACATCTTGAAAACTAACTATTTTCTTGGGTTTTGTTTTGTTTTGTTTAACTAGAATGTAGTGTATTTTAAATTCATTTTTATCACTGCCATTCAAAATAAAGATTTACCTCCTTAAAAGACAGCTTTGAAACTGAAACCTCTCATTAAACATAAAGTTAAATAAAGCTTTGCGTCTAAGATGATAAAAAGAGAACTTCTATTGGGCTTCCATTTTTTTTTTTTTAATTTTATTTTTTATTTTTTTTACATTCTATGCCATTAAAAAGAAAGCTCTCTTAACTACATACTCCCAAGTATCTCTGTTGCCCTCATCAGGCCACAGATTTTTGTCTAGTCAATGCAAATATTTTGGGAGTTTTTTGCACATATTTCTTGTTGTACAAGGACATGTAATAAATGTTTAGTTACCAGATTTTTATTAAAGGCCAAATTCATATGTCAGTCATTCTGGTGCAACAATGTTTAAATCATCTGATGTAATTGAAGAAAGCACAGCAATGGACACATACTGCTAACTGGGCAAAAAAAGAAACTGATCTAGCTGTGGTGAAAATCCCATGGAAGAAGTTTTAACCCAAAACATTTCCCCAAAGAGTAAAATGCCAATAGGCAGGCTTACCTTTCTCAACATGTTTACAGCAGTATTCTTTGTGTTTCGTTGATCTTTGCTTTTTTAATTAGCCTTCCCAGAAAAATGTCATGTTTTAGTGACTGAATACAAAAGTATAGGGGGTAAATGTGTCTGGTATATCTATGTCAGAGACTGGGCTGGATGACAAATACAGATGTACTTAATTTAATATTTTAAAGTAGTAAATAGTTTAGTTAATGTCAGTATTTACATCTCAAATACATTGTACTTCAACTTTCTCTAAATAAGAAGCTGAGAAGTCAGACATATATCAAGCCATTTATATACTTATTACATACCTGCCATCAAAGCAGCTATGAATCTAATCTCTATGAGCACTGACTATAGCTCTTTATGAACACAAGATCATATCTAACTGCATGCTAGTAGGTAAAATTAGATCAGTTGTGCTTACCATCTGGCAGCCACACACTTGAGACAAATGTATGTATATACACATTGTACATGCTTAACTTTGAAAACTGAGTATTGGTCATGCATATTTGCTTCCTGGAAAAAGTGTGACGTGCCCAAACTCAAATTATGTACATGTGGGGAAAAAAAAAAGGAAAAGAAATCTACACAAATATTCAGTACCAATTTAACCCTCATGCCTGGATCCAGACCCTCTAATTTTAGCTACTTTGCTAAGAGCTGAGTACAGATTCCAGCTGGCCCAAGCTCCCTGGTCAGTGCAGGACTGGACACGCTTATTATTCTGGAGTGACATGACCTCTCAGAAGCCGATGGCAAAATTCCAGTATTTCTTCTCCATGTTTAAAGACCAAATACAACTGGGGGGGAAGGGGGTTATCCTGTCTCTGTCAAAATCACAGGGAATTTTGCTGTTGACCTAGGTCATGGTAGAATTTCACTAGGGCTCTTCTAAGCATAGTGGGATATAGTATCTGGCTGTGTGGTTTGGCTCATTGCCATGGATGTATTTATGGGTGACTACTCTGCTTCTGACTGTTGCCAGTACAAGATCACAGGAGACTGTGAGTGGCAAGGGAGGTCAGGAGATCTCCAGTGCAGTCTCCCAGCTCTCAGCTCAGACCAGGCTGCTCAGGGCTGTGACCCATCAGGGCGTTCTTCATAGCCTTTCTGGGAACCTGCACCCCTGTCCACCTGTCCCTGGGTCTCCTCATCTCCAGTCTGAACCTCTCTTTTTTCAACCTCATAGTCCATGTCCTCCCACCATGGGCCACTGTTTAGAGCTTGGCTCCATCACCTTGGTCATTTCCTCATAGATGCTGGCAGCTGTTGTGATTCCTCTCACTAAAACCATCTCTTCTCCAGGCTGAGAAAAAAAACAGCTCCTGCAGCCTCTCCTCATGGGGCAAGTGTTGTGGCATCAATCATCTCAGGAACCCTGCCTCTGTTCAACCGGTCCAGCTTACCAGTGTATTATCTGTCTTGGGGGTCCAAAACTAGTGCAGCCTAGTAAGTGCTGACTTCTTAGTAACTGAAGGCCAATCAAGGGTGCAATAGTATAAATGAAGGAATAACTTTCTCTCTGATTCATTATGTTGGTAAAATCATGTTCTAAATCACTCCTTGAATTTTGAATTTATCTTGTAAAAAATACTTTAAATTTGTCAGAAACACATTCTGCACTTCACCCACACTGCAGTGTTGTATCATAACAATTTATAGCTGTATTTTTAATCAGTTAGCATTTTTTCTGCATGAATGCTGCAAAATCACACAGTAAACTCTATGGAGATGTCTTGGTAGATTACGTAAATATTAGTGATTTACAAATAAAATGTCTATGTTTTGAATGTTCAAGTAAAAAACATGCTGTATAGGGAAATCTTTAAAGTTTTGCACTGTTGTGACCTTAAATTAGTTTACTATCAGCACCAGAAATAATGATACTTCTACCTTTAAAGAAGACATCTTCTGAAGATACTCCTAACTGTCTCACTATCATAAAATACATCATTCCTGAATTAGCACTCACCACTGTGGGAAATCCAGTTTCATACATGTACAGTTTCATCCTCACAAACTGTAACTGAACCAGGTAAATTTATTCAACTCCAAAGAGGGCAAAGATTAAAGATGTTATTTCACTTAATCACATTTCCAAAAACAAATGCAGCTAATTCTTAGAGCAAATTTGGACTCTTAAAATAATGATAGTGGAAACTAAATTTAAAGATTTCTCTGATGAAATAAAAAGAATTGTGAACTAGCAAATCCTGTCCTGTCCCATATCTACAAAAGCAGTTGTCTTTTTGCTTCTTGGCATTTCATTTGGGTTACTCTTCCTAAAAAGAAACTCCATATAGTATATAGTATATATACTTGTATATATATATATATACTTGTATATATACTATAGTATATATACTTGTATATAGTATAAATATGTAGTGGCAAACTAGTTAGATTTGATGAAGAAGTGTGAATACTTTGTCGTGGTCTGCCCACTCACATTCAACATCATTTGAAGATTTGTAAATTCTCTTTTGCCAGGAGTGCTTCTTCTCTGTTCATTGCTTTGTGTTTACCCTGCAGTCAGAGAATAATCCTAGGAATGGCAAAGTTAAAATGCAATGATGCAGAGATGTTTTTTAACTTTTCATTTCTATTTCTCAGCATGACAAAGATGACATTAACAGCATGATGCTGATAAATGGACAACCATAAGTAGAAATATATTTCATTTTCATTTAAATATAGTGCTTAGTTTGTTCAGGAGTCAGAAAATCCACTCTGTACTGAATATGAAATGAGCAATGTAGTTGTCTCTTTTTGACTGTTGTTTAACCCTGAACTGGGAGAATGACACCTGACAGTTCAGCTCCTTTTCTCTTTGCTTCTGAAATCTCTGGGAAATATGTTGACTTTTGACCATAGTTAATGACCTCAAATGCAGAAAGAGCAGCACAGATGTTCAACTATGAAACAAAAATCTTATCTACTCAGGACTGAGTCACACCACGGTGGTGGAAATGGAAAGCTGTTTCTGTACATCTTGTGAACAAGTTTTCTTAGTCTCCAGATACATACAATCTGTAGTTACAATGATAGACTTCGGTATTGGCTGTCTTTGTAAATTAGTGTCATGACTGGTGCAACACAGATGTCTGTGAATCAACTACAATATCCACAGTTTTCCCTAAGGACAGAAAACAGACAACAGCTTTTCACAGTGTTTAGCATTGGTGGGCACAGGACAAAAATAGATTAGACGACTGGGAGGGACAACCTACCCTCATTTGGTTTTGTCAGGATGAGTCAGTTGTGGTCACAGGTGATGGTTATCTTCTGAAGATGTCACAGCAAGTGTATTCCACACTCCTTTCTACCTCTCATAAACCACAAAACATCGGAATTTACAGTCAGTCATTTTTTTATATCTATGCACAAAATATAAAAGAGGAAATGATTGATTGTACATCAGCTTCATATTTCCCTTTTTCAAGCTCGTGATTTTCTTTCCAGACATCATATGATACAAGGCTGATCTTACTACTCAGCTTGTTTAAAACTTCTTTTGAAGTCCTCTGCAAAAGTGAGGTTTAGAAACAGGCATAAAACACTAATGAAAAAACAATTTGAATGTAATACTCTAAAATCTCCAGTACTACCAATAGTACCTTTTTCTATGATGCTGTTTTTGTGTTGTTTTTTTTTTTTTTTTCCTGTAAAGAAGAATTCATCTTTCCTTACAAAATAATAATAATAATAATATATATATATATCTTTCCTTTCTTTAACAAAAACAAAACAGAACAACAAAAACAACAATAAAAACAGCACTGATAATACCAATAAGACTTACTGATTTACTGGAAATTTTCATTAACTTTAGCAACTAGTGGAGCCTAATCAGAGTTGCAGTCACTGACTGTGACAACACCTGGTAGTCCAGAAATTTTTCCAATGGGATAGATGTAATTATGCAAAACTACAAAGTTATAAACTTTTTAATATGCAGAAGCATTAAGAAACACAACAGGTATTTGTAAGTGCTGTACAAACTCTGCCAAATGTTGATTGTTAAGAAAATAAAGTTCAAGGCTATGGAAAAGAATATGTCTCTACCATTAAATTCAGTTCTCATTAGTTATACATATATTCCATATCAGCAATCCTTTGGTATGTCATCTATGAGATGCCACCTGTATTGTTTTATCTTTGCCAATGCCATGTTAATAATCATAATAAGACATAATCATGTCTTCATTTCCTCTCAGCTTTATTGCTGTAGCCACATCATTTGTTAATTCAATGAATCCATTTATTTGAGTTGAAAACACATATTCACACCTCAGGCTGTTAGTGGTTTCCTTTGAATCAAAAAGTTACGTAAAGCAAGAATGTCACTAGCTGTCCATGTATCAGATCATTGAAATCAGATTTGTTCCAAATTCAAAAGTATGATGCCTGCCTCCTCATTTCTTGGGAAAAAAAAAGAAAAAAAAAAAAAAAAAAGTTATGTCCTCAGTCAAGATTTATATCAACTTCTTTACACCCTCTCCTAGGTTAGTTTATCACTTAGAAGTTGAACCAGCCCCAGGAACCATTTCATACTATTTCATAGTAAAAATGTGATCATCATGCTGGCACAGGTCCTTCCATTCAGCTACTTATGCTGGCTGTCTACCAGTATTGCCTGTTTTTTTTTTGTTGTTGTTTGTTTGTTTGTTTAAATCCTTACCACTAGGACCGTAGGTGTCTATCTGACAAGTTTCTATTTAATTTTATTTATTTATTTATTTATTTTCCTGGAGTAACATTGCTGCTGTTCCAGAAACTGGGAACTACAAGCCAGTCAGTATCACCACGGTGCCCAGCAAGATCATGGAGCAGAGCCTCCTGGAAATTATGTGAAGGCTTGTGAAAAATAAGGAGGTGATTGGTGACAGCCAACATAGCTTCACAAGGGCAGATTTTGCCTGACATTTGGTGGCCTTCTACAACAGGGTACATAATGGAAGATCAAGTGACATCATCTACCTGGACTTGTGTAAAGCATTTAATACTACCTGCTCGACATTCTTGTCTCTAAAGTGGAGAGACATGGATTTGAGAGATGGACCACTTGGTGGGTAAGAAATTGGCTGGATGGTCACACTCAAAGAATTGAGATCAATGGCTCAATGTCCAGGTGGAGACCAGTGATTAACGGTTTCCTTCAGGGGTCTGTGTTGGGACCAGCGCTGTCAGTGACATGGACAGTGGGATTGAGTACACCCTCAGTAAGTTTGCCGATGACACCAAGTTGTGTTTTGCAGTTGCACACTGGAGGGAAGGGATGTCATCCAGAAGGACCTTGGCAGGCTTGAGAGGTGGGCCTGTGTAAACTTCATTAAGTTTTAGAAGGCCAAGTACTAGGTCCTGCACATGGGTCCTGCACCAAACATGTCTCAGTGATGAGTGGATTGAGAGCAGCACTGCGGAGAAGGGCTTGGGTGTACTGCTGGTTGAACAGTATAAGGAGGGCTATGAAGATGATCAGAGAACTGAACACCTCTCCTATGAAGAGAGGCTGAGAGAATTGTAGTTAATTAGCCTAGAGAAGAGAAGGCTCTAGGAAGACCTTATAGTGGCTTTCCAGTACTTAATGGGGACCTAAAGGAAAGCTGGGAAGGGACACTTTATTGGGAAGTATAGTGATAGGAGATCTTTCAATGTATTTGGACATGCAAATTATCAAAACATTTCTGTTTTCTTGAAGTTGCAGTTTGATGGAGAGAGCCCTTATGCAGTAGCGTGTGAACAGATGTAAGAAGAAGGCAGGTAACTGCCCAGAAAGTTTTCCCAGGCTACATCATCATCCTGACAGTAGTCATGATGTAGGCAAAGACTAAACAGCTTTACAGAGCCTATTTGAGTATAGAGCTCCTTCCTTTGTGGCTTGTTATAAAGGAAGAACCATGGGAAATTTCTTCACTTGCAGACTCCTACTTTCTTCCTTCAGATATTCAAATTCAAATCACTCACAAATTTCAAATGAGCTTTCAAAATCTCTTGCATTTCTCTCTTTTTTTTTTTTTTTTTGTTCTTCAGCTGGAATATTTTTCCACTATGCTTTTGGAATACCCAATGACAAGCCTGCAGAGAAACACAGAGTTGGAAATAATTCACAATGCATGTTAACAGACAGAACTTGGATAAATACACAATGATTCTCAAATAACTTATTAACTAGTGTTTGATCCAGTTTGTGAAACATTTACTTTCCCTGCAAAGGATTTATTGATGTGGGTAGAAGTAAATGTAGTTGGTCATCTACAAAATTGGGATTTGAACAGACTTGTCTTTCACCACATTTCTTTCTGAATAATTGCAAAACACAAGAGATTTATAATTCTTTCTCCTTACCTATTGAGCATGCCAAATTGAAGGCATATTTTGACAACCATGGTATTTTACATGAATATCCCCAAAGCAGCAGTCACTGGAATTTCTTGCAGGGTATAGTGTTAAATGTTAAAACATTTACAACAGTGTAAAGATTCCAAGTTAATCCATAAAACTCATTTTCCATAGCTTTTTTTTTTTTTTTTTTTTTTTTTTTCTATAGTAGAACACAACTGTTGGAAAAATGTGTAAAAATGGTGCAAACTGGCAACAACAAAGCTCTTCCAGAATTATAATGAATATTCATAGTAATCTGTTTACATCACTTGCTCTACTCCAGATATTTCATATGTTTATCTTTTCTAAATCACAGTACCTTAAATGCATCCAGATTCTGTGTTAGAATTTCATATCATACTAATAGACATAGTACAATTACACACCTATACTATAGTAATGTATATTCTGTATATTCTTATATAAAATTAAGTACCTGTATGCATAGTTGTATATAAATTAAAAAAACATTTTTGCACAGATTAGATGTAGCAAATAAAAGAGAATCATTTAATAGAACACAGTAAAGAGAAAAAAAGTCTGAAAAAAAAAGTAAAAAAGTAAAGGTGACTTGTCTCCAATCATTGTACAACTATTACTTTTATTTTAATTCTCTTGTCAAGACATTCTACCTTCCATTCTTATGTCTGTGTGTTCCTACAGTAATGAACCCCAGAAGTGTCACAGCTGCTGCAAACCAATGTTGTTACAACAAAGACCTAGCAAGTAATACAGAAGAATTCCCAAATGTTTTACTTACCCTCACACATATAATACATCACCGCTGAAATATAGCTACTTGCAGAGAAGGAACCTAGCAACTTTTATCAACATCCAGCAATATGCGAAGGTTTAAGAGAGAACATTGAAGAATCTCTCATTAGGCAGAATATCTATAGGAAGTCTAATTTTAATTAGCTAAAGTGAAATTTCATCCCTGAGTCTTAAAAGATTATTCATATATAAAGAACAATGGTATTTTTAACACCCTCGAGCTTTTGAGAGCACCAGAACATATTCAGTAAGCAAAGGCACATATTTTGGTGCTGAATGAAGCAAGATGTGGTCACCCCCCCATTTCCTACCACATCCTGAGAAGTCCTCCAAGTATTGCTTAGCTGGTGAGATCTGACTTAAGGTATTGAACAAAGTTATTTTGGTGCTATATATGTAAGGCCAACACTGAATTTAGTTTTCTATTCTGGACAGAGCATTCTAACTGAAAGAGGGAAGGGAAGGGAAGGGAAGGGAAGGGAAGGGAAGGGAAGGGAAGGGACTATATAGAGCTTTCCCATTACCTATCAGTCTTTTGACATTTCTCATCTGCCCAGTGAAGGCAGGAACATGAACTTGTTTGTTTCTTACAAATTTCACTTAAAATTGCTAGGCTGTGAAATCAAGCTTATGTGGCTTGTATGTGCGGGGTGTGGGGCTGGTGGACATGTGCATGTGGGTATGCACATCTGTACACTTGTGTTCCTAAACAAGTACTACTAGCCCATTGGCCAGTTTAAACCAAGCATGTCAACAGAGTAGCCATCTCATAGAAGAATTAAAATGTAGGAAAGAAAATTGCAGTTGCTTAAGTTGCTTTTCATAGAATCATATAGTGGCCTGGGCTGGGATGGACCTCAAATATAATCTAGTTCCACCCTCCCTGCCATAGAAAGGGATGCCACCCACTAGATCAGGTTGTTCAGGACCTCATCTAGCCTGGTCTTGAACACCTCCAGAGACAGGGCATCCACAGCTTCTTTGGGCAACCTGTTCCAGTGCAATAGTGGTCATCCAGGGCAAAAAATGATTAAGAAACAAGCCACTGACTATGAGAATTAATTATGATTTAGGAAATGGACAAACAGTGAGAGAACGAAAATTCAGAGTACAGCTTTTCAAAGAGAAGGACATCACTGTGACCCATGACCACTTTGGTTGTTCACCAAATGTAATTTTATCAGCCTAAAAAGTAGGCCTCCAGTTCAATTGGCTAAAGTGGGAAACACTCCTGCAACAGCCTCTTTCTCCACTCTTAGTTTAGGTGTCTAAGACTGACCAGGTGAACATTGTATGTCCTTTCACAACCTAGAAAAGGAGAAAGTGATTTAAGTTAGAAGACCAACTTTTAGAGAATAAAGTTTGGGGGAGAGTGGGCGAATTCCAAACTTAGTACTTAGGGAAGGAAATCTCTCATCTCTGATCTCTGTTTAAATAACATGGCAACATTCACTGGCATGGGAATTTAAAAAATATTACAACTGAAAGTGCAGTGCAGTTGTTTCAGTAAGTTAACAGCAGAGAGAGATTCCTGAGGCTCATGGTGAAATTCCTCTTACCTGAAGAAGCCTGTGTATTTTTTCTGTGTATATTTCAATTGGAATCTATAGCTTGGTTACAAGCTATTTCTTTCAAGGTGGGAATTATCAGGTGAAACCAATGGCTATGTAGTGTGAAAAGTCAGTCATGATGGGCCTACATGATATTTTGGGAAAATCATTAGGTATTATTGCAATTATTTTTATAAAAATAGCAACACTTATAGTCTGAACCTACTTATTTTGAAAGGATTTGTCTCATATTTATCAGTCGCAACATGGCAGAGTTGCAGACTGAAGCAGTAGGTCAGTATTTTTCCTTCCATGATACTAGAATTTTTCTCTTTTGAAGAGGGTTATTTTTTATATAGTTATTCCTGCTGCTCCCAGCAAACAGGAGAATAAGAACTCAGTGCTGACAAACCACACCTAAAATAACAAGGCACAGGAAGGCCCCAAAACTGCATTCCTGGCACATACCTATAATCTGTCAGGAAGGGTGAAAATATTGAGCAATGTCTACAAGGTCAAATCTGGAAAAAAAAAAAATCTGGTTTTGATTTAGATATTATCAACATTTGTTTTGTAGACTAAGGTGGCAAAAGTAAACACCACATGCCTGTGTCACCAGACAGTGTTAGTTTGTCCAGTAGCAGCTCTGTAGCAATTATTCCATGTCAGAAATATTACGTTTTTATGTATTTTGTTTCTAATCATTTGTTATTGACAGTCAAGTGGAGAAATTAAGAATTAACAGTCACCACATGTGCAGTCATCTCAGGATGCTCCTTTGAGTGTTTGCAGTGCAGATGGTTTGTGTAGCTGTTAGAAACTGTTAAGGAAAGATGCAAAGTAGTTTAAAGTAAAAATATTCCTGAAAAGAAAATTAAGGTTAGTATATAATAGTACATAATAACTCACATTAAATATGATTAATATACCCCAGGCTTAAGCTTCTATTTGTCTTCAATGACAGATAGATTTTCATTAATCAATTAGAAATTTTAGGCCAACATATTTTTTTCTTATTGATTCTTATTCTGCATCTTCAGTGAAATTAAGAATATGCTTCTTTGTTGAATTGTTTCTGTTTCTTTTCCTTAGATTTAAATACTTGAAATATTTGTGTTATTAAGGCATTGCTTGTGAACGCTGCTGGACCTGGACAGTTTCAAGTTCTTTGTAGACTTATGAAAACCTTAAGAATATGTATTAAATTCTCTTCAGAGCTTCTTTTCTTACTCAATTTCTTTTTAAATTGCAGGCTTTTTTTGTTTGTTTGTTTGTTTGTTTGTTTTTAGGAAGCAGTTGTAATCACAAACAGCTGTTTTACCTCCACTCTCAAGAAACAGATTACTGAAAGGTGTGGAGTTGGAAAATATCGCATGACTCAGCCTGATATTCACTATCATAATCCTAAATAACAATAGATTGACCATAAGGAAGTTCCGTCACGGGGAACAGTGAAAATAAAGCAGAAGAATAGAAACGAAGGAAGAAGGAAGGGAAATAGAAAATCTTTTAAAACAAGGAGCACCCTCTGTCCCCTTTCCAGTTTGTGTTTTTTTTTCTTGTCTGGAGGATGGCGCAAGTGGTGAACTTTCTCTGTGAACCAAATATAAAAAGTACAAAACCCAATATAAGTGGATATTTCAGTACACTTCTCAAAATTTATCATGTCTTTGAGGGCCAAGGACAGCACTTGGGAGTCAGATTGCAAATCACACCTCTCTGCTATTATAAGCAAACTGAAGTTTTGACAACTTTTTATTTTTTATTTTAGGGCGGGAGGGGAGGATGGCTGGTTCTGCTTAACTCAGAAAAAAACAAGATGAAAAAATTCCCATCTTCTGGCAATGTAATTGTCTGTAAAAGACAGGTAGATGTGCAGCTAGACAGGTAGATGTGAAGCTGTTTTCCACTGAGGATTTGCCTTCTCCATATTTCTTCTGGACCGTCTGTAGCTCCAAAAGAGCCTGTGAGACCTGCCCATGCAATGGAACCAATCTCACTGTTCAAGCTCATAATCTACAAACTCATAATCTACAGAGGTTGCAAATATTGATTTACAGGGAGACTACGGAACTACGATTTTCTCATTAAATACTGAAATGAGAGACCTCTGGGCATGTGGCCACATTATTTGAGCACTGTGCAGTTCCCTTATTCTAACTTACATCCTCGTACCCTGAGGGAAGTGGAAAAAACTGCAGGGAAGGGCTTATGATAATACTTGCTGCCTCTCTATGGTCTGAAGCTTGAAGAAGACCTCCTTAAATCCTTTGTGATCAAAGCTGGGGGCAGCTCAGCTCCATTCTAGCCTGTTGAAATGGTACCTGTTACATGGGAAAGTTAAATACTTTTGACTTTAGTTTTAATGGCATTAATGTAAATTAAAACATTTGCTATTTAAAATAACTAAGGAGATTATGTGGCTGGTATTGATGCATGATCTTTCACAAGGTTTTCAGGTTTGGGGGTTTACGAACACAGGATCTTATTTATATGTTGATAAAAGTTGCACCTTCTGATCACGCAAGTGTCAATTAAAATTCACACTCACGTGTGACTGACTGTGTAACATTTCAAAGCTAGAAAGGACCATTAGATCTTATAGTGACATTTACAGATTTATTTCTTTTTATTTTTTTATTTTTTTTTTCCCAGGAGAAACTACACTGAGCTCTACTACTACTTGAAGGAAGCTACTAATACCTGTCAGAAAGGCCTTCAGTCTTGAGGAAGATGGTATAGTTTTCCTGGTTTTCTAGAAGTAATCCTCTCAGCTTGGCATATTCCTTTAGAAATGGACACACAGAAAACATTCTAACCAAACTGTTAGTAGAAGTTTGGAGTGACAAAATACAAGAAAGCAAATTTAATATTAATACATAGTAAAAAATATACTGTATTGCAGCAACAAAAGCAACCAGCTGTACTGAAGCAATTAAGAGAAGAAAAAAAAAAAAAAAAAAAAAAAGTTAAAAAAAGTATTAGTCTTTCATAACTCTGAAAGGACATTTTTTGAAAATAGCCTATTTCTAAAGAAAAAAAATAATAAGGGAGATGCAAGACTTAAAGCCTATTTAGACAGCTCAAAGGGTGGTGTGACTGCTTTTCACAAGGACTTGGCTGGGGTTATCAAATGAAAGGAAATGTCAACTCAGTTCTACAGGTATTAAACTGCTACGGCTTTTGTAACTTAAAATCAGCAGTCTGACTACAGTATTACTCTGAGTATAAGCTGTTTTCATTTTAAGCAATACCATTTCTGTTAATATGACTTACTCAACTTATTCTTTTGTTCACCTTTCTGTTTGCAGAGTGAGCAATAATAATTCACTCAGCTTTCACTTTGAAACTAATGACAAGGAAAGGAGAGCACATGTTTGAGAGCAGGAAAGCTGACTTGAAAACTTGTAGGGATGTGGAAAATTCCAAAAGATATAGATTAATATATAAATATATATTAGATTAAATTTTCTAATTAATCTTAACTTTCCATTGTAAAAAGGGGATCTACCCTTCCCTTCATAGGAAACAGCTGTTCATTATATTAGCCAGTAGAAAAGCATAATTTAATTACTGTTCCAGCAACTAAATTAATTTAATTTTCAGATGTCTCTCCCCTCCCCAAAGAATATAACACTTTTTTTCCTTAAAACTGGATGAATTTATGAATTTACATAGTCCAATGTTTATGATAAAAATAAAAGCATGCATGCACAAAACCAACATCTATGCAGATAGCTCACAGGCAATTGCAGGAAGCAACAACTTAACGGAACAACATTCTGAGTACCAACATCCCATACTTATGCTGGAGACAGAATATCCTTTAATAGAGGGCAGATTGTGCTTAGTCTCAGAGCCTCCAGTCAGCCTTATCACTCATGTTAGTCGACTTCACTTCCTTAGGCTGAAACACAAGTCATTTGTACGGTAATATCTGAAATTAAGAAAATTAGAAATGCCCATACAATCTTTATCTCCATTATAAGTGAATAAGAACTTGGACTATGATCTATGAGTATGTAAACAAATGCTTTCTTTAGCAATATCTACAGCTCTGTTGATGATAATGGCAGTTTTCATTTACCTAAGTGCTTTACTGTACTGAAGTCATGGGTAATTGCTGCTTTCCTCAGTCCCCATGTGACCATTAATAGTGTCACAAGCCAGTTACTCACGAAGTCTCATTATATTTCTGTGGAAACTGGTGATAATGTGATAAATCTTACTTTTTTTTTTTTTTTTTTTTTTTTTTTTCTTTTTCTTTTTGTAATAGATTTATAATTAAGTAACAGCAAGCTTTCAGAGGACACAACAAATTTTATGTGGAAACAAATTCCACTACTGAGCATAGAGTAATACAGTTCTAAAATCAGTTTGCTTAAGTTCAATTTGGTGGATGTCATAGTGAAGCTTTAAGCAAAAATAAACATTTGGGTCACTTTTTGCTGGAAATTATTGTTGCAGTCAAGCTGGACTTAATTGAACAGAACCAGGACTTTGTTTTGAAATCCCACTGTCACAAAGCAAAAGGAAACCCCTTTCTCTAGGAATTTTCCATTTCTTCTCAGCAGACCTATGATAAATATACAGAAGATAAAAGGTAAAAAACTCTCTACAGCTCAAATTTTTAGCTTTCAAATGTAAAATTTATCTGTCATTCACTGACATGGACCTTCATCCATATTATGCACACAGCTACAAAATACACAGAAAATATATACTTCATTTACAAAAGCATCTCTGTTGAGCACAGAGGAGCAACTCACATGCATTAGATTAGTCTACGCCTACATGATAGATATTTCTACCCCCAGAATTGTAACTTTGTAAAAGTATGTAATAACAAGATAATTACAGTGTGGAAAGGCTTTTGGAAGGTACAGTTTAGAATTGACATTGAGAATATCACCTTACTAAATCCAGGCAAAGTAAACTTTGTAATACCTTCACAATTTCAAATTTAAAACAAAAGTAAGATGGTTTTGTGAAAATTCTAACCTCAGCTTTACATGAAAACTAATGATTTCATGCAAAAAGAAAAGCATAAAAGTCTGTCCAAAACCTAAAAACATTATCCAGTGCAAAGACTTTCTAGAAGGGACTCTTCACATTTTCTTTGGACACTACTTCACCTTAAATTAGACATCAGCAATGAATTAGAACCTTTCTAAAAGTTTTGAATTTTTCCACCTAATTGATTCTGAAATGCTCAATTACAGTTTAAAAAATATCTGAAAAGCACATTAACAGTGGTTACACAACAGTGCAGCTTTATTATGGCCCATAAAGTATTTTTCCAAACTCCTATTTGGATGCAAAGTTTGTCTTTGTGTGTTCACTCACTTTGATGTATAGGTAGCTGGGGTCATTATATCTATGGTCACTTAGGGTTTCAGTGAACTCTAAGTGAACTCTACATGACTGCTACATATACCATCTCTGAGGACTGATTAGAACAACAAAGTTTTATGACAACAAACAAATAAAATAAATGTGTTAGAATCTGAGGAAATTAAGTACTTTTTTTTTTTTTTTTTTTTTTCCCTCTGAAAATGTATGAATTACATCACTTCAGAAGGAGACAGATATCAGAAAACAGAAATTCAGGCCAATGCCTAAGACGAGTTGCTATACTTTGCGGTCTTGGAAAAGATCTCTTTTGACTAGTAAATAGTTTGAAAATACCTCTATCAACAGCCATAAAAGAATTCATGGGGCAAACAGAGCTTTATGAGGAAACACAAAGTCAGCACAGTGGGGTCTTTAATGAAATGCTGGATAATGACAAACTAGAACATTGTCAGTGTCAACTACTGAGGACACAGACCAGAGGAGGCAGCTGAGATGAGGGGACATACCAATACCCTCCAACTTTAGCTGTGCAAACAAGTCAAATAGACTCCCTAAACTCCTTGAACAACCAGTGAAGAGCTAGCTCTTCTAAAAGGGACCTACATCAGGAACTTAATTTACATGCCTTGCATCCCCCCGCTGGAGGACTCTCCCTGTGGCTTACAGTGAATGTTTAAGGAGACTTACTGGTTAATTTATTTGGCTAAATTAAGTATCCTTTCCACTTCAGCACGATCCTCCTGAGGCAAACACTCCTGCATCTTTTTCCCTACTGTGAAAATTAAGTGCAGTTTTCAAGCTGGTGTGCAGATTGCTAATATGATTCTTGGTTTATTATGTCTTTTCCCTACAATGAATACTGGTAGAGATTTATGTGGAGGAAAGCACTGTTTCTAAGTAGCTCGTCCTAATTGTGTTGATTTATACAGAGTGACTTATTCCCTTAAGTAAGCCTCATAAGTGTCTCCCCTCCCACATTTACTGTTCATTTATCAATGAATAAATAAATAGAAATAATATCTTGATGTGGGACCATAGTTACCATTAGGTGTATTGCTTCACCAGAACACATTGCCATTCTACTTCTACAGTAGTTCATGTAAGCAAAAATCATGCATAGGATTGGGAGGAGATATAATGATTGTACCAACAATTAGTTGATATAACAGCATTGCATAAAATGGAAAATAAATTCATTTAGATATCAGACAGTAGGATTTACTGAAACAATAACAGTGGTACAAACAACAGGTATTGCCACCTGACAATTTTCCTGCCTAATCCTGTAATAAGGTGATCACTCTGAGTACAGTGGAAACTCTGAGATTCCTTGAAAAGCTATGACCATTCATCTAAGATCTCAAAAAGATTTCTTTAATATCACAACAATCCCTGGTTGGCAGGTAAGTAGATACAGAGATAGTAGTTGGGATCAAGACAAAGAGTACTTAGCAGTCTAGGTGTGAGGGAGGAAAAGGGTGGCAAAGCAGGATAAATGGAAAGAGACATAGTTATACTAATTACCAGAAATTACATGTAGTGATAAATGAATAATAAAATGTCTCAGAAAGGGAGATGTTACGTCTATTTTTTATAATAATTGCCATTGTAACAATTCATAAAAATATTAGCTAGCACAACTTGCTTTTGTTTTATTTTGATTTTTTGACTGGCTGTTGACATTTATACGCAGCAGTGGATAAGAATCATAGGAAGCAGTCAGAATAGACATTGTTGGTACAGAGACAGCAGAGGAAATAACTTGGGACACTGTCATATAAATGGCTCATCAGGTACCAAAGAAACATACACAAGTTTGGAGGGAAAGACAACAGGATCTTTGTCATACTTCTTGTTGAACTTGCTGAAACTTGTACATTAACTTTTGAGTTTTAGGAAAACATCTAAGTCTTCCTGGAAACTAATGAATCCTGCAGATTTCTGTGATTTCCGAGTGGATATTGTTAGAATTATATCAGATTTCAGCTTCCACTCAGGAAGTGACTCCTCTACCTAACTGATGCTATCAGCTCTCAGAGGGGGCTTTTACTTCCTCTCCATAACCCAGAGGCCTTCATCTCCTCTTTGCTGCTGGTGCTCACTGTCCACCACTTTTCTATGAGGACTGATGAACTGAATCAGCTGTGCCATAGCTTTGGAGACCCTTAAAGACTTTTCTGAAGTTCCTAAATTAATATACAGTAAAGCCAAAAGAATTTACTGGGCATTTCAGAAGTTGTTTGAATGTTTGGCCACTACATGGCCAGATTAGGTCATAAGGCCTTTCTCCACTTCCTGGAAAAGACAGGCAAGATGATAGGAGATGGTGCTTCCCTGCTAGTATTTATTCCACTTTCACTTACTTGCAATTTTGTGAAATAAGATCAATAATTGTATCTTTTAAGAAAATGCAAAGGTTAATAATAGATGTGTCCAGACATAGATCGTTATCTAGGAATGTGCCAAAATGTATTCATGCTTGCACTTGTTTTCAGAAACATTGCTTAGCTTCATGTGCTTAGTTAATCATTTCAGTTATCCTCATTGTCTTTGTGTCTGTATATTATTAAACAAGAACTGTGGTATCATTAAGTATGTCTTAAATTGGTCTTCACTAGCTCCTCTCAGACCACAAAAGCTAAAGGGGCCTAAGAGGGACAAATTCTTGTTTCTCATTCACTAAGGTCTTAAAAGAAGCATTCCTTGGTGGCCCTTCCTTCTTTATCCAAAATCCATCTGTGAAATTGTCTTTGCAACATGTTATCATTGCAAAACCGAGCACTTATTTTCTTTCCTTGATCTTAGTTGTACCAATAATTAGCTGACTTGAGAGCAGATGAAGAGGTAATCATGTCTGTAGCCCATAGAGGTTTGTCTTGTAGCCAGCTGCAATTTTCAAGGGAAGTATCCATCTTTGCTTTTCTGCTGAGGAGGTCCAATCCAAAGGATTCCACACAATCCATAGTTTTTTGTGTGGAAATTCCTTTTGCGAAGGATTTTGCTAAGAACGGATGCCAATCAGGGAATTATAGATAGTGTCTATCAAAAAGATTTCCTAGTCTCATATTAACTATCCATTGTTCATGTTAACATGGAGTCTCATACAGATGCTGGTTACTCTATAAACGTGAATCAGTGGCCCACACACAAAGAGCAAGGAATGTAATTCCAGTTTCAAATTGACTTTCCGATCAAATTGAAATCTCTCCATGTTTCTGGGAAGTCTCGGTATCTGACCACAGACCATTTGTTCTTACTCCTGACATAATTATACTACATTCAAATATTTGCTGTGAATCGTGCAATTCAACAGTCAGATATTCACTCTCTATGCTAGTATTTGTAACGGCTTACTTTCTGATTATCTTGGCAGTCTTTATTGTAAATTTAGCCAGTGGTCTTCCCAGTTCTAGATGTTTGTTTCCATTTCAGTGTTGAAATAAGCATATCTGCATTTGTGAAGTATATCTAATTCAGGAGATAATATCCAAAAGAATATGCTACAGAATAGTGATTTCCAACCTACTATCTGGAAATCCGTGAATTCTGTGGACTGTTCCTTGGGAGGTCTTTAGAAGTCAAAAAAAGCAAATTTCCATATGCTATGGGAGGTACGTGAACAGTTCTGATAGTGACACTCCTGAAATATGTAGGAATTAACAAATCAAAAAATTGTAAAATGTCCTGGCAGAATCTACTAAAATATGGCTGTTACTAGGATTCAATCAGTAGGCTTTCAATGTGTTCTCCTAAAACATTTTGTTGGATGATGGAAGGGTAGAACAATTTCTCTGGGTGTGACGTATTTTTAAGTCCTTATTTTACAGTCATCTAAGTAACAATCAAACAGGGAAGAATTTCCCAAGTTACCATATTTTTTATCAATTTTCTCTTAAAAAGCTGCTTTTAGGAATGATGTCTGGATTTAGGGGCTTGAGTTATATGAACCAAAAGGATTTTTTTTTTCAGTCCATCTCATACCTTAACTGAAAAATACATTTCTTTCATCAGAATGCATCAGTTAAAAAAAAAAAAAAAAAAAAAAAAAAAAAAAAAGAAAAAAACTCAAGACATTCTCTAGCAAATGCTGTAAAACTAATCAAGAATCCCATAGTTCAGAAAAATATATATATATAACTAAGAAGAAAAGTCCAGATAAGAGAAACTGTGTTCAAGTGTGGAGAGGGTCAGATGGGTCTCTGACACCAACATGCCAACATGGAGATATTTTCTCATAAAGTAGAAAAGCATCATCTATGGTTTCCCAATAAAGTTGGCAGAGCTCATTTCCGTGGCTTATTAGCTCTGGAGTACAGCAGAGCTGTCAGAGCTGAGAAGAGCAAATGGACCTGCAAGGTCCAAGCATCGGTCAAAGAGTGAGAGACATAAAGCATGTGGGAAAGGAAGCAGGAGTCAAAGGAAGCAGGAACAGGCATGGGGTTGGTGTTTACTCTTCTAAGATACTGAAAACATTCAGCACATGACACTGAGAATACTATTCTATTTTATTTAAGGGAATATTTGTTTAGGTGAAGATTAAACTAAGAAATGTCTTCTATGGGAACAAGTTCCTGTGATGCATTATTATGCATTGTGGAGGACTACTTCTCTGCAGAAATCCTGGAGGTCTGAAAAAATAACAGGAAGGGCAGTTACATTGTATTTTTATTGTATTTTTAATTTAAATTAAAGTTCCATGTGGTCATGTGCTTCCAATCCCTCTTTCAAAAAGATTTGGTCAGGTAACTGCAAATAGTTTGCATTCTGATTTTAAGATCCTCCTGCTGTTTCTTCAGAGCTGCAAGAGTTTAAAGGAGCATTTGTGAGCTCCACTGAGCTACTTGCAAAAACCACTGAGAAATAAGTACCTCAGGCTTTATCACTGCTTTCCACACACTGCTTCTCCATTTACAGAGAATAAACCCTTATTTTTATTATATTTTTTTTCTGTAAGTGCAGAAAAAGCTAACGGCATCTAACGAGGATCAAGGGAAAAATTAGTTCTTTCCCATGTATTTTCTCAATGCTGGTAGAGAAAAAAAAAAAAAAAAAAAGACCATTTTTTTGTGGGTTTTATTAAGAACACATAAATACGTATTTTTAGAATAGCTACTCTGCCTTGTTCTGACCCATTCCACTGCTCATTTTATGTTCAGATAAACTGTCACATGTGCCTGCTCTTATGTTCTGGACAGGGAGCATTGGAGATGGTCATGTGTCTGCCTTGTCTTACTGTAAGCACAGATGATTCCAGTCAGTAAATAAAGAAATTAGCCTAAGGACAGGACATTTTTGTTGAATTAGTTTAGAGCATGCTGGTAGGTGAAGGCTTGTAATTCATTTACTACAATGTACATTGACAGTGTGAAGCTATAAAAAGAATGTACTTTAGGATCTTTTATGTTTTTTTGTTTGTTTTCCTTTTGGTTGTTTTTTTTTGTTTTGTTTTGTTTTTTTTGTTTTTAATGGTGATCTGTGTTTTTCTTTTTTCTTTTTTAAATATTAGAAAAGTAAGGCAGGACTAAGTATGAGTCAGAAAGGGAAGAACAAAAAAGAGTGAGCCAAGTTTTCAGAAGCAATTCTTGATGATAAATGCTTGGTTTCTGATTACTGATTACTGACTTTCAGGACTCAAAATGGAGCATCCCCAAATCACTGCAACTGCTGTATTTCTGGATACTGTTTCCTGCTTTATTTGCATTAAGAACAATTACACAGGACAAGACTCAGAGAGAAACCCTAAACCTCTGGCCCTAGCAGGGTGTTCCTGGAAGTCAGCTCATTATTTGCCCTTGCAGCAGTGAATGAGGAGAGCTGACAGTGCAAGGAGCATACAGGACAGAAGATTACTGCTTATGCATCTATGCATGTTGGGAATTGTACAGGATCTTTCTGAATCCCTTGTTATCCCTGGCACATAACTCTAGCTAAATACCCTCTTACCTCTCAAAGGAAACTATCTAAAATTTTCATCTGGGCCCAGTTCCTGGACTCACATTACTTCTAGTTGGATTTGATGCTTCTGAACTGGGCATCAGTTCCCTTTCTTCGCCTGTACACAAGAGGATTCATAATTTGGCTGGAACCTTAAAGAGCTTATCTTTAGTAGCATGTTTTGGGGAAAAGGGTGACTTGTGTCCTACCTGCTCTGCCTTAGAGCACATCTCTATCAAGCAGGCAGCTGGGGCTGTTACTTAAAATTCTTTATGCATGAGGATAAAGTCTAGCTGATTATACCTATCAGTGAGCTGTGCAATGAGAGTTAAGGTTTCTGATACTCAAAATATTTATTATGCCTGTTCTAAATTTTTAATCAAGCATCTTAACAACTTGGGTTAGTAATGCCTGAGAGAAACATACGGTTTGCAGACATCTTGGTATCTATGTCACATAATTTTCTTCTCTTTTTTTCCATTGCTAAAAACAATTGCAAAAAGAAATTTTACTTCTGAACAGCTCATCTGTGCATACTGTTTATATCTGCAGTTGTAATCCTCAGCTTTTAACTGAGGTCTGTAAAGATCATAATCCTGTTTTATTAATGTTGATCAGTTCAGAGTTCAGGCTTTAACTCTGTTGTTGCTATTGAAAAAGTCAATTAGATCACACAAACCTCCAGCAGCAATTGGGAACAAGCAGTAGGAGCTGCTGAACTGTTAGAAATCAAATACTGTACCTTGTTATACATGATTATGAAGTTGTGGTATCTTATGTTGTATGTGCTACACCTTTGAATTTCTGGGACCAAGGGCCTGGCTTATCATTGCATTGAACTTTGTCTCAACATATTCAGGGAATGCAAACTGTTGAATTGTCCAGTCTGGGCTTTAGGTTGGCCTAGTACGGCTTGGGATATGAGATCATCATGTCTTCTCCAAGTGTGTTCATCCCAAGGATGGTGCTCTTGTGCTCAGCTTGAATGCCTACAAATCTGTGCTGGCAAGGCTTGCTTTAAGAGTTTGTCTTGGTGAGCTGTATGCATCTCAAAGCAGTTATGTCTGTGTTTATATTTAACTCTATAAATTTGGGGGGCAATGTGCTGCGATTCTTAATGCCTCACAAGCAAGAGCTGCTGTAGGAAATGGTTTGAAGTGTTCACCAGTAGAACAAACTGGTCAGGTCTGGGTTCATGTAAGAAAGTGATCTTAGTCTGGTATCACATGGCCAGAGACATTCCTGGCTTTCTATGGGTATGTCATTTCCACCTCTTCCTGTTACAGATGTTCATGGATCTGTTTGGTGCACTGCTCCAGTCTGTTACTGGATGGTTTAGGGAACCAGTAGGGTGACATTTTAATGCCTATAAGGAGATTTTAGGTGCAGTAACAGCAGCTTGCTTGCTGTGCAGAACACCGTCTCTTGGCCATCTCATAGAGATTTTGTCCTTTGTTCCTCACTGTTTTCTGCAATGTAGTATGAAAAGAAATGACTCATTTGTAGTGTTGGGTAATAAGGTACTGAAGAACAAATACAAGCAAAAAATAGACAGTGTTTTTTGATATATGACTTCAGCAAGCTAGTCTGGTCATTATTTAAAATATGAATCCAACTAAAAGATAGACTTTTAAACTTCATATGAGAATCAACTATTTCTCAGAGCAATTTGTTTTCTTCAGCAACCACATTAAACTGTGTGGATTCATCACTTCCCAGGATTTTATTCTGTAGAGTACTTACATTTATTAGCAGGTATACGGGCAGCAATTTCCTTCCTTCCTATATATGCTTCTCTGTTTGGTGGTTCTTCTTTGGGGATGCTCTGTGGGCCCTTTATCTGCTTTCACCATTTGCACATGAATTGGAGCTTGTCATATACACCAGTAACTGGCATTGTTTGCTAAAATATTTTTTTTGACTCTGTTCCATCACTGCCCTCAAAGTACTTTCAGAAAGAGAATACCTTCGAGGCAATATCTCCAGCACGGTGGTCTTCTGCTAAGGCAGGAATTTCCAAACCGCAAAAAAATACAGGTTAATTAGACATTTGAGAGCACTTTCCTGTCTATGCTGCCAGTCCAGCACACAGCCAGCAGCAGCTGATGCTGCTGGTACACCGAGATCTGCAACACCAGTGTGTGACCTGGTAGCCTGAGGTGACCTTACAGTCTGAGACCTGAAGGAAGGAAGCAGATTCTCCAGGAATGCGATGCTACCTCTGAGCTGGAGGGCATTTGCAAAGATCACCAGTAAAAGATCAGTAATGCCAAGAGGTGGGAGAGCAAAGCTGCAGCTGCACTCACAGTGATGAGTGATACACAAATGATATCCCTGAATATCCACTAAGCCTGAGTACAAAAGTATAGTTTGCAGTCATCGCTTTGTCTGTGGCAATGTCAAGTATGTTTTTGATAAATAAAAAAATGGATGGCATAAAAAACATGAGCCTTGCAAAATAGTAAACAACCTTGAAAACTTTCCTTTTATCTTTCATTTCTGAAGTCATGAGACAGGCTATAAAATGTCTAGAAATATTCCTGCTGAATCTCTTTAATGTGTGTGTAATGGCTATGCAGGGAGACAGAACATTGATTCAAGCAACATTAATGCCATATTCCAAAAAAAACAATGCTGTAAGCCTTTAAAAACTGTGGGTTCTTTATATATATATGTTGGCTAAGGCATTATGAAGTTAACTTTATGATGTGGATGCATCATTCAAACCAAAGGTTATACTATGTCATGTTGAAACACAGCACAAGAGAATGTACCATTTTTTAATTATAATTTAACTTGCTTCTAGATTTTTTATTTGACATGAGATCTGGTGGTATGTTTGTTTTGTTTTATTATTATTTCTAGGATATAATCTCATGTCTAGTACAGTAGGGCAGAACACATATGAGGTCTCTACCCCAAAATTAAGCTGGTGCCTGTGGGACAAAGAAGCAAATTGCAAGGTGTGCAACTGGGAGGCTCAGACCACTCCTTTGCATGCAGGCTTTTATGCAGGTGCTACAAGAGAAACACCAAGGAGCTTCTCAGCTGGCAAAACAATTAAACAATCTCCAAACTTTTACTATGGGCTGTCTAGGGATTGGAGATCCCTAGACTGGAGTCAAAAATCAAATGAAGTCAGCTGAGCTTGGCATTTCACTTCAGCAAGGATTACAGCAGTACTGTAGTGTTCAGGTGTCTTGATCTCCTATGCCCAGGAAGTGCCCATTTTGGGGGTGATGCAGGGGTAGCCCTGGGTTTTCTCTGTGGGCAGGGGTGAGGAGCACCATGGGACAAACCACCCTCTCTCTAGTACCAGCTCACTTCAGCAACCAACAGCGGGTGCAAGTGAGGGTATGGATTTCAGTAGCATAGCCAGTAGGTTAGGATAGCATGGTGTAAAGTTAAAATTATTTTCTAGCTAGTTGGCTCAGTGATATTTGCTGCTTAGATGACATAAATAAAAGCCATGTGGAAATTGTAAGCCTGATACTTTTCCTTTACCTCACTGTAAGGATACCCCACAGTTTTGTAAGGATGTATGCAACCTTGCATGTTTCAGGTCATTGCTACTGCACACTCCTATGTGTTGAAACAGCAGTAATCAAAGTGATAAACTATTCTGTCACAGGAGCTTCAAAGATGTTAGCACAACAGTTTGTTCCCCTGTTACTGTCAGGCTGTTCATGTCTGCTCTGCTTATATTTAAGCAGCCATACTGCAGGAGCTGGAATTAACTGCATTTTGCCCACTACCTGATATCACAGTATGTGGTGTGTTATAAAAGATAACTAATGGGAAGGTTTTAGTCCTACTGGCCTATAAATACACTATTTGTGTGTTAGGGCAGGATAATTTTTTTTGGCCCCGGAATGATAAAATTATATAGACTAGCCCCAGTAGATTCTGTTATCATATAAGTGCAGTGGCACAGAGACAACTTGCCCCATCAGAAGGAACAGATGAGCAACAGTCATGCAAAACAATATAAAGTGTGTGAAATAGGATGTCAAATAAAATGTATATCTCTATAACAGCCACTGGACCTACTATATGCACACACAAGTACATACACATGTTCATACATGCACACATTCCATCCAGATGTTCAAATCAGGTCATTCCTTCTGACAGAATCATTACATCCAGTATCTCAAATACCTCCATAATTTTATTTTATCCTGGCAACACTTGCTTTTTGACTTTACTCTTCCACAGATATGACAAAACTTGCAAATTCAGAATATTTTAAACAGATTTTTCCCTGAACTTGCATCAAAGCAAAAATGGAGCTTTTGTTATTTTACGTTGGACAGCATGGATGAGGAAGGGCACTTTTACATATAGTCAAATATAATAATGCAGCTAAGGAAATTAATGATGCTCTTTTAATTATACAACATTCAAGAAGTTACAGACTTCAGCCTATTGAGTGATGATTTGAGTTTCTGTGTAAGTGATTTTCTCAGGTCTGAATGTAAGTTATAGAATATTGGCTTTTTTCCCAGCCAAGAACCTCCTGTAGCAAATGGAAGATTTCTGCTAATGGGAAAGGGTAAAAGGAAATTGGTCATTGTTAAATTGGCTTTAATTAAATACTATTCAAAAGCTTGCCAAGCTAAATGAGCTAACCAAAGAATGAATAAACAACATGGTCGACCACCCACTGTTCAGTGTCATTGATATAGCAGAATAGACACTATGTAGTTATCTAATGTACCACCTCAAGTGCTATGAATTCATTCAGAGTAATTTATTTGGTTACAGAAGAAGCTTGTAGAATTAACAAATGACTCCTTCTTTCCTTTTTTTCTTTCTTTTTTTTTTTTTTTCTTTCTGTTCAATACTTCCAGCACTGCCCTTTGTGCACAGTAAGTGCTACTTGACTTGAAAAGTAAAGAAATGCCACCTCGCAGCTGCCTGTACCCAGGCAATTTGCCATTAAGTGAAGCATGCCAAAGCAAAGGTTTCAGCTTAAGGCAGCAGTAACTTATTGTAGCGTGAGTGAGAAATCTGTACAAGACTTGCAAAACATCAGTATATTCAATGCTAAAATCAGTGTAAGGGTAGCATGTACACATGGTGCTTCGAAGTGCACCTGATGTAATGCAATTTAGAGTAAAAACTTTAAATAGCAAACTTCAGAGAATTTGTAATGGGTTTAAACTGCATGGCAATTGCATAACGACAGACCTTGAAGGAATTTTAAAAGTCATATCCTCCCCTCTAGTTACCAGGATTTAATTATTAAACTGAGTTTCATTATCATGACAATTCCTATGACTTCCACTGTGCCTCTAAATGTGCTAGCAAAATTGCTAACTTCCAGAAAAATAAGAAAACCTAATATTGTAATAAGAGCTGACTGCAAACATAATGCAACAAAATAGCAATTTTTCTTATTGCTAAAATTCATAAGAAAAACACTCATTATTTAAGAGCTGTGACTACATCAAATTTGAATGACAGTAACAAGTTACATTGGATTCATGGAACTAAACCGTGCATTTACAATAACCTGTAAACAAAAAGCTGTATATGATAGCTCTTTTAGCAGTGAAAATTGTCATACTGACTTCAGAGTACCAAAGTTTTCTACTAAAATTATATTTTCTTTATTATTATTATTATTATTATTATTATTATTATTATTATAAATAGCAGTGTTTTTGGTACACCACTTCAGTTAATACATGGTGTCTAAATATTTTCTGTCTTTAAAAAGAAACACAATATCTATCAGCATAAAATATTCATTTATTCTAAGCACGGTATAGTCTTTAAAAGCTTTGTAATGTCAAATCCTTTCCCAAAATATTGCAGTTGCCAAGAATGCTATATACTCCTTTATTGTTCTCAGTAATGAAATGCTGAACTTATCCCACTTGACTTGTTTGACTGTAGATTTGTTTAATGTCAGGAGGCTTTTGTTTTTAATATGTGGTTAACACTTCTGTACAATGCTGTAAACAATGATACATACGGTCTTATTTCTAATAAAAGTAACGCTTTCATCTGCCAGGTTACTGGCTTTATCAAAGCCATTTAAAAAAAACAAAAAAAAACAAAAAAACAAAAACAAAAACAAAACAAAACAAAACAAAAAACAAACAAACAAACAAAAAAAACAGAAAATGTCACTTTTATTCTTCTTCCACTGATACTGCATAAAATACTGTGGTTCTAACTCCTAAGATAGCTTTAAACAGTGAAACTTTCAAAAAGCTTTGAAAATCCTGACTGTCTCACTTGAAAGCATAGCATTAAAAGTCCTGTCACGCATTGTAATATGCTGTTACAGTCTTTAACATACTGTTATTCCCTAGAAATTAGACTTTACATTTCCCATTCATCTGTAAGTTTCACTGGTCCAGTGTATGTGCTCTTATATTTTTCCATAAACCTAAATTAATTGGTGTTTTAAAAAGTACCTAGCTGTGCTGCTGGTTCTAGTAAGGAAAAGGGATAATGGGCCTAAATACATAATAATTAACAATAAGTAAAAACATAAGCATATATTTATTTTTCTTGTATTCATCATCCCATCAGAAGAAAAAAACAATTATCTTATTAATTTTATTATTCAGCCAATAAGAAAGGTCAAACACAGCAGATATAAGTGAGAGGGGCACACACAAGCAGACTAGTTTCTCCTTGCACTTGAGGTCAAAGCTTAGTTCCACAAACATCCCACCAGAAAAAAAACCCATCACCGATGAATACTTGTGCTGGCCAGCAGCCTGTAGTCTGTGAGGGAAGAGGCCAGGGCAGCATGTGTTCCTACAAATATAGCCAGCTTCATCCAATGTCTCATACAAGTCTTCTGTTCCTCATGCACTGTTTTCCCTCTGGTCTTTTTATGGGGTTGGTTGGCACAAACTTAAGTTTTCTGAAGCAGACAATTCCCTGTCTGTGTGAAGTGCCTACCACGGTATAACCTCACTCATTATTTGGGTTGCTAGACACAGCAGCAGTAACAAGAGCAGCAATCTGTTACTGGACATGCAGTATTGACTGATACAGAGCATATCCTGCAGCATGTGTACCAAGAAAGATGCAACAGCAACAAGGTTTTTAATTCTGTTGAAGGAGGATACATGTGCCCTATTGATATTCTGCTCTGATATTCAGGACTGTACTCATTCATTAGCATTCAGGTCTTCTGCTTGCAGACTAGCCGAAGAAAAAGACGTGCTTTTTCTCATCTTTTTGCTGTTAACGTGCAGAAATTACGGTTTTCATGTACGTATTTTGTGTGGTGGAAGAGATAAGAACCAACAGATAAAGTCCAAAGCGTCACTGTGACTAGGTTCAACATGTCATCCTACAAGTTATGGGACTTATTGGGAAGAGGGAGGAGTAAAGGGCACAGCTGGTTTTCCAGATAACGTTCTTAACCTTATAGGACCTTTCAAATATATTGCAAATATGCTGACATTTATTTCTTTCACACAGTGGTGTTTTTTATTTTTTATTGAGACAGAGAGGGGAAAATATTATAGACCCAGTATCAGTAACTGAAATGCCATTTTTCTTAGCACTATTACAAAAATGAGGAGGTTAGAAGGGTCCAGCTATGGCTGACTTCTGTACACCAGGAGTTCTTTCCATTGCAAGACAGCCATAATGGTGTCTCCCTATCTTTCCGGTTTCAGAGACTACTCCATTTCCTGTGACAATAATCTGCTGGAACAGGGCAGGAAAAGACAAACCTCAAAGAGGTGCTGCAGTCCTGCCACTTATCTTTCTACCTTGTGTTGACCTCTTCTCTCTGGAGAACACAGTTTTCAGCTGTGCTCCTGAGAACAGTTGTGCTAGAAAGCAGGAGGGTCCTTGCCTTACATTATTGGTTATTGCCCATCTGGTCTGACCCTCAGGGTATACAACCTCACAAATACAATTCCATGAGGAAGGATCTTGGTTTTGTATTGATAACAGCACTGCAAAATATTCCAAAGCAACACTGCAGAACATACATGTGTTTTAAAGCAGGCTTAGTGGCAACAGAGACCTATGTAATAGAAAAATGAAAGCTGATATCAGCATTGCCTTAGAGAGAACAGGATAAGCAAGGAATATTGAGGAGGTGTCAGAATAACTTTTAATTAAATGGCTGACTTGGCCTTTTGAAATTATGGGTAGCAGTTATTTGTGTAAAGGTTGTATCAGCATTAGTGGCTGTATATTTGAGACACGGATCGCTACTTGAAAAGGTAAACCTTCACTTTGCATAACAACTGTATTTTAGGTCAGCTGACCACGTGCTTATCAAGGATAAGCATGCTGGCATATTTCCACGTCATAATGGTGCCTATTACGCCAGTGACTGAAAGATTAGAAATACATCAGAAAGGTTTACAACATGAAATTGGTCATACATTAATAATTGTCTAGGGAATTACACACACAAAAAAAATAAATTAGATGTTGCTCATAAAATTTTAGTTCCTCTCTTGAAATTTTCTATGGGTCCCCTATGCACCTTTTGTGTATACTACAAAATTATCCAGACTTAAAAAGAGAATCATAATTGTAGGCAAGACTGGGGGAAAACAAACAGCTAAAAAAACAGTCACAGCCTTTCCCTTTTAGTGACTTCTGGATCATTTTTCCAGTCAAGCTGACATTTCAATTTGAAGTAGCCCTTTGTTCAAAATCACCAAGGTATGAAATAGCTGTCTTGCAAGGAACGAAAATAACTTAATACATACAGTTAAAAGAGAAACAAGAGTTTCTGTTATAATAATGTCTTTTATATTATTTGGATGTTGACCTCTCCCACTCTATCTCAAACTTCTTTCTTAAATAGTTTCTCAGAAAATTATCATGCTGATCCACTACTGGAAATTGTTAAGAGTTCTTACATCTTCAACCTGATTATGGATTTACATGGCAGTTGGCATTGCCTTTATATCATCTGTGTGGTTAAATACATTTTAGTGCTATAAATTTTCAGCTATAGTGAGGTCACACCAGGAATACTGTGTGGAGCTTTGCGTTCTCCAGTAGAGGAGAGAGATGAACAGACTGCAGACAGTTGAACACAGATCCACTAAGAAGCGTAGGGGTGTAATGAAAATGCATACAAGGAGAAAAAAGAGACTTGGATTTGTTTACCGTGGAGAAGAGAAAGCTAAGGGGAGATCTAAATGTCTTAAACGACTAAGGGGGAATTACAGAAAAGAGAGTCAGATTCTTCTCAGAGGTGCAAGGGAAAGGAGGAAAGGTGGTGTTCTCAAGCTGCAGCAAATAAAATTGTGATTGAATATACAGATTGAATATTCATGTGAATATATATGGGATTGAATATACTGTGAGTGCTGTGAAGTACTGGAATAGGTGGCTGTGGAATCTGCACTTCTGGAGATTTTCAAATTATAATTGAACATAGCTCTGAACAACCTGATCTAACTTTATGTTTAATATCACTTTGAGCAGGAGGTTGGCTTAGATGACTTCCAAAGGTCTCTGACTGAATAATTCTTTGATTCTAATAACTACATGGGTGAAATGCCCTCTCCTTACATTCTCAGCTTCCTACAGATGCAACATGAGACTTTTAGTATCTTTGAAATCTTATGATGATGACTCTTCAAGACAGTGTACGGAGGAGTATCCTTCTTTACTACAGCCCAGCCCAAAAAGCATTCAAAATAGGGCCTACATGTCTCCAAGCTCTTTTGCATCAGATAGCAATGAAGTTGATGATGCCATATCTCTGTCAAGCAAGGCCACTGGAAATGTAATGCTATGTCAAGTAGAAATCTGATCCAGCCCCTGTACTAGAATAGAATCCAAAATAATGCTTGCTTTCCAAGTGCTAGCTATGCAAAATGTGACTCATGCAGTGAATGCTCTTGCCTTCAGTTTACATAGCACAATTTTTACAACTTCTTTATGGCTCAGGAAACGTTTTTCAGACTTAAGCATACACACATATATATGCATGTATTCCTACATACTTTTATATATGCATATCTGTGTGTATATGCATATGCATATATATACATATGTCCATACATTAAGAGATATAGCATTAGAGTAGATTTTTGTGGTGCTAAGCTTTGCAGAATGTCTGGAAATTACATAGTTACTTCTGTCTTATTTTACATTAATAAAATTCCCTTTATCCAGGCAATTATGAAGACAATTCATTGCCTTTATGATCGCAGTTCACAGACTCATAGAAATATATGTTGGAAGGGATGTCTGAAGATCATCTAGCCCAATCAGCCATGGAAAGCAGGACTGTTGCCGGCTCTAGATCAAGTTGGCTGCGGTTTTGCGTATCCTTGCCTATCCAAGACCCAAATCCCTTCGGGGGGGGGGGGGGGGGGGGGCGGGGGCGGGACGGACTACAGCCTCCCCTGGGAACATCTTTACCACACTTTGCCGCTCTCTTAGCAAAAAAGGTTTTCCTAATGTCTGATTGCAAATTTCCAAAGTTCAACTTGGAGTTGTTGGCCCTTGATAGTGCTAAGAAAGTACTGCCTACATTGCTAAATTACTGACTATATTAATAAGAAAAAATAAAATAAATTGTTCTATGATCTTTTTCCAAGTAGCGATAGACCAGTTCTGGCTCACCTCATTACTTTCTTCTTAATGAGGCTAAATAGTCCCAGCTCCCTCAGTCATTCCTTGACCCTCTAGCCAAATGTGAGTAACTGAACACCTTGGTTCAACCATATTGGTTATCCGGTTGGCTGGATCAGGACGCAGTGGTTCTTGATCTCTCTCTCTCATATACACTCTTTGATTCATTTAGAAATGCAAACAGACCTGGGCCTTAAAGATCAGGAGTATCTTCTGCCTTCTAAACTCACCCTGCCATCCACTATTTCTTCTGTGAGTATTTGTGAGATGAGAGACAACTTCAGATGTTCCTGCCACTGAAGACAGGACCACTAGCAATTCTCCTAATCCAGCAAATGCAACCTGTATGCTAGAAATTCCATTTCTTAAGATCCACATGACACAGGCAGGCCAAAAACTGGGAATGGATGAACTCTTGCTGCAAAAATAGTCTAGAATTGCAGTTATCACTCCTCATAAATCCAGTAAAAAAAAAAAAAAGTTCTTTTAACAGATTTTTTTTTGTTTCCCTAGGAGGTAACAGTAAGAACTACTGAGTGGGCATAGAATTCCACTGAATTATTCAAAAATCATATTTAATAAAAAGGGAAGAGGCAAAAGAGCCATTAAATAAACTAGGTTTTAAATGGAATATGGTCAGTTCATAAGGGTTATTGGACATCATTGTCTGGAATATCAGTGAATTTGGTGAGCCAACAGGTTCTTTCCAGACTCATGTTCCTGGAAAATCAGCCTTCTGAAAATTTGTAGTCTGATAACTACACAGATATCCCATCATAAACTTCTGGCAGTAAAAATAAACTTTATCAGGGATTATCTAATCTGTTCTCATAACACAGGATAAATGTCAGCATTGATCTTGCGTATCACTATTTCTGCTAATGGTAGAATATGCAGAACTGTAGCCTGAGTACAAGAACTGCACAAGAAAAACATCTTGCATGTGAGTGAATTTAGTTACATCATTTTCCCTATGAAAGAGGTGTAATTTAGCTTTATGGTGAATTTATTTTGGCTTCCCATCACTGCCTGTGCCTTGGGCATTTTTGCATTGTGAACAGTATGAGTCCTAAGCCCCATTAGTTTCACTATTAGACCTATTGGTTTTATGCATTAAAAATCCTGTGTGTGTGCCAAATGACAACTTTCGAGGAGTTTGTGCCTTTGCAGAGCGAGAAGTCTGTCTGGTCTCTCAAGGAAGCCTGATGTCTTTTTCTTTCAGTGTCGTCTATGTAGCACAGTAGTTATTCAGCAATAGTTATCCAAGACTATCAAAAATGAAAATTTGCTCTTTTGAAATGCATTGGTCTCTTCTTAGTTGAACTGTTTACCATGTTTGTCCATTTATTCTTCATAGAATAAATCCTTCTATCTTTCCTTTTTCTGGGAATGGATAATGGGATCTGCAGGAAAAAACATTTCTGCCAAGGATTCGTAGCTAATATTTGATGTGTTACATTTTCCCCAACACTTGTATTTTTAGTTACTGGGTGATTTTATTTTATTATATTTGATTTTACTTACATTTTTAAAGTTTGCTTGCAGCACATAGCTGCAGATTCACAACTTCTTGCCTGTATTTCAGGAAAAAATTACCAATTATAACTATCATTTCCCAGTGAGAGTCTACAATGAAATGTAGAGTAACAGTCACTGTTAATACAGCAGTCAGACCTCCAATACACACTTGCATCATGTTACTTTCAAGCTAATGCTCTGAAACATGAATATCATGATATTAGCTGTTGTTGGAATGGCATTAGAGCCAAGGGACAAAAATCTCTCCTCTAGAAAAAGTCCCATATGGGATGCTGAGTCACCTCATTCAACTCCATACAGGTAGACAGCATGCTAATCACTGCTGAGAAAACCTTTCTTCTGCTTCTACCACCACTTTGCACACCAGAGAGCAGAGTCTGGATCTGGTTCAGCAGAGGAACTAGTACTGCTCTCAGACAGTATTGAATGGTGAAAAATTGTCTCAAAGCATAGCTGTCACTAGGCATGGTAAAATCTACCCTAGTTCCACAAAACCCATGAGTCTCCTGGATTTCCCTCAATAGGCTAAGCAGGGATGAAGTGAAGCAGAAAGGGACAGGCTGTCAAATTCTCAGGAACAGTATGTGTGATCTCTGCAAAGTCTGGCAGAGTCTTACTGAGGTTTACGCAAAACTGATAGTGCCCCCAGAGCAAGAACTCATCCATTAGGTATAGCAGATGCCTTCAGCATAGGACATCTGCAGTAGAGAAAATTAGACGTTTTCCTTTCATCTGGATTCAAGATTATGTGATTATTGCCTGCCTGTGCTGAAGGAAAATAATAATAATAAATACTTGGATGTTAGAGAAGTTCCACCCTTCCCCAGCATCAGGAAAATATTTTGAACTGAAGAAACTTCTACCACTTCCAACACCAATAATGAAACAGCTGGTGAATTTCCACCTGGTAAAAAAAACATATGTGACTGATAATCTAGCATAGATAGCAGGCGCTGATTCTCTTTTTCCCTGAGCCAGAGCCTGAGATCACAAAAAGCCCAGAAGGAGTGGCAGGCCACTAATCTTGCCCCAGCATGGGATGTGGAAGGCTCTTGGGAATTTGGATGAAGTTCCAGTTGTACCACTTCACATGTAGATTGTATTTGTTCAAGCTAAGAAATATCTAAAACTACTCAAGAACTTGTGGATACTCAGATAACATTGCAGTGAACTTTCAGGGCTAGTAGATTTGCTGGATAGCAATGGAATCTTAAAGGGTGAGAAACGCTTACATATAAAATTCAAGAATGGTGAGTTATGTCTCTGTGCTATGAAGCTCTTAGGAAATAGTCCTCAGTTATGCGGCTTGCCTTGAGTTTGTCAGTAAAACAGATCTGGATCCTGGCAAGACGTTATAGTGATTTGATCTTGTTTTCTGGGTTCTGCTGCTGTACTATACACCAAATGCTGCACTTCAGAGTATCAGTAGGAAATAAACACGAAAGGCTTTATTTTGTTGCTTACTAAATTCCAGTTATGAAATTAAGATGAAAATTGTTTATAGGGATTCCAAGTTGAGACAAATTATTACTGAATAGAGTCACAGATTATTACCCAGAACAAATAATACAGACTGGAACAACAATTGAACAAACACCTTTCCCAGGAATGATTCTCAGTTGTGATTAGACTAACATGAGAAATTTTGTGCTACAGTGCTGACCAGCAAAAGAAAGTTTCCAGGACACTGTAATACAAAATTTTGGTATTGCTACATTTTGTAGGCTAAAGATGCCTACATTTTGTAGGCTAAAGATGCCTACAAAATATTCTTTTTTAGCTGTGAAACTGGGTCATCAGTTGGTGATGAAATATTTTAAACATTAGCCTCGGCTGAATTTAAAATGTTTCTGAGTCTTTTCAGACCCCAGTGTTGTGGTAGTTAGGTGAGCCATGCACTTTAATTGCATTCTGATTTTAATACAGCCCAGCTCATTAAAAAAAAAAAAAAAAAAAAAAAAAAAAAAAAAAAAAAAAAGGTATTGTATTTACTCAGTTCTGCAAGTTCTGACTCCTTGCAAACAGAGCTAATTGAGCTAATCAGATATCAGATGTAGGAGTTCAATACAACAGTTAACTCTCCATCTGCACAGATATAAGTATAGAAATTTCTTGGTAGAGTCCACTAACCTGTTCAGCAGGTACCATTTCTCTTCCCGTACTCCCTATGACTCTTGCTCCTCCATAGCTAAGTCAGCAAGAATACTTCAATAATAGAGACTTAATCCAAAATATCCAGCAGGACTGAAGAGAATCAAATTCTATATTAATGTGTTTCAAATAGAGACTTTAGCTCGTAATGCTGTAGTGTTATCTGCTGGTACTTTTAGTTGGGTTTCCTAGAGAGCATCCATAATACAGATTACAGGGCTAGAAAACTTCTTTTGCATTAGAATTATGCAGGGTTCATGCAGCCAGGATTGCTATCACTACAAAACTTTGAGGCAACTCCCAGTGGCTTTGAGGAGTGTTCCAACATGTACCCAGAGGAAATGAAGCTTCTTTGTTGGGTGGTTCTCCTACTTAGAGCCTTCATCCTAATCTTCAAAGCCTTTTCTTAACTCAGTCTCAATTTCACAGAAAGCACCTCTCTCCCCCTCCTCATGAGGATTATTTATAAAAGCTCTGCTCCTTAGAAGTACTAAAACCACTGACCTTAGGCATATAACGTGTGAAAGCAGGAAACAAAAATTTCTCAGCAACTACCTCACAGGTCTCCAGCAGAGAGAAATAGAAGTGGCCACAAACCAGGCCACTTCGAGCCCAAAATGTCAAATGTGTTTTTGCAATTGGTTACATACGTACCCACAAGAACAAAAACAATGACAAAAAAATACAGGAAATGGGGGGAGAGTGGAGGGGGGAACAGAAAGTGTTCACAGGGAAGGGAAGACTTGGGGAAAGTGTCCAAACATCAGTCTCACATCTGCTTCTGAGTGCTCCTATGGTCTGCATGAAAACCCTGACAATGAGGAAGACATTGCAGAAAGTGGAAGATACTTGGAGAAAAAAACAACAACACAGTAAGCAGATGGTGAATCATAGAATCATAGACTCATAGAATGGTTTGGTTTGGAAGGGATCTTAAAGATCCAACCCCCCTGCCATGAGCAGGGACACCTCCCACCAGGGAGGTGTCAGGTTGCTCAAAGCCCCATCCAGCCTGGCCTTGAACACTTCCAGGGATGGGGCATCCACATCTTCTTTGGGCAACCTACGCCAGTGCCTCAACAGCTTCATAGTAAAGAACTTCTTTACATGTAATCTAAATTCACCTTTTTTTTAGTTTAAAGCCACTCCCCCTTATCACTACACCCCCTGACAAAGAGTCCATCCCCAGATTTTCTCTAGGCCCCCTTTAGGTACTGGAAGGCTGCTCTAAGGTCTTTCTGGAGCCTTCTTCAGGCTGAACAACCCCAACTCTCCCAGCCTATCACAGAATCACAGAATCACAGAATTTCTAGGTTGGAAGAAACCTCAAGATCATCAAGTCCAACCTCTGACCTAACACTAACAGTCCCCACTAAACCATATCCCTAAGCTCTACATCTAAACGACTTTTAAAGACCTCCAGGGATGGTGACTCCACCACTTCCCTGGGCAGCCCGTTCCAATGTCTAATAACCCTTTCGGTAAAGAAGTTCTTCCTAAGATCCAAGCTAAAACTCCCCTGGCGCAACTTAAGCCCATTCCCCCTCGTCCTGTCACCAGGCACATGGGAGAACAGACCAACCCCCACCTCGCTATAGCCTCCTTTCAGGTACCTGTAGAGAGCGATAAGGTCACCCCTGAGCCTCCTTTTCTCCAGGCTGAACAATCCCAGCTCCCTCAGCCGCTCCTCGTAGGACTTGTTCTCCAGGCCCCTCACCAGCTTCGTCGCCCTTCTCTGGACTCGCTCAAGCACCTCCATGTCCTTCTTGTAGCGAGGGGCCCAAAACTGAACACAGTATTCGAGGTGCGGCCTCACCAGAGCCGAGTACAGGGGGACGATCACCTCCCTAGCCCTGCTGGTCACACTGTTTCTTATACAGGCCTTCTTGCCCACCTGAGCACACTGCTGGCTCATATTCAGCCAACTATCAACCATCACTCCCAGGTCCTTCTCTGCCTGGCAGCTCTCCAACCACTCATTATCTTCATAAGCCTTGTGGCCTTCCTTTGGACACACTCTAAGAGGTCCATGTCCTTTTTGTTCTGGGACCCCCCCCCCCCCAAGCAAAACGCAGCACTCCAGGTGGGGTCTCACAAGAGCAGAGCAGAGGGGCAGAATCACCTCCCTTGCCCTGCTGGCCTTACTTCTTTTGATGCAGCCCACGATGAAGTTGGCTTTCTGGGCTGCAAGCACACACTGCCAGCTCACATTGAGCTTCTCATCAACCAACACCCCCAAGTCCTCTTACAGGTCTAATGTTTTATTCAGAGGTGTTTGGATATTGGGTGATGACTGTAGCATAGGAATATAGAGCAAAATAACAGCTTTTGGGGAGGCTGTATGAAAAATGGTTGTTCACAATGTTTTTTGAAAGTTCATATATTCTGTCTCTAAGGTCTTTCTACCTTTTTAAGTACTTAAAAATAGAGCTTAATAATCCATAGTTGACACTAGGAGGGTAATTCAGCTGTCCAATTCTGTGTGCAGAAACTGAGAAAACAGGTAGGTATTTGCATGTGTAGTTTTCATGTTAAGAACTTTTGTGTGTCTCTGCACCTGGTGTGTGCACACATTCTGTAGGCTGCCAACGTATATCAGGTGTCAGGTGCATACTGTCAAAGGCAAGACCCTTCAGTCTGTAGAACATGAAATGGATAAAAAAGCAGAAAAGTTGAAAAAGTCAATGTTTAGGAAATATTTGTGGAAGAGAATGTAATGACAGCTACTGGATACCTACAGGTCATTTGCTTTATGCATGAGTCATTATCACAACATCCCTGGCATAAGATTATTGTAAGTACAGCTAACAAAATAAGCCCCAATTACTTGTTTAGTGAAAAAATTGTAACAACTTTTCTAATGGTGTGGTAGCACAGATGATGCTTAAATTCTTGTTGTTGTTTTATTTTTGTTTTGTTTTGCTTTGTTTTGTTTCTGTCTTCTTAGAGTTATAATGTATTTTACCTGTGTTTATCTACATGCCAATGACTTTTGTCTGGTAGGTGTTTAAGTATATCTTTTGTATCACCAGATAAAATGCTAATGTCACTGTATTATCTGTTTGAAATTAGAAATGAAGGGAAGACTGGAGAAAAAGATCCTACTTCTAGGGAAAAACAAATTAGCAAACTCACACAAATAAGTTAGTATACAACAGAGGACTGACTCCTCTTTCTTTCCCACAGTGTTGCAGGTATCCCATGACAATACAGAATGGTAAAGACACTTACAGATGTCTCAAGACATGTTTGCCTGCTGCCTCGTCTTCTTGAATTAAATCTTTATTCCTCTGTCTTCAAATGTTTCTGCACTCTGCAGGCTCTGCTTTAAAGCACAGAAGTGTGTAACATTTATTTTCCCAAAGGATTCAACAATCAGTTTGGGTACTACCCAGCCTCATCTGGTAGGAATGAGGTATGGAAGGAGACACCTTCCCACATGGGGATGACAGCAAAGCCCACACAGCAGTAGAAATGGTGCATGGAACACCTCTTAGGTTCCAGCCATGGCACAGGTGGAAGGTTCTTCTTTTCTTTTCCATCCTCTGCAGCTGATGACACTTTTGCTTTTTGAGCTGGTTTTCCAAGAGGTTTTGTACCATCGTATATCCACCTCTCCAGATGAGATCATTTGAATGTCTTTTTCTTCCCCACAACCGGAGTGCAGACTCACTGTTCTGTGCTCTATACTTTGATCAATTCCTGCACATCTGGGGGCAGCTTTTCTGAAAGCTATGTTTCTGAATGCTTGCTTTACTTGCTACACTGTGTGCTAGGCCTTCTGCTCTGGATAGGCTATGCTGATTATTTTTGTATTTGATCAAGTACCTGATAATGCCTAGCCAGATAAGGAGAGCAGCTTTGCTATCTGTATGCCTTAGACCTCAAACCAAGATGAATTGACAATTTAATTTTATTTCTAAACACAAGAAAGGGTAAAGTAACAGAAACTAAGGTGTTTTGTGCTACGTATGAAATTTTCGTAAGAAAAATGAACTAGCAAATCTTTGAATAAAGACTGGACTGTTGTAAGAAATACCCAAAAGTTTTGTAATGCAACAGCTGTGTAATACCATGCTTCAAAAAATGCTTCAGAAAACCAATGCCTATGCTTTATACAGTTATAAAAACATCCTATTTACGTCTACAGTGATTGCATAATTTTTATTTGGAAAATAAACCCAATATCTAGCATTAAATTTCAGTAGATAAGCAAATCCTGATTTGTCCTTCATTGTTCTTCAAGTAGTTAAAGACATCACACTGTATAACTTAAAAACATCTATTTCTTTTTATCTGAAAAAGAATGAGGGTAAAGTATGTCATACAAAAACTAAATCTAAAGGCTGCAGTGAGTGTGTTTAGGATTGAACAAAAAAAGAAGAGGTATCAATAGAACAACTTGGGTGAAACCTTAGCCCCAGTGAACCCTGTGGCAAAATCCCCTTTGATTTCACAGAGCCAAAACCTTAGCCAGCAGTCACAGAATGAAGACAGCTGACACTGTACTACTGTTAGAGAGGGACAAAGGATTAAAAAAATCTCAATATTCAAGATCCAGTCAAGTTTACATAGAAAAGATTCTGCTGAACTCTGAGCTGAGATCCAGCACATGGTTTATTCAGCAGAGGTAATGATAGATGTGACAGAATTTAAGTGTGGTATGTAGGAGAATGAAAACATAGCTTCTTTTTAAATCAAAATTCCAGTCTTTCTCTTTAATTTGATGCATAAGAAACTCCCTGTAATCTCCACAGGCTATAAGAGTTCCAGGATGACCTTCTAGTCTGGTCAGCTGTGAAGTAATCTTCTGATATATTTACCATGACATAAGGATAGCAACAATGGGAATGGGAGGGCACTGAGGGGAAGGAATGGAACAAAACCAGTCTGCAAATCTACGCAAAAAGCAGCAGGGAAGATCAGAATTCATTTTGGACAATCCTAGTGAATCTTTATGTGTTTGCTTCCATAATGCTACAGTTATTGTTATCCCAGAAAAAAATGGAAAACTACTGCCCTATATGCCTCCTAAAATGCCACATGAGATCAAAGAAGAAATAGTAGATTCTTTTCACGGAATGGACACATACTAAGAAGCTTAAAGAATAAGGAAGGATGCAAATCCTTCAGAGCAGCAAATACTTTACAGCTTCATCTGGTATGAATGACAAAGGTCTATTGACTTCAGTATTGTGGCCTACAATCTTGAATAAGATTGAACAAGTATTTAATTGTCTTCTGGAGGGAATCTGATGGCATCTGGAGTAGCAGCACTTCCCTCTCTGTGCTGGCCATGCATGCATTGCCAGCATGCTGACAATGAAATGGACTGTCTGGACTGTTTAGATAAATGTTATGCAGAAAATTATTTACTTAAATTAAAAATGACCTCCAAATAAAAATAAATTTTGTGCAAAAATGAGGGCATCGTTAAGGTATTTTTAATTATGGCATTACTAGCATAACAAACTTTTTTTTAACTTACATATTTCCAGGGCAGATATCAAGTTTTGAAATGAGACACTATAAAAACAATAAAACGGGATACGTTGATAGATATTTCTATAAATATAACACAAAATGAAAGGAAAGTAGGCTTATTTAGAACTCTGCAGAATAGAAATAACAGTGATGTTTCAAAATGATTTTCAGTTACCTCTAAGTGAAACATTACATGCATGTGAGGGCATGCTCACTAAGGCTTGATCCTCATGCAACTTAATAATACACCTATTAACTTTAAGCACACAGCCAATTTCACTGCAGTCACAGTTAAAATTAAATCTGTGCCTGAATGCTTGGCTGAATGAGGGCCTAAGGCTAACTAAACCTTCAGTAGGGCTTGGTCATATTCTTGGAGTTGTCCTAGGAGTCAGTGTGCAGCCATGAGCAACATAGGGCTGAAGCTCAGGTTGCAACCTTGTCTGACTTTGAGGTTCCTCTTAACCAAGAAAGGTCTTTTGGGACAGAGGAACAGGCTGGATGGCTTCCAGCACGAAGGGAAAAAACAGATTGTGTCCACTGTTCTTTAAGGAATTAGATGGATTTGCACACTTTGCAGGAAAGAGTAAGAAACAGCACAAAGATTTGCTCAGATTACTGGTATCAACCTTAGGGTCTGATATTTGGGTAGTTTTAATATTTACACTGATCTTGTTGTGTTTGAGGAAACAGTTGCCCGAAAAGTTTGCCATGATAAATAATATTTTCCCTATATTTTCTGTATAGTTATCAGCATTATTTTTTAAATACCTTTTAAAGTACCTTTTAAATACCTTTCAGCCCCAGCCAAAGGTGAATTTTGCTGGGGAGCAAAATATCACCTTTATGCTACAAAAACAATTCCTGATCCTCTTGGATTTTTAAGAAGATAAATAATTTTGTACATATTAACAACACCATGGCTGAATATTTATTTGTGTATGTGAAGATAATCACATGTATGAATGCTTGTGGTGCTGGGCATTTAAAAAATCATAATCATAAAAACAGGTAAGAGTGTTTAGATCTAATTCTACAAGGGTAGACCTTTCATTAGACAAACTTTCCATGTTTTTAAAAGAAGCAATTTCCCAGAGTCATTCTATTTGTTCCTTTGTATTTTTTTAAAATGAAATGGGCCACGCTTCTCTTTCAATGTCATTCTCTGTAATTGTCATTAGCCTCACAAATCACTTTGCAATTAAGGAAAGCCTGAATTCTTCATGTTCACTGAGCAAAGCCTTAATATAAACAAGCACTTATTGCAAACTCATTCAATTGTAATTAAAAGTGCTAGAGCAATTTATATCTGTTTGATATCTGACATATATCTGACATACATCTGTAACAAGCAAGTTTCTGTTCCCACTGCTGTCTTCTTATTGCTTAAACTTGTACACTGGAAATGTGGCAGTCAGCATTGGTCTAAAGTAAATTAAAAGCATTCTGCAGTAACTCATTTACCAAAACCTTTTGAAGCAGCCAGAAGCAATAGTCCTGGCCTTTCCTTAGATTTTGGAAAGATACAAAGCTCATTAGGTTTCTCAGGTCATTTGCATTTCTGAAGCTCCAAAAGTTAAACCAGAAAGGAAGAAGTATCCCCCTGCCAGAACACAGATCAGAGAGGTTGCCTGCAGCAGCAAAATATTCAGTAGGAGATTTCATGAATGGTCATGAAGAGGGAAGGGCAAACATGCTACAATTTCCCCAGAGTAACTGAATAATCCTCCAGGGAAGCAACGCCTCAGTAATCCTCCGTGTATGAGTCAACGTTATGCGTGGGAGAGTTGTTCTCTTTTTTTACAGCTCATGATGTAAATTGGACAACTTGAAAAAAAAGTTTCAGACTTACAAGTGCAAATTTCTGTATAATTTTTTAAAGCTTTCCATCAGCATTTGTAGACCTTTTGCAGTAAATTGGAGGTTTAAATGGATACACATACTGTAAATATGAACATGGCATTATAACATTCTGCTGCACAGTGTGAGTTAGCAAGGGAAATATAACTTACAAGTCAGCTCTGTACTGAAATGGCAGAAAAGATGAGTTTTAAGAAGATTTTTTTTTTTAATTCAGTCTACTTAATTTCCAGAGCTTTCCTCAAATGTAAGGTATAACTATCACCTCTGAGAGAACTTTCAGATTAAAGAGAAAAGCAGCACAGATGTGAGAGCTCCTCCAATTCCTTATTCTTTCTCTGGTGCTCTGGGAGTGCACAGACATGGATCATTGTGCCTAAGAGATCCAATCACACATTTTACCCACAGTGAGCACTATCTTGCTTGTGTGTGAAGAAAACAGAACATAAAATAGATACCTGAATATCCTTCATATGCAGATCTGGACATTAAACTCTGACCTTCTTGAGTTTATCAACAGAGGCAGTTTCCATTCCACCTGGCCTGCAGTGCATAATATCCACTAACTATTCCCTGTACCAGAGGAGCTACAGGAAATGTTCTATCAATTGTGGTAGAGTAGTATATTTGCTTCTTACTATGTGCTGTCTGAATATTTTTATTGATGAATAGGTACAATTCCAGTAGATTGGGTATCTCAAGCTCTTTATGTTTACATCCTCATCCATAAAACTACATTAAGGCATTCTATCCATCACTAAATTATGCATACAGTCAGCAGCTGTTCAGATTAAATATATGCAGATATGGATTGAATTACAATGGGAAACTATCTCTGTATACGTTGCAAGGGGATTACTTCATCAGTGTTACTTATGCTTAAAAATAAAGGGCTTTCAGAAAGAAGTCTTGTGCTCTTTTTTATTTTTATTTTTATTTTTTTTTCTGGAAAATGACATGAAATGAAATCAGAATTAATCTTGTGAATAGCTACAAGGAATTAGCCACCAAACTATTCCCCTTTCTGTCTATCACTTCGCCTCTTGTCATCATTTACATGACGTGATTATGTAAAACACTTGAGGCTTACAAACAGTTGTCCTCACACTAAATAGATTAGCTTGCACTCTTTTCCTATTTCTTTTTAAATTGACTTTAATGTAACTAGCAAAACTTTCTTCTCTATAAATGCAGGATTTTGATTTTGAAGAACTGTCCATCCACTTGTATGTGTCTGATCAAGGATTCTGTGAAGCAACAGCTGGCAAAACTTAAGAATCCACTAGTGCCACTAGCCTAATAATTTTTTTCTAAGTGTTTTTCTTTCTAGCCTTACACGAGCCTTTGCTTCATTCCATGCTGTTTGCCTCCATCATGGTTTGGCAAGTGCCACAGGAATACAGCATACATAGGCCAAGTATTAAATGAAAACATGTATTATACTGGTGTCACTGGGAATGAAAACTTGCAAAGAAACCAATGTTTTGGTAGTAGCTGTGGAATTCCTAGATTGTTACAGGTCTTGACTAAAAACATTTTGGAAAATTGTTCTCTGGTGAAAATGAAAAATTTCCTGCAGAATTAATGATCTGAATAACAGCAATAGCAGCAGTAATAAGGTTTCTATAGGAAATTATGAAGCAGAACAACATCTGTCTACCGAATTGTTTCATTTTGATTTTTTAATCTTTCCCCTGCTTTTCTCCTTTATCACCCTTGGTTTTCAAAACAGGAATTAAATTCTAAAATAATATATTGCAAATGACCAAAAGGGAGATTTCTTACTGAAAACTGAATACAGTGAATTCAATCTGGTTCAAAGCAGAACCAGCTGCCTATCAGAAATGTTCCATAGGCACAAACTGGAACACTTGATAAGATGTAGTCCCTCTTAAATCTACAAAATGCTGTCAGGCTCTGCAGGCCTCTTCTGGGATCCTTACCTGTCATCCACCCCACTGTCCTACCTCAGGCCAAGCCACATCAGCTTGCGCCTTCAGCCCCTTCTCAGACTGTCTACAGCTTGTCTCTGGCCCTGCCTCTTGCATGGGCTTATGCTGTTGTCTCCTGGACAGGCCAGGATATCTAATCCACCAAAGCAGCAGGGAAATTGCTGGGTCTGGGCAGATGAAATTGGTCTGAGTCCAACCAGTTCAGTCCTCCTCACTTGCCAGCTCTGTGCTGAGCCATTTCACAGGCTGGCTGACAGCAGGCTGGCCAGAGCCAAGTGCATCAGTTAGTAAGTTGAAGGGGCTGAAGGCAGATGACCATGCAGGATGGTGGGCCAAAAGTGGGTGGGACAGAAATGGCCAGCTATAAGAGTGGAGCAGACTGCTCTGGGGCCTGCATCGTGGGCCCAAGCATGGAAAATGAACCCAGCCTCTAATGTACTGTTTGGGTTTTATATGAGAGTAATAATTGTCTTTTGGAGGGTTTTTACAGTCAGTGACAGACAGTGTTGAGATTGAGTCTTGAGTGTGATCCAGCAGTCAGCAAGGTCTCTGTCCCTTTGCTGCCCTGAGGGAGTACATGGCCAAACACACACCAGCCTTCTACCAGCCCATGTAGCTCTCTCCTTGTGAGCACCAGAGTATGAAATGACCAGCTTGCACTCAGCTGCTACCAGATGAGACCCAGTAAAGTCACCAGAACATTTGCCCAGGTCCACCCATTGAGATGAAGTGGTGGCAACAGCTGTAAGCTCCCTCTGGAGATAGAAGAGAGGAGAGAAGAGAAGGAGCCAAGTTTAACTCTATGAAGAATTAATGAGAAAAGAAAGAGGAATGGCATGCAAAGAATCATGGAATCGTAGAATGGCTTTGGTTGGAAGGAACCTTAAAGATTAAACCCCCTGCCATGGGCAGGGATGCCACCCATTATATCAGATTTCCCAAGGCCCCATCCAAACTGGCCTTGAACACTTCCAGGAATGGGACAAATCTGCAGGTATTCTACCCTATATTAGTTTAAAACCATTCCGCCTTGTCCTATCACTATCTGTCTGTGTGAAAAGTCTCTCTCCATCTTTTTATAAGCTCCCTTTAAGTATTGAAAGGCCTGAAGGAGGTCTCCCTGGAGCCTTCTCTTCTCCTGGCTGAACAGCCCCAACTCTCTCAGCCTTTCTTCTTAGGAGAGGTGCTCCAGCACTCTGATCATCTTCATGGTCATCCTCTGGACCCACTCTAACAGACCCACATCCTTCTTGTGCTGGGGGCCCCAGACCTGGACACAGTACTCCAGGTGGGGTCTCACAAGGGCAGAGCAGAGGAGTACAATTCCTCCCTCAGCCTTCTGGCCACTCCTCTGTTGATGCAGCCCAGGACACAGTTGGCCTTCTATGCTGAAAGCACACACAGCTCCTTATGTAGAGCTTCTCATTCACCAGAACAAATCCTTGTGAACAGATGCTTCCATCATTAAAACATAAAATAAAATAAAAAATCATTTAAGTTATCTTTTAATTTGCATCCTGGATCATGCTTATCAGCAGATGATTTTTCTTTAATTACTTTTAGTCTGATAATCTAAAGGTGATGAGTCAGACAGTGTTCAGCTCCATGAGTTATGCTGAACCACAGCCAAGGACAGCCCATTTTTCACACAACAGCAACAAATTTTTCAGGTCTTCTTAAGCTTTATTTTAAATTCTGTTGTTTTCTGGCTGTGAAAAGATATTGCTGGATTATATTGCAGTGGGGAATGCAACAGGGTTATATCAAGAAGATTTTTTTTTTTTTTTAATTGTAGAGAAGTATATTCAGAAAACAAGATTCTGCCAGAAGACACAAACCATTCTTAAAGTCTACACTTCATTATCATAGATAGAATCATGGAATATCCTAAGTTGGAAGGGACTCATAAGAATCATCAAGTCCAACTCCTTGCACCGCACAGGTCTACCCAAATGTTTAGACCATGTGACTAAGTGCACAGTCCAAAGGTTTCTTAAATTCATACAGGCTTGGTGCAGTGACTACTTCACTGGGGAGCCTGTTCCAGTGCGCAACCACCCTCTCAGTGAAAAATCTCCTCCTGATTCCTAGTCTAAACTTCCCCTGCCTCAGCTTCATTATTAGATGTACAGCACATATGAGCTAGGAAAGATCTGCTAAACAATATTAAAGTTTGTTACAAAACATTTGAGGAAACATGGATAATTTTTAACTGAAAAATGGGTTTGGTTTTAAAATATGCTACATTAATTTTTTAGCTATACAACAGCCTGCTGAATACCAAAGCATGGCTGTTAATAATACTGGGATATATAACTCTGTGTAAACACTAAGAGTAGAATTTCTGTGTACTAAAATTTTAACTGCCTGTCTCTTCCTATTTATAGATATATATTATTTAATGTTTTGGGAGTGAAAGGAAGGAAGGAAGGAAGGAAGGAAGGAAGGAAGGAAGGAAGGAAG
>CM021766.1:130598886-130676149 GCA_011076525.1 Nettapus auritus | reverse complement strand
AAGGAAGGAAGGAAGGAAGGAAGGAAGGAAGGAAGGAAGGAAGGAAGGAAGGAAGGAAGGAAGGAAGGAAAGGAAAAAATGCTTTTACATAAGAATTTAATCCTATTTTATCAATCTAATTCTTGGATTTATTTAATTTCTTCTGCTTTTTTTTTTTTTATAATACTGTTCCTTAATTGAGAAAAATGGGAGACTGAAGAAAATATGCCAAGTTCTATAAAAAAAAAAAAAAAAAAAAAAAAATAAAGCTATAGGTTAATAAAATGAAATCCTGAAATCTTCAAATTAGTGAAGAGCCAAAAATTATTTTTTTTCTTTAACAAGTTTCAATTTGATGACATGACTAATGATCTAATGTGAGATTATATATCACAATATTTTCCTTGAGCTTATCCAAAGCAAGTGGACAAAAGTTGATGCCTCTCATACCAATTAATAAACTTTCCTTCATAAATAAGTAGGTTGGAAGTATGCAAGTATACATTCATCTTTAATAAAAGTTTTGTGACTATATAATTTACCCTTTGATTTTCATAACACTTTATGCTGAATAATTTCCAGCACACTGGGGAGCTGGGAGCTCCACTCCTAAGGGAGAGGAAAAGGTCTGTCTTAGAAAGAAAGATTAAAGACATATATATATATATATATATGCTGCATACTTAAAATGGTTTCTATTTTTTCCTTAGACTAAAAATTTTAATGATTGTTTAATTAATTAATTAAACATTTGGTTAGCTATTGTTAGCAATTATTTTGTTAGCTAATGAAAAAAAATGTGAAAATAACACAATGTATTTTGGATTAAGGCTAATTTGGGGTGTTTTCCTCTAGTTACAGAACTATCTGGAAAAAAGGAAAATAAAAGAGAGAGATGCAGTAGATCACAGAATAAATATTAGTAAAAAATCTGACATTGTAGATAAGCAGGCAAATCTTACTCTGGGTTGCATTCACAAGAGTTGAAACTGATGTGGGAGGTAATTACTCCTTCCACCTGATGCCAGTAAGACAGGAAACATTTCTGCCTTCTGTTGCTATAGAATGTTATTTCAAAGAAGATGATTATAAATTGTTTTTCAGCACCAATAGTGTAAGAAGAAATATAAATTAGCCTAATTTTCACCAAATATGATCTCACTAATTATAACTGAAGGTTTCTGTTTGGATGTTAAGGCACTGAAAGTAAGAACTGTGAAGTCTCTTTCACTGGACAGTTTAAGAACGGTTTAGACAAATATCTGTCAGGAGTGATGTTAGTGTAGACCATTGGCCATCCTCAGTTCAGAGGACTGGACTAGATGGTCTTCTGAGTTTCTGTATTTGTGCTGTTCTATCTATCTGAAATATGATTGTATTTATCACCAGCTGGATCTCTTCGTGTTACACTTCTCATTGCATAAACTTCCTTCTTGCTGTACAAACTTCATGTTTATAATAGTATGAGTGTAGAGGGATTCAATGAGCTTCCTGTTATTCAAACAGTCTTCTCATTACCACATTTCTGGGGGCAAACTATAGTGCCCCCCATAATTACATATACTCAGTCAGTAGCTAAGCTGTTTGTAGACATGCATCTTACAGGTTTGCCTGCAAAACATAAAGATGGATTGAGTCATGATCTTCTAACTGATCTAACCCCTTAGGAAAACTGATCTGTTGTAAATTTGGTGGTTACAGACAGAAGACTGATTTGAAAAACAAAAACTTTCACTGTCTCAAGTCTGAGCTGCAATACAGTCAAAGAAAGCAGTAATTTAGTGCCCTGATGTCCAGTCCAAGTGCTGACTCTTGCCTCTCCTGACTGTGCTCGTACTGCCAGAACCAGCAACTTTCTGCTGCCAGATATCCCATCTCTTCTTTTGGCAGCAGGTTCAGATGGGATGTGCTATTTTCAGTTTCTCCTGTAATACAATCATGACATAGATTATGAAACTGCTAGTTGAACTACTCAAGGCATTTGGGAAAAGGTTCTTGGAAGTGTCAGTGCTTCTTTAGATGTGTTACTGTGCTACAGTATCTCCTAGTATAATTTGCCACAGTCTGAGTGGTGCCTGTAGGCCCTCCATGAACTGGTTTATCAGGCTGCCTCACACCATGTGGTAGAAACAACCCCACACATCTGCCCTACCTCATAATATGTTTTATAGTGGAGGTGCAGATGATGACAGCTCGGTGTGATCTATGGTAAATCCATGGAGAGATGACATCTGGGATGTTCTTCCTTACTGTCTGCACTCCCTCGCACATCATTGCAATGCTAAGAATAAGTTATGGTAACCAGCAAGGCTCTCTTCCCTGAATAAGGCTCTCAATCTGGAAAGTGGAGAAAAAACTTGGGCTTCAGCCTCTGTCTGCTACTTTAGTCATAAAGATGTAATATTTCATTTTACCTAATTTTAGAGTTGTCCAAATTTATAGTTGCTTACGTGCTCAATCAAATCACTAAAATTTTACCTTTGAGTGTGTTGAAAATGCACTGTATTCTAACAACTTCCAATTCTCAGGAACTCATTCATGCATAATTCCCTCAAGATTTTCCCATGAGGTCCTCTCCATCTCTCTTGCCCAATTTACAAGTGTTTTCAATGCACATCTACTAAATAAGGCCTTGCAAAAAATGTGGAGGTTGGTGGCAGTTGCAGCATGTCAGACCTCTAATGACCTTCAACAGTTGAGCACTCACAGAAGAAAGAACAAGGCTTGGAAACAAATTTTCTAGGACTGTATCTGATAATAGCCTGGAGTGGAGTTTTCTTAACTTCCACTTTTCAAGGAATAATTAAACATTCATTAGGTCAGAGGCAGGAAAGAACAAGATGAGATTAACACTAAGTGGCTAAGGCTCTTGGGTAGAAGAAGAAAGCCTTAGGTTTCCTGTGGAGCAGAATACTTCTTTTCAAATATTTAAATTTTTAATTGAAGGAGAGAGTAGAAAGTGAGATTCTCCTGTTCCCAGATGACAATCATAAGGAAGCAGTGAGTTATTGTGACAAGTTTCCTCTTGTCTTTTTTTCTAGGTTCCAATTAATATTTAACAAGTCTGTGAGGATGGATACAGCTTCTGCAAGAGAAGCTGTATGGTACTCTTTTCCATCACAGAATACCATCTGCCTCAGTGGTCTGGGAGTGGAAAATGTAGGTTCAAGCACCCTATAGTACCAGAATGAATCAATTCTAGTTGTACTTTTTTTTGTATAAATACTCAGATATTTCCACCTATGGGAGAGAGACACTGTTAAGGCCCTGCTTTTTGAGAAGGACTGGCAGAGGGGCCTAACACCAAGGGGGAGTTGGATGGCTGGAAATCAACATCGGTATAATGGACTCCCCACAGACTGAAGCCATGATACAAGTCTTACCAGTTTCTGTTGGCTAATACTTGCCACCTGGTTGGCTTTCTGGCTTTGTGGGAGCCTACATCCTACATCTTTGCATGCACTGTATGGGAAGCAATGCATGCAACTAGCTACTCATCTTAGGGCTGAGGTATCCTGATAGCCGAGTTCTTTAATAGCAAGCTAAAACTTCTTTGTGGGCCTAGCTCTGGATTTTACATCACACCACTGTAGAAGGCAATATTTCAGGAAAGAAAGCCAGAAGAAACGTTGCTATTTTATATTGTTGCAAAGACGTCAAGGCTTCTGGATGTCTTCCAGAGATGACTGTTCTCTTAGTCGGTCAGTTGCCAAGAAAACTCTGCTTCTTGTACATACACGTTTTACCCTTGTGATTCATGTTGTCATTATTTCAATGGATGTAACTGCCATGAGAGATTATGACCAATCTTACACTGCCCTTCAGGTAACATGAATCCAGGCAGTGGAGAACTTTAATGGGATACCAAGCAAGTTCTCAAGTGAGCCCTCTCAGTATTTGCTATTGTTAACTGAACAGCTAGTTGGTCTGAAGCCATTAAACTTGGTGGGTTTAGTGTTACGTAGGGAATATTATTCTCAACAGCCCCAGAATTATGTGGCCACAAGTGGGGCCAAGTCCATGTTAGAGAGGAGTGTATGTACTCATACATGAAAGGGAGTCTCTCTTAGCCATGACTGAGTATTCAGACACAGAGACAGGCATTGCCAGTGTTTATTCAGCTTTTCAGAGGAAGTGGAGACAAACAGAACCTTGTCATAATTGAAAAAATATTGAAAGAAGGGAAAATATTTGTTTTTAAAAAGACCATCTTTCATTTAGAATATGAGCTTGAACAAAGGTTTTCAGCTATTCAGACCTATCTGAAACTGACTGATTCAAAACATTGTATCAAAGAGAACATTATCTTTAGTAGCTCTTCCACAATGCCACTTCTGACTCTTCCCCAGAGTTTGAGAAACAGTCAGCATCAGCAGGGTGAATCATCTGTGCTGTGTACAGCCCTGTTTGGCGTACTGCAACCAAACATCTCCTGGGACTGTGTGTCCAGTTTGCATGTTTTTTCCTACTGGAGGCATTAGCTAAAATAAGGAACACCATGTCTGCAATGTGCATTTACTCTGCTGTCTGACAAAATAAGAGTAGATGAATATAAAAAATCTTGGGGAGGGGGGGACGGGGCGGGGCAGGGGGGGGGGGGGAGGAAAAGGCAGGATGTTTGAGAAATGAGGATATCTGAAGAAAAATATTCCAGACTTTCTGAAGATCTGGGGAAGATTGCGATGCAGAAGTGTGGTCAGCAGGAGTTCAGGAGTTCTTGCAGGAAACGCAGAGGTTTTATATATTTGGAGTCAAATGTTAAATCAAGAGTTAACCCAGTCTAGCAGAGATTATTCCTCACTTCCAATTTGGGTGGTTTACTCACTTTTCATGGATGCCAAACAAGAATGTTTACTCACACTTCATTTTCCATTACTCAGTTGTTTGCAGAGTCACTAACCTTTCATGGTTTCTTTCTTAAGGGTTTTGAATTTATCCCTGGACCAGAAACTGACATTCTAGGAATTTTATGGTATGAAATAAGCCATCTACTAAAGTGAAATAACTGTCGTGGAAAAAAATGTCATGTTTTCTAAGAGGCTGTTGAGCAGTGTGTGGCTAACTCTGGAGAGAAACTGAATGCTTGCATTTTCCATTAATGTCAGCTCTTAGGACATCATCTTATAAATTGGAAGCCGTCTGAAGAAGAATTGCAGAGTAGCAGTGAGTGGTTAGATTTAAAATAGATTAAGAAATTAATGACATAAGGGAATACATTGCAAGAAAAGATGATGGTTTTAATGTGTCTTGTTACTTTGCTATGTATTCAGAGCCACTGTACTAAATGTATTGGGTGTTTTTGTAATGTTTGTAGCCAAAAGGCTGCACTACATCCATCCTATAATCCAGAATTTTTTTAATTGTTCTGGTAGGCAGGTAATTTGGAGGTGCTATTTCCATTTAAAAGTCCCAGTAAATGGGTAATCAGTAAGAACATGCCTAGTCACTCTTTTGTGACCATCTGAGATCACCTGAACTGGAGAGATGAAATTTGTCTTACTGAAATAGCCTACTTCCTGCTTGACAAGCAGCTTTCTTTATATTATCCCCTATAATAGAACACGGTGGACTTTGAACTGCTAACTCTATCTAAAATTGTAAGAAATCTCTGTTATCTGGAACCAGCCCATTCACTAAGTGAAAATCACCTTTAAATGCCCTGTATGTCCTTGATTTCCTTAAATATACGTTTGCTTCCCTGATTCAGTGACTATTGCTTGTATCAACATTGAGGGAAATATGCAAGAAGACAAAATGTGTTAATAATGGCTCACAAAGGAAGGCTTCCAGCATCAGTTTGATCAAAAGAATTGAAGTCAGTTCCCATTTAACATTGAGATTAAATTGCTGAACTGTTTAGTTATCCCAGTGACTCACTGTGCAAAGCAGTGCTGGCTTTAAGGTGTCGTTCTGTTTCACCCAGCACTGGACTACCCTGAGAACCAAAGAGCAGCAGGTTTCAGGGAACTGTCAGCTGTGAAAATCTCACAGTCTAGGGAATACTTTAAAATAAATAAGTAAATAAATAAATAAGCACCAAAAAAGAGAGGTGTTTCACTTTTCTGATTTTTTTAAAGTTTCTGTTTTTCCTTAACTTGTTCTCCAAGTGAAATTTAATGTAGAAAATCTACTTATTTTTCAGTTAGCTATAGAATAACAAAAATGCGCTTACTCATTGCTTTGCTCTAATTGTAATTTTCTTTCATTCTGCATAGGGCTGAGGTATTTAGCTCCCAAAAGAAAGATTCTGAATCAGCTGGGATGAGATGTTCTTGTGGAAATATACAAACACATGCTTATTATATCATATGTCCCTACATGTTCTTTGGGTTTGCTGAATCATGTGATAGTCGTATTCCTGTGGAAAAGCTAGTGCATAATTTTCCCTTCCTCCATTTTATGGGAGACTCCAAGAAGTCAGCTGGGATACGTGCAAAGGGTGTGGGCAAGTTAGGTCAAATTCAGAGATGAAGTAAGATGTTTTGTAATTTATGCATTGCTGAGTGGGTGTAAATTATGCTGAATGGCTAGATCCTGTGATTTTCTGGTAGTTACTGTCCTGAACAAAATCCAGCTACTTCATGGAAGTCTCTAGAAAAGAAGCTACAGTCTCCTGGCCTCTTTCCTGTGTCAATGGATGTACGTGTTCTGGTTAGGTCTTAAAAAAAAAAAAAAAAAAAAAAAAGAATTCTACCTCTCCTGAAAGTCTCTGGATTTATGTCAGAGCAGAAGGGAAAAGAGGCTACTAGAGCACAGCTGCATATGTAAGTATCTCTCTAGCCTCTCCCATGAGATCAGGCTCTAAGGGCCTTGCATTCCTGGAAATGCACGGGTTTAACAAAACTGCACCTTTGCCTGCAGAAACAGAAAATTACTCTGATTCTTGTGTGTTACTAACGGGAATCCTCCATGCCCATGTCATTCTTCCCCAGAATTCAAACTTTTGGGACAGTCTGCCCCACAAGAACCAGACAGTGATGTAATTTTCATTACAATGCAACATAAATGTTTTCTTTATCTCTGTGATACAGGAGAAAGGAGAATGTCCAAGTCATAAAACCTTTTTTTTTTTTTGGGGGGGGGGGGCGTTCGTCTGTATTTCTCAAGAATGGAAGCTAGACTTTTTATCAAGTTTTACCTAAGACAAATTTTCATCTTTCCACCATTTAACTTCTTAAAAAGTGGCAACTGTGTCTGCATTTCTGGGGGATGAAATACACCTCTCCAAGCCAAGCACATATATATTGAAGAAATATATACATAAACAATATCTAAATACTACTTTAAGAAATATATCATACTATGGCTATGATTTGAGTCTTCTGGGTGGTTTGTGCAATATATAATGCACTACAAAGTTCATCAGGTTGATTATTACTAGGCTGTTACACTCCAAAGGATCTCTGATATTGGACTGGCAACAAAAAGCTACAAGAGAACTTTTCCAGGTGAATATTGTAGACAGACCTCATGAGAGACTACCTAATCCAGCAGAATATCCCATGTTGTACAGAAACTTTGGCTTAAAATGACTAGGGGAACTCGATTTACTATTCTTGCACCATAGCAGTTGCATCACAATAGGTGTCTTAATAAACCGTCTTTTTAACTGCCTCATGAGGTTTATGCTAGTAATCCAATATATATTTATCCTAATCTATACCACCCAGCTTCTAAGATTTTTCTTCTTGGGAGAAATAACTCAAAAAAGTACATTTTACTAATATAAAACTTAACTTTATCAAAAATTATAAAAATAAATTAGATTAACTTAATGCAAAATTTAACTTTATTTAAGTTTCTTGTTAAGTGCTGTACTGGGTCTGGCTTTAGAAACCACCACAAGTGTGCTTCTAAATTCCACTGAATATAGACAGATATGATTACAGTATATTTGTTTGTTTGTTTATAAGATGCCCATGGAGTTATACATAGTGAATACTAGGTGAGGATGAGGCCACAGTGTTGTTATTCTGGTGAGTGAATGAACTCGGGATGCTAAGGGAAAATCTGATTAAAAGTCTTTGTAAAAGTCTACTTTACAATGGAAATCTTTTCTTAATTTCAACTGTAAAAGAAATAACATATCTCTGGTAAGTCTTGTTGAAAAGTTGTTGACATGAAACTGTGCAGGCCAAGAAGAAAAATGTCTCTGTGGCTTGGCTTCATTTACAGTGCTGTGCAAGGAAGGAGAATGTACAAGACATGGTTTCTCTCCTCTGTACTGCCAGTGCGTATCAGAGATTACAGCCCATATGTGAAAAGGGCTTCTTAGAAATGTTTAAAAGGACGAAATAGGTATTAGACCCTTGATTGCAATTGTCCCCATGTCCCCAGTGCCAGGCTAAAGTAGTAGGTACAGCCATATATTGCCAGGAATAGGCTCTCTTCTCAGCTAATTCGCTCATACTGGGATTTGGGTAAACTGTCTGTAACTGTGTCCATAAACTACCTGCTTTTCCCAGAGGTGGGTACAGTGGGGCTTGAATCCAGATGGATTCTGAACTAAGAGATTTGGAGAGAAAGATTGATCTGGTTCTGTGGTGTGGAAGGGGCTGTTCTGTGTGATGTGCTGCAGGAGTGACAGAGAAGGGGCTTGTTGCTTGGGGAAGCAGCTCAACAGGAAAAGATGCAGACAGGTCTGCACAGAGAGGCTGCAGAGCGAATGCATTCCCAAGGCTGATAGTCTTAATCTACACCTGGTGCCCTTGGTTTATTTTTTTAGGAAATCTGCCAGCTTCCAATGGGTTAGGCATGGCCCACGGGTTGGTTTGCTACTCTGCTTTGAAGGCAAACTACCTGTACTTACTGGGCATTAAAAACATGTTTTTAGTAGAGTGTGCCTGGTTAAGTAGATGGGAAGGGTCTAACAGTTGGGTGAAATTGTTCACACGATGGGGGGAGGCGATTGGGGCAGGTGTGAATTCACCTTCTCCATCACTCCTCAGTAAACTACCTATGGCTGAGTGTGTTCCTGATAACCTAGTTGGATTCTTTTTAAACCTGAGTTTACTGAGTCTTTATTTATTTATTTATTTATTTATTTTCCTGAAAAGACGAACCTTTGTTTTTGTCTTGGAAATCTTTATTAATTGCTTCTACTAAACATATGTGCATCCCTCAGGGGTACTGGTCCCCTTCCCCCACATCAGTCTGTGAACTTTCTTTAACCCAGCCTTTCCTATTCACAAAAATGTCTCTTTGACCTGAGCAATAAAGCAGTTGACCTTTCCACCTCCACATCCCTCATTCATATGCAATTCTTCCAAGATATCTACATGACACAGGCCATCTTTATGGGTGAATACAAAGAGCTGTTAGACCTAACTGCTTTGTGACGATTCATTTCTTTTAAAAGACCTCTGTGTTTTAAAGAGCATAAAATATTGACATTGCTCTTGTTGGCACCTCTGCCTTACCCAGCTTTGTATCCTCCTAGCAGTGACTGAGCGTGCAGGGAATTGGGAAGGCAGGCAGCCATCCTCGGCTATGGTCAGATAAAAAAAAATGGGATGAAGACATACCGCGGGCTCTGACAAATGGTCCTCCTGAAGATAAAAGCTTAAAAGAAGAAAGTAAGTGAAACATCCCACTCCCTCTCTATTTTTGTACTATAAACAGTATCCCTTGGTACAATAAAGAAATGCAAGAGACCATAATTATATTTAGTTCCTTGCAGTATTCCCCAGACCAAGTGCTACAGACACAGCACAAGACTGTCTTTTCAGCAGGAGCTACATCTTGTAGTTTTATGTGGTGTTAAGCTTAATGGCCTTCTAACACTGCTGCTTTTGGAAAGACTTTTGGAAAGGGATTTTGTTTCCTTCACTGTTTAGATTCCTTATATAAACATTTACCTCTGCTAGAAAAATGCAACTCAAAATGGCTGTTTTGTATGTGTGTTATGTTCACTGTGTACAGATGTAAATAATATCAAATGCAGAAGAGAAATGAAGAAGCTAGCCGAATACCTTTTATTTTGAGTAATGAGAAATTTACTGCTACCAGCTGCCATACAGCTTGCAGGCTCCCTACAGTAGAGCCCAGAGCTCTCTTACACTACAGAAAGAATTATGGCTTAAAAAAGGCCAGCAAATAACATTAGTTCCTTTGGTACATGGTATTTGATGCCACCATATATTAATTAAATGTGCTGAGACTTGTTTCCTTCGTCTGATATTATTGTTTATTCCCCACTGTTGCTTTTGTAGAAGACAAGAGACCTTAGTGCCACGGCTGCTTATGTTTGTTCTGCCAAGCTCTGTTTGCTGCAATACCATCTTTATATATCTCATTAAATAGTCAAGGTCAAACCAGCAACTAAGATCTCCTGTATGTGGTTCTCTGTAGGTGACTAAATAAATGAAGATTTCAATAAATGTTTGATGCCCTCCAAGAGAAGAGAAGTAGCTTTCCTTGTTCTTACAGAAAGTTTTAGGCAAGCACCATATTTTTTTTCAGGAAACAGTCAGCCCATAAGATATGTTGAAAGGCTGTCTTGAAACCTAATGCTGCATGAGTACAACACCAGAAGATGTTCATTTAATGAAAATGTTTTTGTTCATATAACCTGTGGGCTCTGATTCATGAAGTAACATTGATCTAATAGGAGAATTCCTCGTTGTGTGGAGGAGAGAGATTTTCCCCTTTGTTTAAAGCACAAGGTTTTGCATGACTGGGCATCAACCCCTATTAATGTTCATATCATTAATGAGTAAAACCTGCAAAGCATGTCAGACCTTTCTCCAACAAAAATCCCTGCAAAGACATGTCTATGGTTATGCCACCCCCTTTCTTTTCGGTCCTCAGGGGCCCCAAAAGAGAGCCATCAGATCTCTGGGAAATCCCTTGCCAGGAGGGAATTCTCAGCAGAGATCTGGCAAAATTATCTCTCTGCCACCCAGTCACAGTTTTTTTTTCTGACTAGGAGCCACTGTGGCCATGCCTGAGGAATTATCGTGCCTGGAGTCTTCCCTTGCTTTACGGTCTCTGGTCATTACATTTCCCAGAGGGACTGATTATTGACTGACAAAACCTGGAGCTGTTTGGGACTGTTGGAGTTTAGGTGTTGAATTAACCACTTGTCAAGTGAGTGAAATGGAAGTATACAGTCATTTGTTTGTTTGCTTGCTTGTTTATTTTCTCCTTTCTCCCCTAGAATGTTTTGTCCAGTCTCACAGTCTCACAGATCAGAGCAATATCAATGAGTTTGGACCATGTCAAAATACAGTCTTGGTTCAAGATCAGGACTAGAGATTAGTTTGGTTTGTATTGTGTGATCAGTTCTAAAAATCAGTTGTCTGACATCTGACATCTGTTCTGCCTGATAGTCGATGGCAAGGGATGGCCCATACTGTCTGTATGAGAAGCTCAGGTGGAATCAGACAGGACAAAATCCTCCAGAATGCAAATAACTTCCCTTTCATCGCTCTCCATTCCACAAGGATAATGGATGTAGAGAGTCTGTTCACTGGCAGATTACCTCAGGATAGAAGGCATAACTGTCTTTAAAATGTAAATGTTCTAAATTTCAAAACAGGACAAAAGCTGTTAACTTGATTGAATGTGAAGCTGGTGTTTGTAGAGAGACTGCTTAAAGTAGATAATAGGATGATGTGAATAAAAAACGTAGTTAAAACTCCAGACTGGGAAGTGAGGGACTCCAAAAGTGGAACTCTTGATGTAAAGACAGATGACAAAATTTCAAAATTTCTTAAGCATATTTGTATGAACACCCATATATTAGGAATTTAGAAAAGAAATATAATCAGCAACAATTGGAAAACTGGTTGTTACTTAATGCCCCTTCTGTTAGTTCAAGCTGAAATCTGTAGTGTTGTTCCATTCATTCCGTGACTATTCCATTTTCAGAAGTCAGTATTTTGTGCTGATTTACCTACGATGAGTAAGTGAGCTACTATAGACAGGATAGGTATGAATAGCTTCCATTATGTGCTATGTCAAAGAAGAAAAGTTGCATTGACAGTATCATGAAATGTAGGTATCCAGTAATTAACAGTTTTGGTAAATGGGTATAATGCTGTGTATAATGCTCTTTAAAACTGCAGTAGCAATTCTGTTTCATTCTGAATATGATTACAACACATAAGTAAAACGCCACAGCTCTCTCTCACTCCTGTAGCTGGCAGAAGTTTTCTATTTCAATGATCCATGGAGTTAGTGTCTTGGTCCCTATGCCAGCATATCCCTTGCTAGCTTCAGAAAATATTGCATGTCTGAACCTCCATCTGGCAAAAATAAAATGGACGATTAGCATAATTAGACTAATAGGCACTTTCAGAATATTTTTGTGGCTAAATGTATTACAAGCCATTGAGTGATGCTTTTGTCTATACCTTGACCAAAATGGTTCCAGATGTTTTATATTCATTCATTTTCCCTATGATCAGAGCATCCAGTTTGTATGAAGCATCAAAGAACATCCCTTTTCCCCCTTTTTCTTGCCAGAAAACAAATAGAAGCATTATGACCATTACAGAGATGATGCCTGGACTGATAAAAGTGAAGCATATATTTAGGGCCTGGGTAATAGTTTATGTTTGGCAGATTTACTTGGGGAGGGGAGGGGGAGGAAGCCAGAGGAAAAGTAGTCTATAAATGAAGTTTGCTATGTTACTATACTTTGTTACTCTAAGTAGCTGTACCCTGAGATAATGTCAGTTAGGTCATAGCCTGTTGGTTGTGGTTTCTAGAGCTGCCGGTTCTAGCTCTAGTTCTCACTGCTGCCACATATGGATGATAAATAGAGAGAAATAAAAGCAAATACAGGCTGGCTGACTTTGTATTAATTTGTTTGTTTGTTTGTAGCAAAATCAAGCAAATCCTTGACAACATACCTGGGATTTTTAATGATTTTAACAGTGATACATTTCTGAAAATTGCCACTCAACTTCAGGACTTGGTGAACTGAAATTGTTTCACAGCCTCCCTGGTGTGTAGGTTGCAAAAAAAAAAAAAAAAAAAAATCCTGGCTGTGCAAAAAGGAGGCTGAATCACAAGTAGCATCAGGCAGCCTGGAACAGACCTTTAAAAACGAGAGACGTCTTGTACCATTTGCCAAACAGTGGGGAAAGTGTGAAGATGACTAAAATGATTCAAAGCCCTTTTAAAAGCCCTCGCATGCCTCATCATGTTCATTTTTACAGAGAGTAATTTACTCCCACCACAACTTTTTGTTACATTCAAATGGAAACTTGAAACCTGCTGTTAAGTTTGTGTAGTACTAGTAGAAGACACTACCCCTGATATTGGAAAGCTTCATCAGCCATCAATTTTGAATAGGATTCCAGGGAGAAAGGGTATTGTAAGAAATAGATTTTATGTTTGCCTCAAGAAAGCAGGAGCTAAACCTCTCTCCATGCTCATTCAAGGCACAAGTCTACATACTGTAATGGATTACTGAATTAGAATCTCAATCCTTCTCCCACCTCAGGAACTGTCACCAGAAATTTGAATTAATGTTGAGTAAGATTATGGAAATTAGTCTACAGTGATGAAGAAGGACCAGCAGAACAGTAAGATGAGGAAAAAAAAAAATGTTGCCTGGTGCCTATTTTGTCCTGTTTTATCTATTTTGATTGGATTTAAGTTAGCAACTTTCAGTAATTGCTACAAGACTCCATTGCTCCTTATCACACCCCAGGTAGCAGTTACTGCAGCTCATACATTTTCTAAAAGATAAGGAAAAATAGTGTGGAAAAAAAAAAAAAAAAAAGTTATTTACTTCCAACAATAGATAATTTATTTTCAGTGATAGATCACCTATTTTGCTATCAGTTCAACACACTGAGCAATGTAACACTATCTGTTTTTAGATTTCTTACTGAAGTCAATGGAGAACTCTCAAAAGCTGATAGTGTGATAAGCTCCTTTGTAGTTTTATTCTTGATTTCTGGGACAAATACCATCAAGTACTGAGGAACTGTGGAAAGTTAGTCTCCTGAGTTTTTCAGAACACTGATAAAGTTTTATCTTCATCGACAAAAAGAGTAATCTCAGAGTAGATAATTTCCTGTCTGTTATCTTCCTGGCAGTTATTGCTATCTTTTTCTTTGGTTGGTCCTTTGTATTTGGTGTGCTAAATTCAAGAGCTGTTATTGTATAACTGACACATTAATCATTTATATTTGTCTCTCTACAATGTATGTTATTCTTTTAGTTTCTGTGACCTGATAGAACCACAGCCTAGCCAATAATAAGCAGAGGTGCGGGACATTAAACCGAATAAATAAATAAATAAATAAATAAATAAGGGACAGATAAGATGCTCCGTAACATTTCTTTAAAGCTTATAAATTTCAACTTTTCAACACAGTTCTGTAGATAATTAGAAAGTATTAGGACTGACCCTGTCAGAGTCCCACCTAAAACAGTATATTCAGTTTGAATAGATAAAACATGGATGACTGAGTTTTTATTGGGAGTTATGAATCTGTTTGAAAAAAAAGCTTGTGTTTTGCCAAAAATAGGAATAATGAACATGGCCCGTGACACTTCAAGTTTTATGGAACCAAATAAACAGCACATAAACAGTGACAAAGGACTTGGTGCATAGTCACACAGTGTTGTCCACAGTGTGTGCCACTTTTCAGAGGCCATAGCTGCTTCATATCCAGGGTCTACCTTTACACGCTGGAAATAATCACAAAGCTGACTGTCAACTTCCACTGTAGCTTTTTATGTGCCATACAAGAGACCAAATGTTCCCTGTGCTTACACCATCTGGATTGCTTTTGTCTTGTGGCTATTTTTCTATCAGTGAACTTTTCAGAAGTTTTCTCTGTCCAGAAGAACTATGAACATAATCTCAGGTAAATCTCCTCTGGTAACCCAGTCCCAGAATCTGTCATCCCCTTAGAAAATAAACTGGAATTAGTTCCAGAGTATCTTCTTGACACTGTGGATGTAGAAATAGGTTTAATTAGGTGGTCTTAGATGACCAGGTGGAAAAAAGCACTGAAAAAAAAAAATATTGACAGACATCCTTGACAGCACAGCTCCTGCCAAAACACCAGCAGGATTCAGAGCAGGCACAGAAATACAGCCATAAAATGGACTTCAGGACGCATGCATTTTTTGGCCCGTGTTTTAAAGCCCTAAATTATGGAGCACTATGAATGTCTCTCTGTGAAGGAAATTTGTGGCACTGCTGCCATTTATCATCATGAGAAAAAGCCCAGATTTCATGTGCAAAAATAACCCACAGAACTCATAACCGGGGAAAGACTAAATAAAGGACCCTTGATGGACATCTGGGAACAGAGGTAGACAGATTCTAATTTGTCCTTAGGATTTTTGGTTGGTGAAATTCCATTGCAACAAATCCCCATTGTGTGCCAGCTTTTGTTGTTAAATCTATTTTTATTAACATGAAAAATGAAATAATCTCAAGGCCCAGGAGTAATCTGTTCAGTGTCTCACGTACACATGCTGTATTTTCAGATTTGCTGAAAGAAAAACAACACTTGCCTTTCCAGAATGCTCTCTTCCCTACCTTCACTCTGCAGTGATTAATTGCAGTTCAATTTCAGCTCCTTGGAACTGAGAATTTATAATAGAAATACTGCACAGCGTGCTACTTTTGTCAACTCTGCATATCCAGACTGGGCTTGTTGCAGTAGGTTTGCTGTGCAAGAACTGAAGCTGCTGAGGATATTTTCAACCTTCTAAGTCTGCAGAGATCTTGAGTCATGGTATTCATAGGGCTGGTGGTAGATACAGCAGAATGAAGGAGGAAAGCTCTGTGCTGCAAAGCTGACTTTAAGCAGAGGCTCCATGAACAGTGAGTGCTACTACCTGGCTCTAACCCAGATTCCCCCAACTGTTTCAAAGGGCCGAGAGCCCTCATTCTCTCCAGCAGGGCTCTGTTGCTCTTGCAATTAGTGTCTCATTTCTGAGTGCTGGAAAGTAAAAGTAGTGCCATAGTTAATGTATGAGCCTTGGGTTTTATTTCTGATTGTGTAGTTTATATATTTGAAAATCACTTTTATTTCTGTGCTTGTTACAGTCAGCTATTACAAAAACTGGTCTATGGGGCAGTGTCCCTGCCCATGGCTGGGGGGTTGGAATTAGATTATTTTTAAGGTCCCTTCCAACCCAAACCATTCTGTGATTCTGTGGTTCTATGAAATACTTGGATTTTGTCCACACTGCTGTCTAGAGCACTAAAGCAACTCAGTTACATGGAAAAGGACAGCACAATAGGCAAGGGAATTGGTCTCCTAACCATGTCATGGAAGCAAGTTGCTATCCCTCAGCTGCTCTGCTGTGGTTTGCTTCTCTATTGCTTTGGAAGTAGCCTTTTATTTATTTATTTATGTATTTATTTTTATTTTTTTTCCTGTCACGCATACTGCAAGTAGTTTTTCATAGCATCCTGGGCATCCTGATGTACCAGGCTCTGTATGTTTGAGATGGGGAACTTGAGATGAAAATGTATATTGAGAGGTAGATTTTACAGGGGTCCTAGCAGAGGATAAGAGATAAATGGTAGGAGGCTGTAGGAGCTGGGAAAGTGCATGTTGTTGTATGAGACCTGAAGCAAGGTACAGGGAGGAAAGTGTCAGTGGTAGTTGCTGTATGAATTTTGCACGTGAATCTCAGTGACAGAGGGACAAAGAAATATGGTATTGAGAAAGGTGTGAAAAGAGTGGGTGACAATTATTTGTCTCACAAACAATTTTTTTCCCTGCTGGAATCTTGACATATTGTCAGCTTTAAATATGCCTCAGCAATTTTTCCTACTAAATCAAAAGGAAGGTGCTGGGCAAGAGGACTGATGCTTCAATGGTGTCACTGCAGGTTGTGCATGTCAGTATAGTTTTCCCTTCATGTTGTTTTGCAATGCTGCCAACATTCGCAAATTATTTCCAGCTTAAAAATAATATGTCTAAAAACATCTCTTAAGAGGAAATTGTTATTTTGCCTTGTGTTAAGAGAAAATACTGGTGGGATTAAAAAGAAGATAAGGTCCTAATCCTCTCTTTATGGTTGGTGAGATCTCTTTCTTTGCATTTATCTGTATGTTGTTAGTACTCTTTACTTGAGGTGTTCAGACCAAGGTAGGTTAAAATTGCTTTATTGATTGGTAGAGATCACTGTGAACACTAACTAATAACACTGGGGTGCCATGAAGGCATAAATAGTTGTCTTCCTACACTGCACTGCAGAAATAACATGTTTAGTCAGTTTTCCTTTTTCTCTGATTATTTTTAGCCTTGGCTGATAGTAGCATAAGTTTTAACAAAGTGCTAGATTTCCCTACCTGACAGAACAGGCAGACAGCAGGTTTTGAAATAGGATGAAAGAAGCATAGTAACTTTTTAGATACCCATAATGAGCCAGGTCACAAGATGTATGTACATAGAGTACGTACCTATTTCTATCAAACCGTGCTCCCTTAAAGTTAGGCTCTTAAGGTTATTTCTGAATTATTCATTAAATGTAGATTAGGCTTGCTGTCTTAATCAAGTTTGCAGGCTGTGAATTTCCTAAGAGTCTAGCGTCATTAGCTCTTAAGTCACTGGGAAGTCAATGTCTAGGAGTGATGGTTGTCTATGACAGGACTGCTTGTTACTTGGCTCCCTATCCCTCTTGGGCAATTAGCTTTATTTGAGTCCTTGAAACATCCTTTAATAAAGCTTTTTTTGAATGGCAAATGTATGGCTTCTGAGATGCAGGGTATTTTTTGCTGGAGCAGACATATGACCCAGTTTTAGATATTTCACTGTCTATTATTAGTAAAGAACATTTCAGAAGGTACTTTTTTGATCAAAGTGCAAATGACTGAAGACAAAGGTAGAGCAACTATTAACTAAATACAAAATATTTTGCTTGGCTTGGTATGGGTGATTTGTTTTGGGTGACAAGTAATATATGGGTTTTGTATTTTGGTCTCAGAATGAAAAAAATAAGCACTTTTCGAAGGTTTATATTACTGAAAGTGTGACACGTTGACAGAAAAAAAGGCTTTTCCTTCTTATGAATTGGAGCTGACATTTATCACACAGCCAGATATATTGCAGTAGCTAGACACAACGCCCAGAGTCTAGTAACGCACTATTCATGTGTTGGTATTATATAACATAATTATTAATTGTGTTGTTGTTACTACACTAATTATTACACTAACATAAGTATTCCTCAGAATGAAAATCATCTCAGTATCCCACAAGCTTAGATATTTCTTCCTGTTTGCTATTTTTCTTTCTGGAAGGCAAAGATTTTTCAATCTGTCTTCCTTTAACCTAGATAGCAGTGCAGTGCTTGCAAAATCCTCTGAGAAATAAAAATGGATTTTCATGTGGGAATGATCTGTAATTTCCATTTACCTGGGAACTCTACAAGGATTAGATAACTAGATGGAAATAGAGATTTACTCAACAAAAATCAAGAACTGGATCCTGCAGATTGCTTAAGAGTATAATTAGGTTTCTTCACATCAACAGTCATACCAGCCCAGCTCACTCCTATTCAGATAGAAGCCATCTCTGGATCAAGAAATTGAGAGATTTCAGCAAGGCTAGTTTTATCCTGTTACCTCTTAGATTGTGATCTTGGAAAACATTTGGGAACTTGAGGTCCTAGTATGGATTTTGAGGTCATGCAGACATCATCTGATAAGCATAGCTACATTGGTGACCTCTCTATTGAATCTAGGGCACTCTGGTTGCCTTGTAAAGCAGGAATCTGTACAACCTGTGAACTTTCTTGTCTTTAAGGTTATAAATAGATATATATTTATACTGTGTTTATAAAGTGAAAACAGGCACCTGACTCACAAGTCCTGAAAACAGCTCACTATGCATGGTAATGGGAACAATATGGTAATGGGAACAATATAGTCCTCATTTTGTGTTCATGTCCTTAGGGGATGTCTGTGAAGCCAGAGTAAAAACAAAGAGTATTTCTTCTGGTCACCTTTACTATAGGTGATTCCTCCATCCTATTCTCTTCCAACCATTCCTCAGGATAAAACTCTAACCTGAAATCTGAAGGAACAGGACTCCTGACCTTTCAGGTATTCAGATTCCTAACTCTACCTCTCATGGAAGGAAGAAGAAAGTGTAACAAGACAATGGAATTTCAGTCAATGGGTGGAATTGCTAATGTCAGTGATAAGCCACACCACAGTTTTCATGATCAGGCCATAATTTTTTATATTTTTTCTCCCATACCCTTGTAAAGTGATGAGTTCTTTTCCAGAGAGAGAGAGAATATTAGGAAATGTAGAACAGAACATGATATTTAAGAAGTCATACTAGGGACATTTCACTAATTTTGGGATTACTGCATATTATGTCTGTATTTTTTTTCATTCGTTGAATGGTTGCTTATGTCTCTAAAATTATTTAAAATACCTCAGTTTCCAAATGCTGTCTGGGTATGATTGGTTTCCGTTACTAGTCATAGCATTTAGGAGAGTCTGATGCACTTCTACAGAGTAGGAGGAAAAGATGTTTACCACCCTCCTTTAAGCTGATCTGCAAAATGCTGTCCTTTCAAAGCTTCCTCAGGAGGAGAAGTGAGGATGATTTTTTAAGCCACATTTCACACACACACACACACACACACCATTGTTTCTCATTTCCTTAATATATCTATTTTTCTTCTCTGGGCATGCTTATTCATGGCTCCAATGCAACGTAAAAAAAAAAAAAAAAATGCTCAGTGCAAATATTTAGAGACCTTTCAGTTTTGATTTTGATTCAAGGAATACATTTCTTAAGGGTGGCATCTGAAATTAATGTAATTAAACTATTTATAGAGGACTTTTTGAAGAAATACAATTAATAAAGTGTTGAAGAAATGCATTGTCCAAATTCCAATATCCTGCACCACCTGCAATTTAATTTTCCTTTTAAATAGTCTTATGTTCTTCCTGTATCAATTTCAAGTAAACTTGTTGAAGAAGAGTTGAGGCAGAAGGAAGAGGAAGTTCTTGCCTGTCCTTTGAGTAATTACAAAAGGTATTCTGCTGCTACACAGTCATGCAAAATGAGCTCTTTAGCTGTCCTTGCTCCTTCCATTTGGAAAGGGCACTCCAATTCCACAGTCCTTCCCTGTGGAGCAGGGTAAGAGAGTCATCCCTACACTTGCCTGCTTTTTCCTCAATATTTTGGGTGGCACATAATCAGCAAAGAGGAGTCTTGGCTAGTCTTGGGTTCTGCTTCTTCCACTGATATACCCTGCAAGTGGAGTCCTCCCACATCACTTTAAGTCTTCATGTTTTGGAGTGAGCTGAGCCTTTGGGCTTGGCCTTTAGCTGGTTACGGTCTTGTAAAGCAGCATTCAGGAGAGAGAGCCTAGCTCTGCTTTCTGTGACCTGTCAGCCTTGGCACGTCTGTCATGCCTCTCAGAGACATCCCTTGTAATCTTTTTCTGTCTGCATTAGCCCTGGTCCAAGGATTCTACTGGTATCAAGGCACACATTCTTTTTCTTTTGATCTTGGGGCTTCACTGATATAAGGTGGTCAGTACTGTGCAGCAAATTTTCCAGGTCCTTCAATGCTGAATGATGTTACAAGACTCATTAAAACCTGCCCCTCAGGATAAAGTATTAATATCCACCTGTCTGCTCTAATCGCTTGTTTATTACATACTGTCTCCATGTATTTCTTCTCTGTTTTAGGGTGTGAGTTCAAAACAGCAGTGATTGCTTCTTGTCATACACATACAGGATGCCTCACACAATACAATGTTACAAAATAGTGCTTATATACAGTCTTTTTCAAAAGGTCCTGAGGATATCTTTGTGTTGTTTAATACGGTGCAGTGCTGATCAAAATTGTCTCTCTTCTGGGATTAAAAACAACATTGCTACACCACATCAGTGCTGAGCTCTGCCTGAGCAAACCATCAGTGGCATCCAGGCAGCACAGCCGCCCTTCAGCCCTTCACCATCATACTGAAAGAGGAAGCATGACAGCGCCACAGCTTCCATTTGCAAAGCAGATTAAAAATATATCAAGCACTGCAAGCAGCCACCACCAGATGCTGGCTGTGTGAGATTCTGTGCTTTGGAAGAGGAGGTGGCTGATGTTAGAGGGTCCATGGGAATTTTTCAATAAAGCCACTGCCTGCACTTTCATCGCTGCTTGTTTCTGTGATATTTGATTTGACACAGCTGTTGCTTGCAGGGCTTTTCTTTGAAGGGTTAGGAAATCCTAAAGCTGTCATTTAGTGAGTGATACTCTTCTATAAACTGTCTGGACTTCTATAAATATTGCTGACTCCATGCAGGGCATTATTATCTAATCTCCCAGGGAACATCTCTAATCACAGTCTACCCGCCCTTGTCAATCTAGGACACATCAAACCCTTAGAAACAGCAATGGAGAAATCATAAAATGTTCTAACACATGGAGCTGGCAGACAAGTGCGAGACAAGATCACAAACTGTGCAAAATGAACAGTCGCAACTGAACGTGCTTCTCTCTTTCCCCCATCAAACTGGTAGCTGAGTGACTATGACTTCAAAATAACACTGGCCTTCTTCTTTTCCTTTTTTCTTTTAAGTAAATTTCCCTTTAATCAGAGCTGCCTATCTGTCAGTAACACAATTGCCTGCAGTGGACAAAACATCAACTTGTGCTCCATGATGAAAGTGGTCTCTTCTTCATTACGGATTCATAAACAGTTTTCCAGTTTAAATCGGTTTGATCGTGGTGTTAGAATGGGTGTTAAGTCTGACTGTGCAACAGTTCCAAGGCCTAATTATAACTTCTTTATATAAGTCAATAATGAAGGAGAATAGAGGTCAGGAAGAAGAGCTGGATGGTTCTATTCACGTCTCTGTATCAAACTCATCATTCAGGAAATGGATCATGAATGCTAGGGAAATTGTTTTCTTCATCTCTGAGTTAGCCTTAGCATATATGTCCTCCTTAAAATCACTACCCATTGTACAAGAGCATAACTGCAAAGTGTGAGTCTGTGAACAGCCCACATAACATTTTATGTTGGAGAAGGATTTTGTGAGAATTTTGGGGAAGGGTCTAAAAGATTATCCACTTTGAAATAAAATAAACAAACTAAAAATGAAAAATATGTATGTATATATGAAGACCAGTGTTCCCTGGTAGACCACACAGGTAAGACATTCAGAAGGCTCTGCATGTATGTCATGTATATGACATACAAACAGCATCTTGCATTGTCTGGTTGAACACAATATATTTCATAACCAGCAGATGCAAACATACAGCACTGGCAAGATTCCAGGTAAACAGACTCATGCAAGCAAGATGATAAATATACAGCTGATTTTCGTTGTCTTTGCTGTTGTTATTTATGGAGCAAGCTCGAAGTGTGACAAAAGTTGATCAGAACAAATGGGAGAACATGGAGCCACATTTTCAAAATTATTTTGTTGTTTTAATGAAGACCAGACTGTTTCCAGCCTCTGTTACTTTCAAAGATCGCATTCAGTATTTCTGCCCCAGTGGGCTGATTTTTGGTGTGAAACAAGGGTATCATATGATAAGTTGGTCTGATATATGACAGTGCACTACGATGACAGAAAATTACAGAAATTGAGTTGTCCATCCTTTTACTAGAGGCATGCCTATTTTATTTTCTTTCCTTTTTTTTTAAACAAACAAACAACAACAACAAAAAAACTACAGTGGTCTCATTCTCAGTGTATGATTCACACCCTGGCCTGCAGAAGCTACTTTGCAAGTCTTGTAAGCAGCAGCTTTTTGCAACAGCAATTCCCTATTGCAACACCCATACTGAACTCAGTCATGTAATGTGACTGAGTGTCCTGGGAGTGTGTTCCACAAGCATCAGTGTGCACCTGTGCCTGATATGCACTCTCTTCTGTGCCTCATCACGTCTTCTAGGTACCTTCTTATGAGCCCTGTGGAAAGGTCCATTCCAGGAGGATTTTAAATAAAATCATGGCTATTGTCACTATTGCTTACCTGACATATTAAAAAATAAAATAATAAATAAGTAAATAATAAAATAGCACACACAAACACACCAAAACAGCTTCTGGGGAGGCTGGAATGCCTGTCCTTGTTACAAAGAATGTGTTATGCAACTGAGTGAACTGTTACAAGATGGAGACAAGGATTCCCAATTTTCACCTTATCATTAGGTTAGAGGCAAATCACACTCACCATAACACTTACGAAGCATCCAAGCACTGATATTGGAATTCCAGCTGGGACAGGGATACTTAGATGTATAGCACTATAACAGCTAAGAGCTTGGGTGGTTACCAAGCTGTGTCTGGCATCCCTACATCTGACTAAAGCTGTCATTGTATAAATATCAGGGCAAGGGACATGGCTGCTTCTCAATGACTGTTAGGTGGCTTAACTCTCTCATTCACCTGGAGAGACACCACAGAAACATTTATGTGCTGTAAACTTATGCTGTGGATTATTTTAGGTAGCTTGTTCAGTTAGCCTTACACCAATTCTAAAAGCAGTGCTCCAGTTTTCCTTTGGCTGGGGTCGCCTGAACTCCACAAGTGGCCACACAGTGGGACTGTGTTTCCACCAAAAAAAATCCACTGTGTCTAAAGATGTGCTTCTGCACAGGCTCCAATGTGGATCTTGATACTGCTGAGCAGCTGAGTGTATTCCTTGCCAACCTTTCTAAACTAAGTGAGGCAGATCTCTTTCCCCTTGCAGGTGCTGGCCATGTGCTCACAACACACCTATGGCATTGGACCACGTATCAAATATCATCAGAGAACAATGATAGCAATCTCACTTTTTCTTTAGTTCAGTGTCTAGAGTACATAACAGGGACATCTTCCAGATAGAGTTTTAGTCCTATTGTCTACAGGGTAATGTCCTAATTACAAAGCTGATATGGGTCTTCATTAGTCTTACCTTTGGTAGGTCCGTATGTGCACGGCATCTTCACTGAATCAGCAGAAGAGAGTGCAAATTCAGGAGTGAATGCAAAAATAAGTAACTTTCTAACACAGTAACATCTGTCAACAAGAGAAGAGAGGGATGGCTCAAGTCATAATCTCAGTCTTTGAGTATGAAATATGATTTCATGAGTGGTGTTCCTCAAGGGTTTCTGTTGGGACTCTGGTACTATTTCACACCTATGTTGGTGATGCGGACAGTGGGATCGAGTGCACCCTCAGTAAATTTGCCGATGACACCAAGCTGTGTGGTGCAGTCGACACACTGGAGGGAAGGGATGCCATCCAGAGGGACTTGGACAGGCCTGAGAGGTGGGCCTATGTGAGCTTTTTGAGGTTCAGCAAGGCCAAGTGCCAGGTCCTCCATGTGGATTGAGGCAATCCCAAGCACAAATACAGTATTGGGTAGAGAATGGATTGAGAGCAGTGCACTTGCAGCCCAGAAAGCCAGCCAACCGCATCCTGGACTGCATCAAAAGCAGCACGGCCAGCAGGGCAAGGGAGATTGTCCCCCTCTGCTCTGCTCGCATGAGACCGCACCTGGAGTGCTGCGTTCTGGTCTGGGGCCCCCAGCACAGGAAGGACATGGCCCTGTTGGAGTCCAGAGGAGGCCATGAGGATGCTCAGAGGGCTGGCACCTCTCCTATGAAGACAGGCTGAGGGAGTTGCAGTTGTTCAGCCTGGAGAAGAGAAGGCTCCAGGGAGACCTCACTGCAGCCTTGCCATTCCTGAAGGGGGCATACAGGAAAGGTGGGTAGGGACTTTGTCTGGGGATGCAGTGAAGATACAAGGGGGAATGGCTTTAAACTAAAAAAAGGAATTTTTACATTAGATGTAAGGAAGAATCCTTCACTCTGAGGGTGGTGAGGCACTGGCACAGGCTGCCCAGAGAATCTGTGGATGTCCCATCCCTGAAAGTGTTCAAGGCCAGGCTGTATGGGGCTTTGGGCAACCTGGTCTGGTGGCAGTTGTCCCTGCCCATGGCAGGGGGTTGAAATTAGGCAATCTTTAAGGTCCTTTCCAACTTAAACAGTTCTATGATTTTGTGATTCTATACTTTTTTTTTTTTTTTTAATTTCAGCATTTGTTAGAACTTCAGAAGTGTTTCCAGGTTTTTACCCTTGCCATTAGGCAGAAGTTCACATTCTTTGTCATGCGCCAGCCTATTTAAGCTGTACAGGTACCACTGGAAATACCACTTCTCAGAAAGCTTTATTACCTACTAGTTAAGATATCACAATTGTCAAGATACCAGTTCAAATTTGAATCTCTGAGGCTTTTATATTTTGTTTTTTAATGTTGGAAATGCCATAACATGTATTCCTTATGCAGAGAGTAGGGTTGCCATCTCTGAGCAAGTTGTCATGCACAGTTCCAGGTTAAAGGGTAGTTAGTGTTTATGACAGCAAAAAAGCACTTTGCTGCAGTTTCAGCAAAATTGCTGAAATAAGTAGGTCATATGCCCATATGTCTCCATCCATAGAGATACTCAAAAGCTGTATGGGCACAGGCCTGGGCAACCTGCTCTAGGTGACCTTGCTTGAACAGGGGGATTGGACCAGATGACCTCCAAATGTCTCTTTCGTCCTCAACCTTAATGTGATTCTGTGATTGTTTCCTACTAGCTTGCTTCAGCAGCTTTAAAACAGAATGTGTTGGATCTAAAACTCTGTGCTGTCATATAAGGGCAACATTTATGCAACCAGTATGGGAGAAGCCCATTCTGCGGTATGATTTTGTTCAAAATTCTTGTGAGGGTATCTCTTACATGGTCAACTTCAAGGAAAATTTGTAGTGGTGGCTCAATACCACTACTTCCTTCTGCTATCTGTCAAACAGCTACTTAGAGAAAATGTCCTAACATCCACATAACTTTGTGTTCATCTCCAGTATCATTGAAACTCATTCCTGATATACTATATGTTTATTAATTATGTTTAATATGCAGTGGTGAACAGATTAGTAACTCCTTTTCTGAATTTAAATAACAGATTGGAAGCAAAAATATAAGTATAGATTTATTAGAGAAGTTATCTAAAATACATTATTATTTCCCTCTTTAAATTAGAGCATATATTATTTCAATGAAAAGATACTTTGTATTCTATGGTAATAACAATTTTTAGAGATAATACTTAATTTAGGACATTTTTAATTAAAAAAATTCAACATACTACCATTAAGACATAATGTTGTTGATAGCATGGGTAAAAGTGTAAAACGGTCTTAAAAATATTTACATGTCAGTTGCTTAAAATCTAAATCTAATTCTCAATATTCATTTTACCTTTCTTCCTCATTATACTTTTTTTTTTCCCTAAAGCATACCTTTATTCTGTATTCCTGTGCTTTTGACAAAGCTTCAAGTTATCATTAGTTATGTGTACTACCACACCTGTGGATGAGGTTTCTTAGAATGGCTTATTTTTCTATCACCATATGCTCTCCCAAACAGCCAATGTATTGTAATACCAAAGTTGTCAGTCACAGTAATTCATCAAAATGCACACAGCCCACCCCCAGGCTTCCCCCAGCCCCACACATAAAGAACCTATTCCTGTTTGGCCAAGAACCTTTCACATTTCATCAGCTGGCATTTTTGATGCAGAGAGAAAGAAAGAATGGACCTGGGAGACAAGATGTTGCCAGGGCACACATGGCAAAGATTTGATTTGTGCTTAGCAAAAAGGGTTCCTCATAAACACAGCAATTCCTAGCACACTGAGCACTGAGGTTACTGAAAGGAAGCTCTGACTTCTCTGCTCTTCAAGGGCTGACATGGGCGCCAGTTGTCCACCATGTGGCACACGGGCTCATTCTCAGCATTGAAGCAAAGGCCACGGAGTTTGCACATCTGTGGAAAAAGGCACAAACATTCTCAAATGCACACTCGTTTCAACAGGCCTACCTGAATTACACACCATAGGCCTGAGCCAGAGGTCCAACTGAAAGTTTCATTAGCACTAATGGTTTAGAGGTGACATCACCATCCATGTAACTCTGCACGTCATCCACACCATTTCCGGCCCAACACAGGCTCTCCTGGCAACAAAATATCCTATAAAGAACTAAGGTGGCACAGAAAACAAAGACCTAGCACACGTTTTCTGAACTCTGTGCACAAAGAGCTGTTTGTCCTCAGTCTACATCTGAATTGAAACCCTTTCAGAGCCCTTTGGAAGCTGTACTGTTTCAGCTCTTTTGGAAGTTGAATTGCTTTGTCCACTTGATATTTAAAAACAAACAAACAAAAAACATCCTTGGGTACAAATTAAAACAACCAAATTAATTCAAGATATCTTGATTTCCATATACTGTGAGAAGGAAAACTGTTCCATATCAACAGGAGCGTGCTGCAAGGTCTTAGAGTAAGGTGTTTGTCCTAAAGTGAAATTGGTGTTTGCATAGTGTGACATAATAAAAGCACCTTGATGTCTAAGCGAGCATCTACAAAACTACTTAAAAGAAGACTGTGTCAAGAACCTGCCCCAAATATGATCTCACAAGCCAATTGGAACTGCTGACAGAAATATGTAGGAGGGATTTTGTATGAGTCAGACTCCAAGTCAGGCTTTCCTTTATTGAGCTAGGAAGACCCCAAGCCAGTGACAAGCCCAGGAGGCCTTTACCTTCAGGACCCAACAGGAATGAAGTTCAGAGCTCAGCCTCTACCAGGAACTGTCACGGCAGCAAATGATAATGGACTCACTACACAGAGTCCACTCATCCAGTTTTTATCTATCTTTAGAAAACCAATTCTACTTAAATCCAGTGTCAATGCTCTGCTTTATGGTTTCTTGTTTTGATTAGTTTTGTAATGAAAAGGCAAGCTGCCACACGCACTGTTTTGATCTCAAATTCATCTTTGAAATGTCGATTGTAATATGGAGGGGTGTGTGTGGGAGAAACAAGTGGTGTCGTTTACCACTTGTAGGTGGTGGAAGTAGGTGTAGTAGGAAAAACAACTCTATTTTAATGAAAATGCTCCTGCCCTATGATAAAACCATATTTGCAATCCTTGGATCAGCAATACCAATAGTTTAAAATAATCAAACAGTGTCAACTTAAAAGTTGCAGCTTATGAATAGCAATCATTGCTACAATTACTATTTCCAATAGTTCTTCCTTGACATTTATTCTATCTTTTATCATGTTATATACCAACAGAGCAGTTGCACTTTTTTCATATCAGCTAAATAAAACTCCTAGAATTATGTGTATAGTTTTAGCATGGGTGCCATTCATGAAAGTGATTTAAAAGTGTGAAGGGTAAACTAAAGCCCTCCAGGGCTAGCTTATATTTATAGGCTCCAGATTCTATTTATATCTTCCAAGCACACAGATGCAAACCCAAGCATAGAATCTTGCCTCTATGTAATTTCATTAATGGATGGTGCAGAAAGCTAGGGCCAGGAGTGATTTAATCTGCATAAGCTCCTTCCCACTAGGAAGGTTCTATCCTCTTCAAGCTGCACAACAGAAAATGGGATTTTTTTCAGACAGCAGACTTTAGAATCTGCAAGTTTTCTCTCCTCCAAACAAGGCAGTTTTGTTAGGATTGTCACAATTCTGCATGGGATTTCCCAGTCTGTTCTGTGGTGAATAGTCCTTGTAAAATGAGTTCTGTGTATCCTGGAAATGCTGGAAGATCTCAAAGATCTACAAACTAACTACAGATCTACAGTGTGTGACTGCAAATGCGGAATAAATGTTCTTCAGATGCTTGGTAAACCCAGTATTTTCAGGGCAAGTACACTCAAATAGGTAACTGTGTGTGCAGCAAACTTGCTGATGCTCACAACACATGCTAGACTTACTCTGCATGTGTAACTGGTCCTCTCATGCATCCTACGCTTTTCCTAGATTTTTTTTTTTTTAAGCACATGGCAGCTCCAACCTGATTAAATTTTTAAAACTCCTCACATTTTGCCTGGACTGTGTCCAAATGGAGGACAACCTTACATTTTACATCAACCTCTAATTCCACACACAGTAGAGCTTGCCAGAAGAGCATAACCAGCTCAGATATATATTTTCGACATGTGACCCTAGCTAATAGCCTGCATAGCTCTGTAGTAGCATAAACTGCCATTTCAAAGATCACTTGCACAGCTGAACCAAAGCAATCGATATCATACCAGTCGGTGCACACCTATTGGCACAGTCCCCTGGAGACCTACCTGCTCAGGGCTGACAGTGATGGGCTCCTTCAGAACATGCCAGATCACACATTCAAGCAGTGGTGGAGTGGTCAGGGAACCAGGGTATGTCCAATAGTCTCGACATGCAGGAAGCAGTCCAGTAGGGTCAAAATTTGTGAAAGAAGCTTGCTTCCCCTACAAAAAAGGAAAGTAGGCAGGCTATTGTCAAGGGAGAGACAACATACACCCACCAAGCTTGTCATTGTAAAGTCTTCTACAGAAGCTCCATGTTTGGAGGAAGGGAGAAATGGAGTTTAGCATACAGTGTTGAGTGCTTCTTACACTACACTTGGAATTATGTACCGGGAGTCTGTACTTTAAGCACTATATTTCATATTTTTTAAGATTTTCAAGACATTTCAGCATTTCAAATGTTGAACTTATGGCCTTTTCCTTTACAGCTATGATCTGACCCTGCTTGAAGGAACAATGAGATTTCAGATACCATGGACTCTGACACTACTGGAAATACAGAAACTGGGAGACCTGTTGGAGTGTCCACTAACGTAAATGGCAACATCCATTTATGTCAAAGGGAGCCTGATGACAAAGATTTCAGCAGTCTTGTGTTTTACCTTTCTTGTCCACATATCTCATTGACAAAGGCTTTAACCCACTATGAAGGTACCTACTTACTCAATAAATACCTTTAGTTACTCATTACTCAACTCATTAAGATCACATACGTGCTTCATATTATTTAAAATATAGAAAGGCTTTTTTTTTCCCCTAAGAGTTTTATCCTGATTAAAATTCGCATCTGCAAGCTGAATCCTACCCTATAGATTCAAATGCAGCTGACAGACAGAAAATGTATTAATGGAGATAAAAAATGATCACCATTTCTAGTATTATCTGTCCTTTATCGTAACTTAATTTGAATCTGTTTTACATTTAGGATTACAGGAGCATCCATGCTGACGGCATGAAGGTTTATTTTATTCTCACACATGCTGTAGACAGGCAAGAAGTAAACTGATACAGAAGTCCACTTCCTGGATCATACAGATGTGACTGGTAGTGTCCAAGACAGCATATATTACCTTGGTTTGAATGGAGTTCAGAGCATCAACAACTTTCTGTATTTCAGGTTTGGCATTCCCTACCTGTAATAGAAACCACATTAAAAAAAAGTAACTATCATGAATGACACCTTTAGTTTTCTCTTAGAATTCTCAAGGAAACATTTTGTAGCACATTTTCATAGCACCATTTGTTACATAACAGGAGTATTATAGCAAAAGTGACAGGAACTGTCTCTGTAAAATCATGCCAGTTGACAGACAGTACAAATGGGTCAGCCAAGGACACTGGACAGAATAAAATTATTTTCTTTTACAGTATGTAGTCTATTTTTGGACTTGAGCTGTTCTTTTTTCACAGAAGTCACCCTTGTAATAGAACAGTGAAGCCAGGACAGAATGCACACTGCTGGGTCACAATCACCTTCTTCAATTAGCTGTGAAGACAATTCAGCTCAGAAAAAATGCTCTAGACATTTAACAATAGCAGTAAAAAGAAAATAGATGCTATTTAGGCTGGCCATACTGCAGAATCATACATATATTACTATGTCCATTATGCATACCATCTTTCTCTCACAGGGTTACGGCAGTGTTACTGTCATGATGGAGGCTAGCATACTGCTGGAGGGTTGCCACAGAGATGGATGGCAGTCATACTCCACTGTAGGTGTACAATTTTCATATGTACAGAAAATTAAGAATTTGGAGTACCATCTAGTCTGTTCTGGGTTTATGTGGTATAGCATAATGCTGCCTTATTCTGTATTTTAGGCTCTCGGGTCCACCTGGAGCACTGAACATACCAGACTTATCCAAATAATAGGAAAAAAAGTTTAACTAACCTTCATGAAGATGCCTACAACAGCCAAACCATCGGGATGTTTCACAGCTTCAGCAAATTTTCCATATTTTACATTCCAGTGAACAATATGAAGCTAGGAGCAAGAAAACAAGAAGCACTATGAAAATTAAATTCCATCCATAACACTTTACAAATGAGGATGCAGGGAAGTAATTTATTAAACATTAAGAGCAGATGGTGTTTTACTGCTGAGATTTAAAACTTTTGTGTACAGTTAAGAATTTGTTGAATCATTCATTAACTTTGAAGTTTCATTTATGCAAAGAGATTTCTGTCATGCATTTTACTTTGCTTCTGACTTTTATTCCCAGATGAGTTTTAAATGCAAACTCTAGGCTGTATCTTTCTGCTTTTAGTCTGGTAAAATTCCTGTTATCTTCAGAATGAGTTTTTCCTGCATGCAGCCTGCAGGATTTTGATATAGTACTTTTGATGTAGCTATGTATTCTGGACTTCTTATCAAAGACATGATTGTCCAGTGTCAGGACAGAATAGACATTAAATACAGATCTGACCTCCACTCTTGATTTAAAAAAAATAAAAAATAAAAAAAAAATACCGTCCTGCCCTGTCATGGAAAGTCTTTGAAAAGAGTATTAAAAGAATCTCCAGGTCATGTTAGCCAAGATGTTCTTTTATTTTTCATTTCAACATTACTTCTAATTGAAGTACATCCGTCTGTCTACCCATATCTGCAACTCAAGTTGAGCAAGTAATTATGGTACCGTGAACAGATGTTAGGCAATGGTGAGATATTTTTTTTGGATAAGACTGAAGAGAATCTTATCCCATCAAAAAGCAGCAAAGCTGATAAATTTGTGTGGCCATTTCTTCTATCTATCAATGCAAATCACCGTTATGTTCAGTCAGTGTGCGCATTTATAAAAGGATTTAAAAAAGGATTTCCTAGCAATCATGCATTTCTAATCTGTTTTTGCAAGTGGGAGTTCCTGGAGCAGCACTGTACCAAAACCTTCTGTGGTAACCCCCACAATCTCTTGCTCTTTGAAGGTTTGTAGAGCTGATGCTACAACGGTGGAAGGTTAAAAAAATCAGAATACTCATTACACAGAAAAGACTGGAAAGGCAAAGCATGTCCTACCTCTGCATCATACTTCACACCATCCACAGTGTGCTCAGACCCTTGGCCCTCACAGGATCCCCAGTGAATGTGAAACTGCGCCAGCCTGTAGACTCCATCCAGCGCTCCCCCTTGCAGCACTGCAAAGCAAATGGACTCTGTTAGCATCTCCCGTAACCTTTGCTGTTGGGTCTCACTTCAGAGAGGAACATCCATCTCAAGTCTTCCGAGTGAATTACAGTTTATTGCTCTGCATGCTGCCATGCTACTCCAGATCATCTTCAATGGCACATTGCTGCAAAAAGCCAAAATCAGTAATAAACATATAAAAACATGTGACTTTATAGTGAGTCTCATCAGCAATTTAATAGGCATGCTAATATTACAGGTGACGAGGGAAGAGCTAAGGATGTAACTTTTCTGTCACCAAATAAAAAATCCAAGGAAAGGTCCAAAGACTAGACATTTTAATTGCCCTACATAGAGTTATTCTATGAAAGCACAGCTGAAGACCAAATCATCTTTTACTTACTAATGTACTTGGTCCCTTTATTTTGGACTCTTTATCCATTTAGGCAAATCCTGCAAATCCTGTGGTGAATTGGATTGAGTAAAAAGCTTTTGGCTCCAAATTAAACCCTCACACCTGTTAGTTGTGAGATGCAGCAAGGTAAAGCACTGGGCACAGCACAAGGAATTGCAGAGATGTGACTCTGAGATCTCTTGTCCATCCCATCTTTTACTCCTCAAGAGTGAGTTTAAAAAATGGTGCTGAGAATGCAACACCTGCAGAGGCCAATTTTTTTAAAATAGGGTTTGAAAATAAGGCATTAACTTATGCTCTCCATGATTTGACATTATTCTTGCTTTGTGACTGTTTGACATTATTCTTGCTTTGTGACTGAGGGAAGTGGAGTGCCCAGGCACACGTTCAATTATACAGGAGCAAGTTCCCCTGGGCACCCTTACTCTGCTTGTTAGTTCTAACCTTCTACTTAAACTGTGACCACCACCATTATGATATGCAGGATCAAGCCCCATTTCTGCCAAATGCACAAGGCACAGACAACGTCTCCTCCAGTGCAACATAGAGCACAAAACAATAGCAAATACTTCTGTTCAATAGAGCTATTTATCTAAGTTATTAGAGCAAGGTCTCACACTAGTTTGTGCTTTTTCTGTCTCAAATTCACAATTAAATCTTTAAGGAATTAATATTTTAAAAATCAAAAATATTTTAAAACGTCATTTGAAGTGCTATCTAATCTTAGAGATCAATTTCTCTTTCAATATAGAAAATAAATATATAAATAAGAGTGACAGAAGAGTGTTGATATCAGTTATTACATGTAAGTGTGTTCTGTTTACGTGCCACAAACAAAATGGTTCTGTGGAGTAAAGATGCTTGCCTCTCAGTTTGCAATTAGTCTAGACATGTAAGTATCACACGTGCATGTGTGAAAATATACATCAAATGCAGATAGGAAAAGGTCACTGTCTGTTCAGGTTTGAATAATTCTGATCATACGCAAGCATGGACAAACATACCCGTGGATACTTGGCAATGGGGGAGCTCAAAGTGGTGAGAAGGATTTGACTAAAAATCTGGAATACAGGAAAATTAAACATAAGATGTATAAAACACATTAGTTTCCACTTGTGTGCATTACACATGCAAAATTTGTTTCAGTGGACAAATTTAGCATTTGCCTGGGGCTCCGTCTTTGGCAAATACATTTAGAAGTCTGCCAACATGCATTTCTATTTTAAAAATGTGAATAAATGTTCTGATGCAGTCCTTGTAATTTTAGATACTGTAGCCAACACTGAACAGCCAGCAGACCAAGAGTTACCCTACCTGTCACCAAGCTATGTGATACAAAGAGGACTGGCTACTTAAAGTAATTGAATAGGCAAATATTTTATTCTACTTCTGTGTTTCTGCATGTGCTGATTGCCAAGAAGCATAACTGACTCAAGCACAGTACTACAAATCAGAACAGGTGTTTTTTTTTGTTTCGTTTTCAGAATGGCTACTGTGATTGTGTGTTAGTTCTGTTTTAAAATGAAGCAATCAGTTGCTATGTCTTTGCAGATGCAAAATCATTTAATCCACACAATATCATGTTCCATTTAAAGATGATGCTGACGATGTCATGGGGTTTCAGTGTTTCAGTTTCAGTTCTTTTGGCTAATGGACTTGCGGCTCGTTGCAGATACAAATGGAATGAGGTTTCACCATTCCCGAACCTCCAAAAGCACTAGCACAGCACAGGTTAATCTGCCATTATTAATTGATGGAAAGCATGCTGAAGAGCAGAACCATGCAATCATCTTAAATCCATTTGCAGTGTTATTTCTACATAAAGTTTGCTGTAGTTTCATAAAACTCAAAGGATGCACAAAAATCTCTGTGGTTTTTGCTTACTTTTCTCATTCTGTGGTTCTCAAATCCAGCACTAGTTTATTTTGACTCACAGCAGAGCATTCAAAGAAAGTAATAATTAGATTAGTGGGAATGAATACAAATTCAGCAGGCTTAATTACACAACAGCTCTTCGTGTTCTACCCTCCATTAAGCAGTTATTTTTCCTTAATATTTTCCAGCCTTTCCAAGGAAGTAAAATTTAAACTTAAAATGCAAAGTAGAAATGTTGGAACTTCATTTTTTCCAGTGCAAGCATTTTTAACTGTGAATAAATGTTACCACCTTTTGGAAAGCAAAACCTCCTCAGGAACATGAGCAGCATCTGGGAACTTTCCTATCCCTGTCTCATGTGACACTAACATCGATTCAGGCCCCACTGAAGACAGATGTCCAACCTTCCCATCCCCTTTTTTGAGGGATGGGAAAAATTTGATCCATAGTTCAGCATCTCAGCATTAGCTTCTTTGTTTTGAAATCAGTACTACTTAAAAACATCCTGGAAATATGTATGTAGCTATGCTATTTTGTTATGTAGCACAGCTTCAGATGCAGAGTGAAGACAGCACCAGCTGACCTGGAAAGCATATTCTTTTCTTACAGTTTCATCATTCTCAACAAAATCTACATAAGTAACCTGGTTTCCACGGACATAATAACAATACAAGAGGTAACAGCTTGAAAATGCAATTTTTCTTCTATTTGACAGCTATTTGAAATGGTGCAGTGACATAAATTTGGAGCTACTTTGCTTAGATTAAGAAACAGTAACTATGATTTCAACCTTCTACCATTTACTGAAGGAATTATACTAGTATCATCCCACAATTATATTGCACTGTTATTAAACAATCTCATAACATTATCTAAATAAGGTGAAAATAAGTATTAGCAGAGCTAATTTGGGAAGTTAAACAACCATACGAATTGTGCTATTAGTGTCTGTGGGGTTTCTTGGATAAAGGTGAACTATGTCTCCGTTACATGGTTATAGGATATTGGAAATGCACAGAAATCAAGGGGGCATTGTGCTGCACCTGGGCAGCTGTTTTACTGAGGCCACACAATTTCACTGTTGTGCTTGTTTAAAGGCGAGACACTGGGTAGTTACCTTTCCCATGTAGAACAGGATGGCTTTGTAAAAAAGATACTGTGAATCACCTTTTTTTTTTTTTCCTCTAGGAAGTGGCAGCAGCCACATGTTAAGTTTTGCAGGAATACTGTGGAATTACTGTTGCTGTAGTTACCTCCCCGTATAGGGATGTAACAGAACAGGAGACTACTAAATCTTATTAAAGCAATAAACTTGTCAAAGGGGTAATCTAAATGGCTGAACTACAAGACTGTTTCATGAGTCAGAATGAATTCCCTCCTACTGTACAGTTTAGTGCAATAAGAATAAATGCTACCCTAAAGTTTGTCATTCTGAGAAAATACAGAATGAGAAAATGTTCTTCAAATGGAAATCATTGACAACAAAATTTCTTCCAGGTCCACTAAAGCATGATGAATGCCCAGAGCTCAAAACTTAAGAAATTTAGCTCTAACTGAGATACCACGACACAAGAACATAGCAGCAGGACACTTACAGCAGCTACCTTTGAGGACCACCTACTTGCAAACACACTGCTTTGGTATAAAGAAAGCCATGACTTTGTACCAGCCTACAACAGATGTGCACATGTATATGGCTTTGTATGTATGTGCTCACATAAATACATGCACAGCATAGACATTAATGTTCTGTAGGCATTTGTGTATACACAGACATCTCTATGCTAGGAAGAAGACCCTACAGAGATAAAGTAGAAGCAGCACTACTTGAGAAAAAAATAATCTTGAGCACTATGCACTATTAATGGCACAAAAAAAGGCTCTTATGAGGATGCTCAGGGATTAGCCTTGTGTTCTTACGCAAGGATGGGCTTCCCCATCTGACAGAATGAAGAGTTCAGCTGGGGTGAGCTGTCACTTCTGTGAAACGTGGAGTGTAGAACATCACATTTTGTGAGATGTTTCCTTCTTTACGTTATCTCTTTCAAACATTCCTCCTAGGACTCTGTATCATGGCAAGCAGGAGAGTAAGACAGGACGTAACTGTAGGGATCATACTTGCAGATACATCTGTAATACGCTTCACCGAGAAAACCTACGTAATTGGTATCTCCTAAGAAAAACCCTGCTCTGACCCTGCTAGAGGGTTAGCCTGATAAGGCAGCAAGGATGTTCCAGAGAGATAGACCAGAATGAAACATCTGCCAAAACGTAGCAGGTCTGCATACGTGTGTATCAGCAACTGCTCAGTGATTTCAATTCACCCCAGCTGAACTACTTCATACAGACTGGGTAGCAGCCAGACTCTGACCTGCTTAAGCATCCAAAGGCATTTATGTTCTTGTCTTTCCTCCTCAGCCCTTCAGGTCTTTCAAAAAGGCCCCTTGTATGCATGATTCAAAGAGATAGATATGTGGGAAAGTCTGTGGCACATCTAAGTGTAAATGTGTTTGTGTGCACCTAAATGTTTGTGCATACATATCTACATAAATGTGAATGTCCCCTTACTACTTGTAGTGAATTAAGGAGCAGTGGCAAGACAAGCTGCTATTTGCGCATTTACAGATGCAGCTTGTGGATATTAAACACAACATAAAAATTAGATGGTATGTTAATAATCTGTTCACATAATATGATGTATTTATTGTTCCTAATACAGGAAGGGTACTATTCAATATTCACTTCAGTCAACCACAGCAAAATCCACTGCTCACGGGGACCAGTGGAATTTATTTCTGATATCATCTCATAAATGGAGATTTTTTGTGTGAGTCATAAGGTGCTGTAATGAGTCCCCAGTCAGCATTCAGTCCTCACCTGTCACCCCTTATGAGCTGACAATGACTTCAAAAGTACTGAGTTGGAAGCATTAAGATTCTCTTAAGAGTAACAATTGACTTAATTTCCAATAGTAGTAACTGTAACACTTATCTCAGAGATTGCTTACAACATTGGAAACTTTGTATTGGCACAATGCTCATACTACTTTGAGATGTAACAAAGGATGGATGAATTCAAGGAAGGTGAGAGCATGGGCCTCTAGGCACTCAGCAGTCCCCCTTTACTCAGCTTCTGTTAACTGGTTTCTCCTGGTTTTGCACAGAAACACCTCTAGAGGAGTCATTTGGAAGAAGGGAAGGAAGTTGCCAGGATACTTATATGCACAAGCCACGTCAAATTTCTGCTCAAAAGTTGTTTCTCTCTCTCTCTTTTTTTTTTTTTTTTTTTTTTTTTAAATGGTATAAGTCAAGAAAGGCACTTTTGAGCTCTGTAAAGAAAGGAAGTCCTGAATCCAGTAGGGCTGACCTCAAGCCCTCTCATCTTCCTTTTCAGCTCCTTGAAGCGCCACTGTCATACTCAAATCACCTGCTTGCTGAGGCTTTGCAGATTCTAGCAATACCGGTTGAGCATAGAATGCCTTAATGATCACACACGTTCTGGGACCTCTGACTTCCTAGTCAAGCAGTGCACAAAAATACTTGCGACACATAAGCAGCTGTCTGAAAACAGTCCCCTAGAGCTATAAGTAATCGGTTCCTAGATTTATGATTCAGATGGGTTAGGACATTGCTTAGCCCACATTTTATTGTGGAGCTTCAGCCTGTGACTGTATACCAATAATGTGCAATATTATTCTGGTGTGGATAATGTTACATCTTCAGAGCTGGGAAGCCTAAAAATAGACCAGAAAAATAGACCACTTTGATTAAAAGTTCTGCCTTAAAGGCAGCAGACCTGCGTGTTTTTTCCTCAGTCTACCTGCTGTGGTGGAAGCGTAGGAAGAAAGCACCAGAGGCACAACTTTCAGTGTACCTCACTGCCAACCAAGCAGTGCTACTACACTGACTGTTGAACTAAAATACAACAAAATGAATTGCTCTGCCTACAGTCAGTTAAAATTCAAGACAGTTGAAGTGTCCTCATTAATATTGCACATTATAGGAAGAATAGGGTAATTGATTACAACTACTGAGAGTCCCTCTAGGGGTGCTGGTACCAAGGTCAATAGTGTTTCACTTTCCTAGGTCTCTTCATAATTGTAAAGTTCTACCATGACTGCATTTCTGTAAAAATGTTAGATTTACTTAGGACTCTGTCATGGATTTCAGCAGTATCTATCTAGCTCAGCAACAAGGAAGGAAGAAGAAACAAGAGCTGTCCACATGTGAAAATGACTAGTATATTTAGTACTGTCTTTAGAGGCTTTTGCCATAGTTGCAATGAACTTCTGTCAGGTTCTACAACTAAAATATGATATTTCAATATTTTTGTTACAGAATAATTTTTGATTGACTTCTTCCTTTCATAAGCTCAAACACAAGATCAGAAAATACAGAATACGGTACTTACTGCTGTGAGCATTTCACACTTGAATGTCAGGTTTTAGGTGAATTCTGAGAAGTTTTCCACAGAACTTACTTGTGACAACAAGTTATATGTATGTTACAAAAATGCTTTTATGCTCTTGAGGCTTTCTTGGGCAAAGTCACTTCCTGTGGTTTTACAGCTCTGAGAAGTTGCCGTTTGTTTCTATCTTTTAGAGTGAGTGAAGCGATACAGACTACAATAAAGTGTTTAATATCATTAAGTAGGTACCCTGAATGAGACAAATCTCTCCTTTGCCACAAAGCTTTTAAATTAATTCACATTATTATAGTTCAGTGGTTATAAGCACCATTTGCTTGACACATATGCCAATGGCCAAGTCCCAGGACACAAGAGTGGACAGGTCTAAATTTGTACTTTTATTCCTAGCACCACTTACCATATAGAATTTTTGCTTTTATTTAAAATTATATAAGTTTTAATCAAAAATGCCTGCAAATAGTTGAATTTTCACGCTTATTACAAGACAATGGACATGAGAATCAAGAAAGTAACTGCAAGAGCAGAAGGAGAAGAGAAACTAAGTAACAACCAAAGGCAGAAGTTCACTATTTCTTTTCCACATATGGGCTCAAAAAATATTCCAAAACACTGCATGGAAACACGATAGAAGACATTATTTTGACTAAGAGAAAATCATGGAATTTCAGTAAAGAAAAATTTTTAAAAAGGGCAATACTGATTTGTCAGTGTACTTTCCATACACCATTTCCATCAACTAGCAGCTGTGAAATATGAAGGGAATACACTCCAGGAACTGACTTAGGCTTTAGAACTGTATTCTGGAATATAACAGCTGTCACATAAGCCCTGAAATTCAAAGTCTGTACTACAAGAACTGAAATAGAAGGTTGGTGTGTAATTGCTTAGGAATAGGGATTTTTTTAAAATCATGCTTAGTAACATCTAAGGGTATCTAAGAGAATTAACAAGAAAGTAGAACAAAGTCAGGTCCTAAAGCTATCACAATGATTTTTACATCATTTTACATTTCAAATATCTTTGTAAAGGAAAAATGTATAGGTAATAGGGATAGTTAATTGTAAACTGCATCAAGAGCTACATCTATAGAGCTCCACATATTAGTAAAGATTTTCTAAAAGGGCAGAGAGGAACACATCTTCTGTGAAGATACATTAGTCACAAATTGCCCATAATCTTTTGTACAAAAAAAGTTTTACATCCTTATGGCAAAGAGTATAGAACGTATATTTTAAGAAATACAGTTTTTTACCTTTAAACTTTCTATTTCTCATTGACTCAAACAGATGCTACAGACTACACAAACTATTTTTTTTGGGAAAATATTCTATACAAAAGTCTTGAATATTCTGGTATGTCCTTGATTTTAAATTGTGATCAACAGTATTCAAACTGAGTATTTTCTAAATCAAAGAAATAAGCAACAACTATTTTCAGGGACTTTTATCCAACCACATTTTAGCTTTCTTGCTTATGTTACTATACTATTACTACCTGCACTTTTTATTACAAGAACTGATTTTGCATACCCTGAATTCTTCAAAAAGACATTAAATACACAGAACTGCTGTTCATTTTACTTTAGTGTCCTTAGTTATATGCCTGAAAATTCTTAATGAATGGATCTACTTCTTTGCGTGCTATTACTCATGTGTTGAAGATTATACACAAACAATGATCTTATTACTTCATTTTACGCCTACTACCACAGATAATTCCTTACAGCATACGGGACAGCTCATGGAAGCAAGCACTATAGCCTATCGGGAGTATTTACAGGATTTTGTCCCATTGTCTTCTGTAAAACATAACAGAACATCACATATTTTCACGTAATTTCTCATTGTGACTGTTGTTGAATGTCTAACCAAGAATTTGAGAGATCATTGTACTGTTAGTCTCAAAATTCAGAAATTGGAGTGGATCAAGCACAGTCAAGTCAAAGACAGCTTTATATTCTGTAAAGAAAGTAGGTTACCTAGCTAACTGCATACAAATGAAGCCAGTAAGTGTTTTGCCAGTTAGATTTTATGCACTGTAATTGTCAATAGAAAGTGTGATATTGAAGGATCCACCCTTATCTGGATTCACAGAGATATGTTTAATGTTGTTTTTCTTTTTAAACACTCATCAGTTTCTGATTCACTAATAGAACTACTGAGAATATTTCTACTTGCATCCCCTATCCTCCCACTCTGAAAGCTGTGTCACTGCCTATCTGTCAGAGGATCCCTGTCACAGATGTTCTGGTTCTGCACTGACTTTTCGCATAAAGAGCATTCTTCCTACAGACATTTAATACAAGTTTCTGCCATTTTTTTTCCTCCCAAGTTGCCAGATACAAACTAATTTTCACTGTCATTCCAAACCTATGCATGCACAAAGTGACCAGGTAGTAGTCTTGTTATACTATGAGGACCTGAACCTGCTTCCTTTGGGCTCAGTGAGAGCAAGAGAGCAGTGAGGGCAGACTTGCATGGACCTAGTGAAAAGAATCCATTTTTTGTACTTTGAATCATTTACCTTATTCCTCCCAACACTGCTAAAACTTCAGTTCCTCAGTGCTTCAGAAAAAATAAACATTAAGTCAGAACCACTTTTTGCCTTTTTTAAACAACGATATTAACATGGATGTTCTGAAAACGTTAGAGACCTATGTGTATCTATACAACTGTGAAGCACTGTTGACCAGCTAACACTGTTCAGTATAAAGATCCTAACATACAAATTCTCAGCGCAGTGCTGAATGTCTGTCATACCCTTGTATTACATTATCTGGAAAAAAAAAAAAAAGTTTTGTAGGCATGGTTAATTTGTTTTCAGCACCATTCCCTAACTGACATTGCCAAGAAAGTGTTTAGCAAAATAGGGCATTTGCTCAAGCAAGTTAAATCGGGCAGTGTCTAGAGAAGGCAGTGACTACAATGGGATTGTTTTCACTGTCTAAATTAAAAATAGAGGCACATTCATTGTAGCAGCATGACAATTTCTGCAAGTTCAGCCAGCTGAAAAACTACAAGTAAGGACACCCTGCAAAACCCTTGTTGCAACTCTGCCTTAGATTTCATTTGTCCATCAATGTGGCCATCCCTTTCAGTAATGTTACCAAAAGGTTTTCAGGATTCCATGCTTAATTTCATTCACCCTACAAAAAAATGAACCAAAAGACATTGTGGAATGACTGCCTCCTAGTAAACTTCATAGGAATGTGTCATATACGTATTAACTTTATCTAGAAAGCCCAGAGTCAAGAAATGCCAGGGGTAATGCTTGTTTGAGTTACAGAAGAACAAAGAGGCATTTTCTAATCATTCTTCTGTTTCTGTACTAACCTGGGAGCATATTGGCTTCAGAAATGTGAAATAATATTTTGATAACCAAAGAAACTATTTCTACTTCAAGTTGTTAACTGTAATCCTGTGTTATTCTATGGCCAGTTTCTTCCTACAATGTATTTTGCCTTTTTAACCATTTGGTTGGTAGCTTATGATGAAGCTATGCCTAAAACTGTTCTTGTAAAATAATTTAATTATTTATTTTGTAAGCCCTGCACATCTATGCCTCTATCCAAATATTTCCCACTTAAAAGGGAAGCAGTTCACTTCTCTGGAGTTTATAGCAGGGCAGCTCAAAACTACCAGGACAGATTTAGTTTTCTTCTAATAGGAGTTCAGTTTTCTTCCAGTGTGGGATGGTTGAATAAGGGGTGAATCCTGACCTTGGTATCTTTTTGTCTTTGAAAAAACCTTGTGGCCTCGGCAGGTATTTTAGTTTTAGCATTAGTAGCAGTGTTAGCGGCAGTTCCTCCCATCCCTACCCCTGCACGCACACAAAGATGAGGTCTCACCTGACTTGTCAGAAGAGTCGTCAAACTCCACGTTGAAGGAGTGCCCGTTGTTGACGATGTTTTTGGCAGTGCCGGCATCATAACTGAAGCTGAGAGGCTTCAGAGAGGCGTCGTACCTGGCGGACTTGCTGCTGATAGCGATGGGCGACTGGCGCTCTCCATTGGCGATAGGGAAGTGTTCGTGCCAGTGCGCGGGTCCTGCGGGACAGCACAAAGCGGCTCGGTGGGCACGGCCATAAAGCTCAGGGGATGCAGGGGTCACCTACACCCGGACAAACCTCGGCGCTTTAACAACGCATTATCTGGGGTGGCTGGCGGTGCTCGCAAGGCAGGTGAGGGGAAATCCCACCTGGGTACCAAGGAGGGGACCTGACAGACTTGCAAGGGGATGCCGGAGTCTTACCGGGGCCCCTTGCAGAGCCCCCCCCAGGTACCCAAGCACGGGCACGGCGCTCAGCGCCCTGAGGATGCTCCAGGCGAACCGCGGGGCGCGCTTAGCTCGCTGCCCAAGTGCAGGTGGCATCTCAAGGTTAAAAGAGAAAATAAAGGAAAAGAGAAAGAAAAAAATAAAAAAGTGCTCGCTGCCGCTCGGGGAGGCAGGTGCCAGCCCAGCGGGACGGCCGCGGCTCACTCACCGTCGTGGCTGCCGTATCCCCAGTGGTGGGACATTGTGCGCCCAGGCTGCCGCAACGCCGTGCAGGCGGCGGGGCTCTCAGGGGCTTTTATAGGCTCCCGCCAACTCCATGCCCTTCTCCGCGGCCGGAGGAAGGGGTGGGGAGCGCGGGCGGGGGCGGAGGGAGACCGGGCTCGGGGGCGGAGAGAGCGGGCCCCTTATAATCCGCGCCCGCGGTACTGTGCCGGGCCCGGCCCGGTCCGGCCCGGCTCGGCCGGGAGCGCCCCGGTCCGGCAAGAGGCAGCGCGGGGCCGCCGAGCCCCGCATGGTGTCCGCACGGTGCCCGCACGGTGCCCGCAACTGCGGGGAGCCTGCATGTGCCTGGCCACGGCCTTGTGAGGGGACCGGGGCACCGGGAGCCGTACCGGGAGCGGGAGCGTGCCACCGTTTGCCTCGCCGTGCCTTCCCGTGCCGCCGTGCCCAGCCCGCGGCCCCCTGCTGCTCCCTGCCGGGGGCTGAGGGAAGGGCGGAGCGGGCGGCAGCGGCCGCTGGGTGGGGACACAGGGACACGCGGCGATGGCCCTGCCGTGTGGGGGCCCTGCCGGGCCGCCCGGCTCGTCGCCTCCTCGGTGCCGGCTGCGGAAGGGGTTGCCGGGGTTTGGAGCGGTGGTGGCGTTCGGGAGGAAGGAGAGAGGTGTTGATTTTGACTTCCTTGAGAGAGTGTTTTTTTTTTTTGTCGTGGTGTTCGGGGAAGGCAGGTAGAGCTGCGCGTATGCTCAGTTCCCGGCATGTAGGAAATACCGGCTTGGTGTGAGAGGGGTTCAGGCACCGCTCACACGGATGGACGTGTGAGAAGATTGAGCAATACATTTTTTAAATGGTTGTATGTTGCTCAACGCTACCCTGATTTATCGGGGCACTGGAAGGATCAGACCTCGGCAGCCCCTTACAGCCGGGTACGTCTCATCATGTGCCCAGTGTCATTCCTGCACCGAAGCAAGGTGAAGCAACTCGTACACGACTGGGGCTGCCGCTGATCCTTCCTGCGTGCTTCTCGGTGTCCTCCTACTCTGAGCAATTATTTTTTGTATGGGAGTAACATCGGAAATCTTATTTATTCCCTTTTCTTATTAAGGCAGTTTATCAAAATATGTTTTTATTTGAATTGTGTTTTGATTCAGCCGTGGGATCCGAATCCTGTTGTCAGTTAGGTCACTGTACATCCCGAATGACACCCCCAGAATGCCTCCATCATTTACATGCAGCATTGTAAGATGTGAGTCATTTGTTTTTATTTGTTAAGAAGGGGAAAAAAAGTCTACTCGTACAATGTGGTTACTGTTGCTAATAGCAAAAGCAACCAGATGGGAAATTCCATATAAAAATTGAAGGCATTTCTTAGACCTCTTTGAGTATAAGCAGAAAATATTTAAAGCTTATTAGTGATTAACACAGTGTGTGTCTTCTAACATTTGCATTTGTCTATTCAAGATGATTTAGTAGCTGCAAAATAGAAATGTGAAGGCAAAATGATATACACAGAAGTTACTTAGAAGTGGCTGTGGTGTATGTGACGTAGAATAGCAAATAGAAATGCACATTAGAAATTATATGGAAAGCCTTGTTGTTTACTCATTACAGACCCTTTTCTGGCAGTCATATTCTAAATCTGCCCACTATGCTGTCCAAGTCTATTGGCAATCTCTCATAAACACACTCACAGACAAACCCATACAGGTAGGAATCCTTGAAGAATGAAACAGAAAATATCCATTTATGCTGTAGGAAGGAATAAGATTTCTGTACATTTCAGAAGGCTTCCTTCCATCTAATCTTGGTACAAAAAAAAATCAATTCAGCCTGATTCCTCTGCACTCTTATATGTCAAGTTTCTACCGACGTCAAAGAGAGCACCAGATAAAGAACAAGTAGAGGATTAAGCATGACATGATGTTTGGGATGGTCGGCTTCCTCAAAGACTGACACAGAGTTCTTACCAGGGAGATGGAAATCACCAGCACCACCAAGGGACTGGGATTTTAATTATATTAATCTTTGTCACACTGTTTCTATCACTAGGTATGTGGTACGTGCTGAGCACACAAACACCCGTCCACAAATAGAAGGTCACATATCAAATTTCTTTGGTCATTCAGCACAGTTAGTACTTGCAGGCTTGCACTCATGCCAGGAAGCTGCTACTGAGAGCCTGGCGTTGACTTGGGCTCGTGGATTCCAGCATCTTTCTCTCCCATCTCCTGCCTTCATCATACTCCTCTGTGAGTAAGATTTTGTGGCAGTGCCTCAAAGACAGCCATAGGGTAGCCCTGAGTGAAGAAGTTGGATGCTGGAAACAGAATAGTCAAGACGATACTGATGAAGCTGCTTAGCAGTGACAAGAAGTGAGGCATATTAGCAACAGCAAATGGACATACTATATGTAAATATACATCAGCACAGTACCTGTGCTAGCTCAAACATCTGACATAAATCTACAGGATGCTGCATAAACCTGCCCCTCTGCCACAGTTCTGCTGAAATCCGTGGAATGACACATACCAGTAAGGCCTACTTGCACATACAAAATGTGTAGGAGCAGTTCCTAAAGCAAATGTTCACAAATCCTGTGGTGATAGAAGCATTATAAATACATTTCAAGCAATACAAATACAGAGAACAGATTATCTAATTAATGTAGCCTTTTGATTACTCACGACTCTGACATTAACATTTTGAGTAGAAAAGATGTCATCTTGTCCCCAGTTTCTGTCATTACTGATACCATTGTCAATAATTACTGTTTGCATTTGTTCCTTTGCTTAGAACAATCCCCACACACTGTGGAAGTTTTTAGACACTAATAAAAACATATTTTTCTTAATCTCTCTTCTGTTTCTTAGAGCATACCTGAACATTGGCAAACATACATTTGTAGGTATCATGGTACTTTAGAATCATAACAGTAAATGCAAACAGGAGCTGCATCAATAGTGTCCATAAATGTGAATTGTTCACTCAGGTACCTGCACACCATTTATGGTACTTGTTCTTGGGCAAAGGACAACACAAAGTCTACACATTACTTCAGTCCCATTTGAATCAAGCTTTTTTGTCACAACATGGTTGTTGACCCTGAGCACAGGAATGCATCCCCTTTTGTCTACAATATATGGTGTTTCCTGAAACCCTTTTTTTTTTTTTTTTTTTTTTTTTTTCTCTTTTATAGTCCATTGCTAACTCCTGTCAGTATTCTGACTGCAGGAGTACATGTGAAAAACATGCACCAACCTCCAGAATGGTATCAGCAGAAGTGCATGCAACGATCATGTTGTAAATCCACCTTTTAATTTTCTTAGTAGATTTTCAACTCCCTGAAAATCTGCTTGCATATATATATATATATATGACATCCATATCTTTGTTCAGTGCTGAGTAAGATCCAGAAGAATCTTGCAACATTCTGATTCATGCCAGCTATTCTGTGAAAGTTATATGAAATTACGGAAGTTAACGTAATATTTGGTCCTTCACTAAGGTCAGGTTGGGGGAAGCTCTTCATTGTATCAGAAAAATGATCCTTTACTAGTAATTTCTAATGAGATAATGTAAATATCAACATTGCAAGCATCATGACATGTCCATGCAGTAGAAAAAGACTGCCTGCTTCCGCTGACTTCTGGCTATTATTGATACAGGCAATGTTGAAATACACATTACATAATGTAGTATATGAAAATGAGCAAGCCTGACTACATAAATAAGCTCAGTTTCCAGACTAAAGCTATCCGTCATGATTCAGTGAAATTGCATCCACTTGGTAAAGCCCTATGCAGTGTAAAACTCATGTCAACAAAGGCATTTTGTTATTAGCTTTAGCTAAGTCCCATAACTTCAGGGAAATATTTGTGTACACACCTTCTCATTCCAGGCTAATATGCTCACCCTGTTCCTTGATGTTTTGAACCGTCTTACCACCTGGCCTTTACTTGTCTTCTCTTTACAGTTCCAGATGTTATTTTCTTGCTTATGTGCTATTGGGCCTTACTCTTTGCATGTAGATGCATCAGTAGTCATCATCCTGACCTCTTACGTGTGTATCTTTCTATACGTATGCTCCATTAGTCTTGCAAAGTGCCTGCATGTGACTTCTTCGATTAAAATTGTAGCAACTTGTAGCAACTCTCACTGGAAGTTGTTGTTACAAGTTGTACATAAAAGTATTGCGAAGGAAATGGCAGCAGAAGCTCACCAGCATGACTTAGTACAACACTGCACAAGCAAATGAGTTTAAAGTGGATTATAAACTAATAAAACCCATTAAGTTCCTGCTGTTCACTAAGCAAGTCTCTTCCTGATCCTCTGTGGACAAAATCCTGGCAAGAGATGCCAACACTTTTTGGAAGATAGTGAGGTAACCTGCATGGGGTCAAGTCTAGACATTTCTCCTGTAGTAAGTTCCCAGAAGCCAAAGGTCTGGTTTTTTTTTTGCTTCTGAGATCCCCAGAGTTCTCAGCCCAATGCAGAGCCCCCAACCTTGAGAACACAGAACAGAGTTTTTTAGGTGAAAGAGAGGCTGGAAATCCTAGCTACACATTATTTTTCTATATTCAACATGCAGAGATGATAATGCACCTGACACAGTGCTCAACTGGGATTTTTGCAGACTGGAAAAACCACTCTATACAAATGCCATGCATTTGTTCAAATAGAGAAGAGGAAGCTTCAACTGATGGAGTGAGCAAATCCCAAACTTGCAAAGCTTTTCTTTGCCCCCAGAATGATTACCAAAAAGTGTAAAGTGTCTCAGCAGTACTACCTCCTGGGTCATGTTCTGAATCTTAGGCTTCTTTTCTCTCAGCTCTTTTGTTTCTAAACTGATATAATAGATGATGGCTGTCCTACATGTAAGTGATAGATGCTTTCTAGTGCAAATATTCCAGTGCAGCAGCTGCTCAGAATTTGTAAGGTGAGCTGGCCCTCAGGACTGTGAGATGTCCATTGTGTGGTTATGTTGGGAAAACCTATTATATGGGAATAATAAACCATTGTTGAGGTAAAAAGTGGCCTTTTTTTGCATGCACTTATGGCAAAGCATTATCTCCAAATTCCTAACTGAATTTTTTCTACTTCAGAATATATCTGTTCCGTCACCAAGTTCTAAATTGCATACATCAACCACGATCAGGAAAATATACTTACACTGAATGAAATAGAGATCAGAACTGTAAGGGAGGATTTAGGCAGACACAATGTAAATACCCCAGTCAAAATGGTATTAGATTATTATCGCTCAAAAAAAAAAAAAAAAAAAGGCAATTTTTTCAATTAACATCTGTATAGAAAATTTACATCTTGCTATAACATGAAGCATTTTTATTGCATTGGTGCACTCACTGACACTGACTGTTGGTCCAGACAAAAACAAAGAGACTCTTTCATCTAGTCAAAAAAGTTTTCAAGAGGCACACAAGTGCTCATAGTTGGACTCACAAAATATTCCTACTATAAGAGCTCTAGAATGAGTGCAGCATAAATGAGATCAGAATTCTCAAAAGACAGAGAGTTCTCAAGGAAACTTTTGTATCCTTCCACAGACAAAGAAGGAGATAGAAAATCAACACATGAAGCTGAACTACAGAGGAGAGAAAGAGGAATGAAAAGAGAAGAGTACCCAAGAATAAGTGTTGAGAGAGCTGAGGAAAAAACAAAACAAAAAAAAACAAAACTTCAGTTTTAAGTACAACTGAATGAAATATTATAAAAGATGTTTTGTCAGAAAGTTTAGTGTATACCTTGGTATCAACTATAATCATACAAATGTTCATATACTTAACTAATTTTATGTATGTGAGTTGGACTCTCTGCCAAGTTTATTAATGCCATCTGCCCTGCTAAAAGAAAATCAATTAAATCACCTGCGCTTACAAAAAATAGTTGTATAACTTTCACTTTAATGTGAAATTTAAAAATGTTAACATATAGGAAGAACTGATATTTGAACTTCTGTGACAACTTCTTGCTTTTCGTTCTTGTAATAAAAAAAATGCACCATGAAGCACTCTATTTCTGTAATCACCAACCATGGCACACTGTTTGCTGAATGTGTCCAGTGAGGACACTGAAAGTGGTATTCAACCAAATACCCCTATAGGGGATATTCTAAGATTTATTTTATATTAGATCCTGTGCTAAGCTCTCTATTTCAATACAGCAATCATATTGGGAAAAAAAAAAAAAAAAAAAAAAAAAAAAAAGTGATCTGCTACTCTTTTACTCTATGAAAGAACTTTCTACCCTATTTTAAAAACATAGTGTCATGAAAATTCTCATGGATTGGGAAAAAAAATATTGGGCATGCAAAGGGACTATGCCTTCTGTATGTAGAGCAGTAATGTATGTATGTGTATGTAGATGTACGTATGTAAAGCAGTAATGTATGTATGTGTATGTATATAGTTTGCTGTTCAGAAATGGCTTGTGTTTTGTACAGTGACGGATGGTGCCTGAACACCAATGACTACACTGTGCGAAACTTCCAAGTGTCAAGGTAATACACACTCTATTGATTCTGTTCGTTTCTCTTGCTAAAGTTTCACATTCAAATGAACAGGAAATTGCAGAGCAAAACTTATTAATAACAAGAGACCTTCACCTAGCTTTCTCTCAGTCAAGGAAAACTATTCATATGAATCTGTGATTTTTGCCATTGATGGTCATAAACAAGAATGATGAATATGAACTGTAGCCTTCAATCTAAAGCTGGCAGCTGAGGCCTCTAATTCTACAAAAAATTGCAAGTTGGACTGGGCGATCTCAGTAGCTGGGTGAATATGTCACTGAATTGGATGTGGTTTCAAAGTAGTAATACAACCTGCCAATATTTGCAAATACTTCATATATCAGTGAAATAGCCACATAATACCTACCTCATTTTTCTTTCCTGGGAAAATAATTAAGCTTTGTTTTGACAAAATGTTTGTTGGTTCGCTTAAGTTTCTGTCTAGGAATAACATAGTAGCATGTAGTAAGATACCGAGGAATCTATTTTGCTATATATTTCTATGTCAGGCTTCCACTAAAAGACAGCTTTTTCGTTAAAGAGAAATTCTATGAGTTGTTGGGCAAAGGACCTTTAGGTTTTTAAGGTTTAAATATAGAATCATAGAATCATTAAGTCTGGAAAAGACCTCCAAGATCATCTGGTCCAACCATCACGCTACCACCAGTATCACCCACTAAACCATGTCCATAAGCACCACATCCAATCTTTCTTTGAACACCCCCAGGGACAATGACTCCACCACTTCCATGGGCATTACATATATGGATTGTATAACCTAAGGATTGTAACAACAAACAAAACTCAAACCTCTATCTCAGAATTAATATCTACGTTCCTATACTCTTTTTTTCCTTCATACTAATATTATTATCCTATTGCTGTCAGTATTGTATTAGATGCCTTACTCAGCAATATGAACACAATCTACTGACTTCCAAAAGAATGCTTTTTCCTATTATTATATTTATGTTACAGATTTTTGAATGTTAAAGGCTATGCAAACCACCAGGAAGTACACACATCATCATAGTCTGGTTTTGTTTACATTTCCTCTCATCCATTTCATCTTCCTTTCTCTTCATTCCAGAAATATATCACATACACACACAAAACTTTTTATGTTGTCCGATGACTCTAATGTGTTTTTATTGATTTATTTTCTGGTTTAGATAGGGGAGAGCTACACTGCATTCGGCAATAATCAATAGTGACTTTAACTCATGATAAATTAACATAAACACACCTGATTCATTTTTTTTATTATTTTTTTTTTTATTATTTTTTTCTGGTAGGATATTTCAGTAAATGTCAATGGAAAAAAATGTATGGAAAATCTGGTAGTGAAACATTACTGGTTTTAAAATAATTTATATCCATTGAAATTAAAAAAGGAAAGCTCATTACTGGTATTATGTATGGCTACAGCTTTGCATTTACTCAGCCAAGGTTTAAGCCTAAATTTGTGGTTTCCCTTTGCTAATGGTGTTCTCTTAAATAACTACAGTCGGAAGCACAAAAGCTCTTAAATAGCTTAGTATAACAGCTGCTATACATCTCAGAAAGTTCAAATCAGTTCACCTTTTTTGCTGGCACGTGGAATCAAAGCAAACTGTAATACCAGTCTTGGTTTACAGACTTGGTTAGCCAAACTGCTTTCACTATAGGCTGTGAAAGTGTAAAGCAAGGATACTTTAATATCAGTTTTCTGAATTTTGACCCACAAGGTTACTGAGGCCTTCCTCACCTATTGACACAAAGTACTGGGATCACTATCTCAGGTATGATCTGTATCCAACAATTTCAAATGGGGGTAATATTTCATATCCTACTCAGGACAGAGCATGATCCCACAATATCCTCTGAAGATTGGTCCTAAAGTGGTGTGATCGGGAAAGTAGCTTAGAGCTGGCTGAACCAGTTTTCAGTCATTTCTGTAACAGCTGTCAGAAGTTATTGAAAAAAATTCAGTCCTGGTGAGTGGATAACATCACAGGTTAAACTACATACATTCAAAGCCTTATGCTGCAATGTATGTTGTCTGCACTCCACTGTATTCCTTTCTACAAAAATCTTCCACATATTCATCTATCCTGGAAACCAGTTATGCAGATTTCACAGAGGCATTGCTTTTACTTGCTTAGGATGAAAATTACTCTGCAGTTACATCACAAACAGTCCAACTAAAGGTACTAGAGTGTCACCCTACCACATTCCCTGTGAATGATTAAAACAAATGACAGAAGTTACCTTTGCCACAGCTTTTCTGAAGAAAAGTTGTCTTTAGGAGAAGCAGAGTAGTTTCTGCCATCAGAGGAAAATGTCAATTATCTCCAGAAAAAAATAAAAAAAAAAAAAAAAAAAAAAAAAAGCAGTGATCTGACAACATTTTCAAAGAGCATAGGAAAATGCAGAAAAGGACAACTTACTTTTCATGTTTTTAGCATTTTAAGATATTTACTTGGGTATGTGAGTTAACACCCATTGAAAACAATGAAAAAAATCATGTCAGTCATGTTTCAGGCAGTCTACAAAATCAGGGAGAGTAAAATGCCTCTACAGACTTCCTGTGGTTCATTAATTGTTCTTTGTGTCAATATGAGCCATACATTTTAATTTTTTAGAAGTAGACAACAGAGGAAAACGAAGAATGACTGCAACATTTATATCCAGTTTAAAGCTAGAAGCCCCTACCTGAGGCAGAATGCAAGCACCTGGTCCTTTAGAAGAATGAATATAAAGTAGAAGTTTTAAATTTGGATTATCTAAACTAAGCAAAATTGAAAGTTACAATCACATCTGAATTTTTCTAATTTATCATATTTTGATTTATGACAGGCCTCACAAAATGGACTTTTCAGTTCAGAAATTCAATTTCAGTAATGTAGCTTCTATTTTTGTGATTCATCTTGTTTTTCATGATATTTCTCAAACATGCAACTCTGAAAATTTCTATTCAGTAAACATTAGCATCTCTCAGTCTTCTTAAGGATTCTGATGGGATTAGTATTCTCCCAGGACTGATGCACAACACAGAACTGGTTTGAGAACACAGTTCATGGTAAAAATTCTTTCAAAATGGACAAGTAACTGTACATTGTGTACAAAATTGTCTGCTATTACAGAGAGCAGATACAAGTAAATGATTGGAAACTACTACCTATTTTGTATCAAATTATTATGTAAACTACCTTTGCCCTTAAATTCTGAGTACCTTTTTATATTGAACTGGCAGCAGGACATAAATTCTTTCCCACCACTTGTTTAATATTCTTCAAAGAATGGAACTCAAACTGAACTCAGACCATAGTAATTAATTACACCTCATTGTCAGACTTCAGAGGAGAAATAGTCCTGATCCCCTGAAAGAAAACAAAGATTTCTAGGAAATAATTACCAGAACTGAGAGCAGCTGTACCTTCATCTTCTTGGTCTTGTTGCTTACAAAAGCTGATTTCCACATTTCATTCCATTATCAAGCACATAACTTTTGGTAGTCACGATTTTGTTTGTTGCTAAGTCCTTGGGAAAAAGGCTTGCTTAAACAGTTAAACTATGGATGTGGCTTCATCAGAATGTGTCACTGACATATTTTGAGTAAGCTCAATTTTAACATGCAAATTGATGGTTTTGAAAATGTTGAAAAAAAAACAATATAATAAGTTCACAGCAGAGCAGACACTTAGCACAATGGTGTATTGACCCAGAAAAAGGTCCATCGTAGTGTTGCATAAGCCATTACAGCTCTTTCATTGGCAGTGATGTGTTGCAATTGCCAGTGATGGGGACAAGGCTTGTAGAAAGGGATGCAGAGAGAAGTGTGTTAATGTGAGGATAAAGATGCATAACAGGCAGTCCAGGACACAGGATTTTGTAATGAAATTAATAAAAAGACAACAGCACTGTTTTATGACTTAGCATTGTGATTTAGGACTATGGAGCAATGCTTCACAATGGGAAAGAATTAAAAATTGGTTGTTTTCCTACAACACATCACATGCTGTGTCTGCTGAATTCTTCCTTACTGTAGTCAAAAACAAGCCTTATGGCACTCAATTGCAGCTATTTAAAATTTCTACACACAGAGGAGAAAATTATGAAGCAGCCTTCCAGGATGAAAAGTAACACTGAAGACAACTGGCAGAGCTGCACTGAATAAAACTGGCTAGTGAGGCTGACTGCATAGTCATATAGGATGTACTTTATTTAAAGAAAGTGCTCAGATGAAGACTGTCATTTTGTCTGTGTGTGTGTTGGTTTTACAATAAGAAATGGGAGCATTCTAGCTGATTTGGTGGCAATAAAAAGGCCAGTCAGCTTGTGATTGAAAGGGAAAGGAGCACTCCTCGGACTGTGTTATCTGTCTTGGTCAGACTTACCTGCTGACAGATTGGATTAAAGTCAATTTGTCAAGGAATGAAGATCAAGTTACAGGAGATGAAAGATCTCTGTAGTGGAAAGCTAGTAATAATGCACTCATATCCTGCTAATACTTATTTTAAGAAATAATAATAATAATAAAACAAACAAACAAACAAAACAGTTTTCAGCAATTTCCATACCACTACACTACATAGAGGCATTGACAGGGAGAAGTAAAACCTAGATTTTACATAGCTTCCATGAGCTTATTAAAATCTGTGATGCAATCAGAAATCTGGAATCCGAAGACTCTTGGCAAGTCTCTCATGTCCAACAGCAGCTATCAATTTTGAAGCATCTCCATGACAAGATGTATGGTAGAGTAAAGGTGAGTCAAGACTTTTCTAGCACTTTGTTGTACTGAACATCAAAAAAGGATGCATCCTAGAGAATGTTCTGCTTGTCCTCCTCAGGACATGAGGCATGATGATCTGTAACATCCAAAACAGATCCTCAGACTCAATTCAAAATGCAAAAATTAATTTTTGTGTATGGCTTTGTAGGATGGATTAAACTGTTTGTGCTAATGACTCTGAGCAATATTTTAGGCCTATTTTAGGCCTATTCTTGTTTTGAAACAGCTCTGAACATATCACTAACATTATTTGCTAGAAACTTCTGGACAGGAGTGTACTTCCCTTTTTGTATCCATCAATAGAACTGAATTTTAAGTCAATAATGAGTTTGCTTACATTACAAGCACCTGGAATGACTATGCCACTAGAGACACACAATGTCGATCACCTGCACAGGCAATCAGGCACACAGGCAATCTCCTGCAAAAGGAAAGAAACATTTCTGGCAAACTCTCACAGTGAATGTGTCATCAAACGTTATTGAGCTCTCTGCTGGACTAAAGATATACCAAGCTATTGTACCTACCTCCCTGTTGGACAGGGTAAAACCTGACTATTGAACAGAAGAGACATCTTTTCACAACCAACATCATATATTTTACAGCCTGATCAATGATGAAACAGTATACTGACTGTGTTTTCGTCAAGACATTACTCATGGTAGTTCTACCATAAGAAGCAAAACACGTTTACATGCTTAAAGGACCAAGCAGCTCTTTTTAGGGAAAATGAGAATGTGAAAAGATGATCTGTAACAGTTAAGAAAGAACTCCAAGTATCTGTGAGCCACAGGTCAAAATGTTACTTGACTGTGACCATGAGAAGCAGCAGTTCCTCTGAGAAGCTGAGGGGAGAATAATTCTGATGATGGTTCCCAGTGGCAGCAGCTTCTCAGTGTGGACAGGGCCAGGCTGTGCGTGCTGTAGGCACACTGTGTGCTGGTGTGACTCCAGATTCATCAGCCTGTACTAGCTTACTTCTTCCTACAGCTAGAAGCTACTCATCAGACCTTATGCTTGCACTGACTCATTGTCAGTCAGATTACATACGCGTCTAGCATGGAAGCTGTGCTTGCAGGTTACAAGGAACTTACATGACAAAGTATAACTAGCTCTGCCCTGAACACACTTTTGGCTAGGTGCACTTAACATCAATTCATGTGAATTATTTGCTGCACACAGACTAACAGAGAGTAGGATGATGCACAAACTCCTCTGAGCAGGAAGAGCTTGCTTTTGGGCTGGAAAGTACACAAGACAAAGGGCTGATCAACACTGCCAGCTGAAACAGCAGCAGCAAACAGAAGGGCTCTGAACACCATTGCAAATTGTGCAATACCGTCTGCTTATTGCATGTGGAGCTGCACAGTCATTTGTGTACTCACTGACCTCGTTAACCCACCCGCTCTGTCGCATTGTTATCCTTTACCAGTGATGTACAGCGACAACAGCCTGATATTTCAACACAGGAAGGGTTCTGGGGGAAACCAGGATCCACTGTGGATAAACTACTCCAGACCCAATAAGCTAACTATGAAACTGAAAACCACTCTGGAAAGTAACTTCAATAACAAATGACATTAGCATCCCAGTGGCAGCATCAGGCCCACATAAATAATGAACTGATCTTATCATTACACTTGTAGAACAATCTGTAACTGTGCTTAACAAATAATTGTAGTAAGAATCCATGGATTTTTTAATGTCTGTTATACAATGAGAATACTTTCTGTTCTGTATTAAGGGCAAAAACATATTGTGATATTTCAGTGCATAAGAAGTATTATATACACAATGTTTTAAAACTACCACTAAACAATTTTATCAGAAAAAAATGTAAATTTATATGTGACTCAATTCAACGTCCTATGAACTTTCTGCCTGAATTTTATTTTATTTTATTTTTTTTTTTTTGTATAGGTTTTGCTAAAAAAATGCCTTTAGCTGATAAACAAACTGAATTTTCTCTGAAAGAATCTCCTTTCCAGGAGAACACATCAGCCTTAAATCCCTCCCACTTCTGTGTTTGACTATTATATGGAAGAATAAGGTAGTGGGAGAGGATAGCTCTGAATATGATATATATAGTAACGGTATCTTGGCCCTCAGTCAAATTCTAGTCACTGAATTTTGTAGTCACTGGAGAGTATATTTTATTCAATGGCTCATATGCAGGCATTCACATAAGTGTGTGTCCTCTTACATGGCAGACTTAGGAAAAGTGAGCGTAACTTAACATTGCCAGCCTTAGGTTTGGTCAGAATTGAGATGAGACTTGGGAAAGGAATTTGTATCATCAAATCATCTGCTCTACCTGTTCTACAAGCTGCATATTAGAATTTCATGCCAACATGAAGCCCATATAAATGCTATGCTGCATTTATCTATGATTACATACCAGGAAGAGTTCTTACGATGGCAACAGCACATGACTGAAATGACTTCATAAGAAAAAAAATAATAAATAAACAAATAAAATTATTTTTCCTTTAAAAAGACAGTCAAGAAAAAAGAAAAGATAGGTTAGCGTTAATAAAATGCTAAACAAACTTGACTGCACAGGATCTGGCTCTGAAGCAAACAAAATATTTTGTTTGGTTACAAGGCATGTAATAGCTTGAGGATGTGGTATCAATCTGAGACATCTTCTGCTTTATGTTAATATTTACACAAGGGATGAACAGGGTTTTTAGCTTTAGTGTCCTTAATAAAGAAGTCGGTATGACTAACATAACGGCATAGACACACAACGTGACGTTTAATTACTTTTTCTCCTATCTGGCTCTTACTTCACTTTCCAGCATTCATAAACTACCAGGTCTAGGTAAATAGAAGATAGTGGCAGCATTTCATGTTTGCCATGAATATTGTCCTTCAATCCAAATTTCTTCTACTAATAAATGATAGTTATTCCAGTTATATCCAGTTGTAACTACCAGTAATTCCAGTTGTTCCCCCCCCTCCGCCCAATATCCAAATTTATTTTAAAGCATAACAGTCTTTTTCCTGGTCCTACAGTGAATCAATCTTTCTGAACTTCTGATGTGTTTTATCCTCATTCTGGAATCTAGAAGGACCATTTTTGGAGCAGACATAGCCAACCAAGTAATGATTTTCCTTTTTCCAGCTTCTCCATTACATTGCTATCTCTCTCCCTTAAGATTGCTTCTCTTTTCTCTCCCATTTCACCTCTCCTCCTGTGGCTAATTCATCCAAATTATCCAGCCCTTTTGTCTCTGTTTTTCTGCATATTTTCTGCAGTTCATCTTGCTCTGTTCTTTACCATGGTTTGATGAACTTGTGATAACATCAGTTCATGCCTTATTTTTCAAATGTTAGCATGGCTTTTGATCTTCCAGGCTGTTTTCTAGAGAAGTCTGTTAGAACTAAATACAGATTGCTCCTTCATATCTCCCTTACACTTTCCACAGTGCTTGTGAAGCTGTCTGGTGGCAGGACATCTACACTCTACAGATAAACAACTTGTCTAATTACAAGCCCTTTTCCTGTTAAGTGACAGGTATACTCTATTCTCACATCTAAGCTTGAAGAGTCTTTATATGTCTACAGTGATAATAGCCTGAGTTAGCAGACTTATTTTGCAGAATAATATCTGAATTTGCAAAAACATCCTATGAGACTATCCGAGTTAGAAGTGAAACCTGCCCTTTTACCTCTAATATTTTTCAAGTTAAATGAAACAAAGTGAGAACTAACAAGGCTCAGGCTGAGCTGTCCATGTTTACATTTCTGTTTCCTCCAGGCTTTGTACAAACTGGTTATTCCTTTCTGTCCTGCTCCTCTGTTTTCTGAAAATTGTATAGCCATACTGCACTGGTGGTTAACCTTCACTTTCATCAAAGACTTCCATCGTTAATATTAATTCTTGCCCTCTCAAATCAAGAAAATTACCAACCTGAAAGTGACGTAGTAAGTATACCAGACTTCCAGTAGGCAGATAGAAAGAGCAGCCTTGGAGGATTAGATTAGGAGATGCTCCAGGTATCATCGTGCCATGATCTTGCAAGCGCAGGCACAGCCGGGTATCGACAGGGACATCAGTCAAATGCCTGTTTGTTACAAGGGTCATGTGCCCTACAACCAATTTTCCTGCTTCTTGAGACCCACTCTCATGGAATTTGGGTTATTAAAGTTTGCAGGTTTCACTCTCTGTTCTTTTTTGCAGGTCCAAGCTTCGTGTCTTTTCAGACCTAAAACCATGCCAGATCATGCAGACATTATCAGCACAGAATTTGGACGCCTTTGGGGTTGCTGGGTAACCAGAAATTCCAGGAATTTGGGGAAGGGAGGTACAAACAGCAAAACAATGGGCTCGTGCACAAGCCCCTACTGTGCTACACAAGGTGTGCTAACCATTTTACTGGGGTTAAAAAAGGAAGAGCTCTGCAGGCAGGCAACAAGTTATTACTGTTATATAACTGCTATTAGGCAGGCTGCCTGCAAGCCTTTTGTTTTCTCTTTTGAACCTCACTCTCTTGAACTTAGGGTTAATTGTTTCACTTTTGAAATTTCTTGTATGTCCTGATCTGCTCGCGTTATTTCCCTGGCTGCTCTTGCTATATTTATTTGCTTAATATCTTTTGCTTTCTTGTATAGCTTTAAGTTTACAAAGAAATAAATATTAATATTTATGGATAGGAGTCTCATGAAAATGTAAGGAAAAATTACCTCCATTATACAAAGTCTGTAAGAAAATTTAACACAAATTGATTATAGTAGAAAAAAAAAAAAAAAAAAAAAAAAAAAAAAGTAATATGTAGAAATATGCAGATACAATAGATATTTTAAAAAATAAATGAATAAAGGCCTTTTGCCATAAGAATGGAAGATATGCCATTCTTAGCTAGAGCAACTCCATTTTCTAGGCTTCCTACATAACTTAAAACTAAGAAACATACAGATAAAATAATACATTGCATGTCCATTGTCAGTACAAACGTGTTTGCATTCAGTCACTCACAGACTTCACCTTGTGGTGATACCTCTTACATTGTCTATCTCTGTTCTTGGCCTTTAATAAGTGCTACTAGGCAGTATCTTGGGTGCACTCTTGAAAACCTGGTCTACAGACACCATCAAATCAGATGACCTAAAAGTAACATGCACAGTTGATCTTCTCACAAAGAAAGGAAAAACAGGGATAATAAGCACACTGAGGTGCAGTGTCACAGATTAAGGAGAGACAGGGGAGACATTTTGCAGATTAAGAAATTATCCATAAGAAATCATGTTCTGTAAAAATAGTCATTAAATGCAACATTAGAAAAAGTGTATAGAGCTCCAACTCTTAAGTTTTACAGCATGTTAGTGTTTACTCCTGATAACAGAAAAACAAAAACAAAACAATAGCACTAGTGTCTTGAACAGCCACGGGCTGCAAACTCTCTTTGGTTTACTTTCTCCCTGCCTTGGACCTTGCAGAATGAAAGAACATTTGAACATTTCTCCATGAGCTGTGCAAAGGTAACATGAGGACAGCTTCTCTGATCACACTGATACTGATGCCTGAGTCTTCTAATGAAGAAGTGGAGTGAAACTCTTCCTGCTTCTTTACTGGGGACATTCTTCAATTTAGATCAAGTTTAAATCAATCTATAATATGAAAAGTAGATGAGTCAGAATTATTCCTAAGGTTATAGAAAACATGATCTATCTAGTATAGATATAAATAGATCCTCCATCCCTTTTGGGATTCATCTTGATACATTTTTCCTCTTTAGACCCCTAAAGACGAAAGGATTTGGATAAACTTGTCTGATAAAATTGCCTTTTGTTTGTTACCAGAAACACAGCAGAACGTCAGGCCAGACATGCCAGACATCCACCTCACCCTGCAAGACTTACAGCATGGTTTTTGGAACTATTGAAACTTTTTGGCCCTTTGAACTTTACTGGAAAGGACTCAATAGCTGTTCTACTGACTGAGGCATAACATGTTGCATCTAACAACAGGGACTCTTACTGTTGCCTCTGATAAGGTTTATTTCATCATGGAAATTTAATTACTTGGGTGCAGTATGCATAACACAATGCATACAGATTACAAGCAAGCGTCTGAAGGGCTACAGGGAAATACGTGATAGTGCTCACCCAAAAAGTAGTTTATTTTGATTTCCTATTATGGTGGGTCTTGTGTTTGTATGGAGCTGTATCAATGACAAAATTTCTACAATGTTAAGAAGTTTCTCTGAAAGGTGAAGGCAAAGGACTGCACTTGTGCAATTATATCCTACTTGCATGTGGAGGGGAGAGGAAAGATTGTATCAAACATAAATACATTGCAACAGCCAATACACATCGCCTGCAATTCTTTCCTTGTAGAGTTCAAATCCCCACTAATCTGCTCCCTGCTTTCAGCTCAGAACCAAATGTACATCTCCTCATGCCCCACATTTCTGAGTCTGCCTGCTTGGCTGTGCCATGGAGGATGCCGAGTTCAGCATGGCTGCAGCTTGCGCTGTTCTCTGCTTTCCAAACAGGGCCAGCAGCAGACAGCAAAGCCCGTACCTCAGCACAGGCCGGGATTTAGACATCCTGCTTGTTCACCACTGCCACTGCGATGAAATCGCACAGCTCGGCATCAGGCAACCCATGATACGCAATGAAAACTGACAGACGTGCAAGACAGGAAGCACATTCGCACCTCAATCTGCTGATCCCTGCCTTTATTTGTCCACACAAAACTAACATACACTATGATAACGGGAAACTGGTGCTGTTTTCGGACTGTCGGAAGCGCTGCCGCTGGTGAGGAAGGCTAACCAAGCAATTCACCGTAACGCTGCGCCCCGGATGCGCCATGCCCCCCCCCCCCCCCGTCTCCCTCAGCGCGGCCATGCCGGGCGAGGGGCAGAGGCGGCGGCCGTTGGGCTGCTGCTGCCCCCTGGCGGGCGGTGCTCGGCTCTGCCCTCCCGCCGAGGAACGGCCGCGGCCTGGAGCCCGAGCGGGGCTCCTCAGAGGGTCTTGGAAGTGTGGTGTGACAGGAAAACGCTCGTAATTTCATCTCTTTCTGTGGGAAAGGTGGGATTCCCAGCTGCCCGGCATTTATCACTCCACTTTGGGTTGGATTCGTAGCAAATTCTGCCGCTCAGAGATACCTCTGTTAGGAGTACCTACACCTATAGTTCTGAAATTCAAAACATAAATAAGTAGAAATAGTTCTACATAAACAAGTAGAGAAAAAATGCAATTAATGTCATCAAGAATAAGAAGACTTGTTCAATAGTGTCATAGCCTCATGTGTGGGGCAGACTGCCATTTCAATAGGGCTCCTTTGCCCATGAAGTATATGCATTTATTAAAATGACTTTTTCAAAATCACTCCTCAAGAGGATCTGATCATGTATAAATCCTGTAATTCAGTATTATGGTATAGTAGACACTCATGTCAGTGCTGAAAATTAACAGTCCTGGGACACGCACTCCTAACCTTCAGTATGTTACATCAATAAGGCATCAGTGCAAGAAACACTTTCACTACAAGAAACAAAGCCACAGAAGGCAAATGCAGGGTTCAGCATCTCATTGTAGAGCTTGTGTTCTGGTGAATAATGTCTTCCAAAGCCATATATGAAAATATGTGTGTGTGATTTAAGGGCTGACAATTATGTATGTTTATAAGCAGATGACAATTCATGAGGATAAATTACCATGCATCATTTATCAAAAACAAACAAACAAAACAAAACAAAACAAATAAAAAAGAAAAACAAACAAAACCCCACCATATAGCTGAAACTGAGAAGCAATTATTTTCTCATCCTTTCAGGCCATCTATTAATCACTGACAAAGACTAATGGCATTTATATAAGACATTACATTTCATGAATAAAAATGGCCCAAAGACTCTTAAGACAGTTATTTTGTATATGATGAAGGTGTTGCCATGAGGCATATTGAACTCATCGAATGATAGTACACCGAGAAGGATTCTTCTACTGATTTTTTTATTATTATTATTATTTTTAACTTTAATCATTTCTACTACATCACTACTTTTATCTACTTTATTCAGTTTCACGAGATATAAGCAACTGGTCCGCACATTTAAGACCCATTACAACTGTTTGCTGTGCTTCTTGTTGTTCCCCATTCATTATTTAGCACCAGCATGCCATGAGGTTATGGTACTGGTCTGCATCACCTTCACACATAAATGTCTCACTCTTGTCTCCTATATTTAGTCCTACGTTTGTAAGGATTTCCTTGGAAATACCTGCAGAGTTGTTGTTTTTGATTGCTTTACAAGCTTCCATTTTGCTATGGTGCCTAAAAAGAAGCTAAGAGTAGTTAACCAAGAGTATGCAGAGTCCCTTGGTTTTGGGGTAATCAATACTACCTTCATAAAATTCTGATATTCTACCATCCTTTTGTTGTTGTTTCCATCTGGATTTACTCAGAGAAAAACCCGTGAATCCATGTCATATAGAAAGCTTATCCAATCAGACTTTGTGTGTGCATCTGTCTTTTTCAGAGCAGTAATGTTTGACCCAATGGACTGATTCCAGTCATATCTATCTAAAAATTCATTGTTCTGTTGAGGAGAGTAACCATTAGTCCCACAGAGAAGAGGGAACAAAACACCACAATGTGACAAGAATATTTTGAGGTCCCAAAGAACATAAATCTGTTTGAGAACATCTGTGGATGACACAATTAGAGCTCACACTTCAGAAACCAAAGGTAAACCTTGAAAAATACATCCATGGGAAAACAAACAAACAAACAAAAACTTCAATGACTATATGAGGCAGACAACTACTATTTTCTTTAGAGATTTGATTATTAGCTTTTTGGAGCAGGGTGTGTCTTTTCTTTCTGTGCTTGTACACCAAGTATCCAGGAAACTCCTGGAACTACTGATAAGTCCTCCAATGAAAATGCAGTGGTGCTTTCTCCAGTTTCTGCTTCAAGAATGAGATCTAGAGGGATGGTGCTACAAAATTCTAGAGGCATATGAAAAATAGAGTTTGCAGGATGGACTCTCTTAGCTGTTATGCTCTCTTTCTACTCCAAAATAAGGCACAAGTTAAGGAAGTAGCAGAAAACAAAAATATTGTTCATATATAAGAAGGGTTAAGCCAGAATTATCTAGTAAGTCTTTCACTTCAGTGGTGAGCCAAGACAATTTATTTATTGTATTGCAGTGCAGCACATACATCCAGTATTACTGACAGCAGCATTAAAGCAAAACAGTAATTCAATCAAGCCTTTGAGCAGCTGTAAACAGTTTATTTCATTTTTACAGGAAAGTGTAAAATACTCTAGCTGGTATGATGGATGCCACAGATAGGACTCTCTTATGACTCTTATTACATTTTTCTCAAGTCTAATTCTCAGTATAATCCATGCCTGTTTTATCCACTTGCAGACATATTTAGCTGGTATTCATGAGTGTTTGTGCCTTCCATTGCCACCAGTGCCACACGTAATGATGAAATTGCAACATACATCCTGGAGATTGGGTGCAGTGACACTGATGGAATGGCTGACCATGGCTGGTGTGAAGACATTATTCCAGGAGACAACAAAACCCCAAATACATTTGATAGTGCTACCTACACTTATTAAATTTCCATCAGAAAGGTCATTGTACTCTCTGTATCAGACCAAGTGTTGAGCTGAACACTGTGCATAACTCTGGCTAGATGCCAGATAAATGATCAGTTCCTCTTTCACACCTGCTTAATACTAAAAAGAAAGAAAGAAAGAAAGAAAAAAAAAAAAAAAAAAAGAGCACTGCCTGAATTCCAGCTGAGATCAAAAATATGCTGCAGAAAATTGAAAATTGAACCAATGAGTCAGCCCTTATCTATTGTATTCTGAATGAATTCTATACTAAAATGAACATATGAAGGTGGGCAAGATGACAGCATGTTGACATTTTTATCCCTGAGGCAACAGTGACTCAGTAATGACTCTGCTTTCCTCTGAGCCACAGATAAATTTGTAGCTGATGCTATGCAACGTAGATAGCTAGGTCAGAAACACAGACCTGTGTTTTGGAGCCAGAAGCTGCTGCAATCACACCTGAATGCAAAGACAAGTTTCCAAATATCAAATAACTTTAGTACCAAGAATAAGATATGGAGAAGATGTTTCCAGGCAGCCTTACATTCAAATGAACTATATGAATGCTGATATTTAAAAACAGCTGTGCAATATCTTGTGTTAACTTTACCCTAAAGAGTATGGATCACATCATATTTGCACTCTAGTGATACCGTTGTTCATTTTTCATAAAAAACAACCAGACATACTAGTATTGTATACTAATGTGAGCCAAAAATTTTAAGCAGTGGCAGAAATGCTTACCCTAGCTTGTTTGTGCAATATCCATTAATCATCATAACCCCTAAGAAGTTTTATATATATGATAGTACAGAAGCATATGAAACATCTTTTAGTTGAAAAACAAATGCAAGTTCATATTCTCACTGTGCAAGAGTATTTAAACTTTAGGTACTTATGTGGAAAAGAATTATCTAAATAAGAGAAATGACTGCCAGAAGCTCAACAATTTCAGTATCCTTGCAATGGCAGTAAGGAGAAACAGTATGCCTTAGGATAACTTATAATAAAATTTTGTCTTAAGTGTTCTTCATTTTCCTGAAGGACATTAATTATTCCTAGGTTGAAGCTATGTTTTTTGAATTATTCCATTTATGTAAACTTACAGTAGATATTTGCACAGACCAAAAACAAGTGCTTCCATTGTACTACTTTTCCAGTGAGCAGGTTGGAAGTCATCCAGAAACATTGCTTTGGTTAGAATTAGTTAAGGTGATTTCCAAAAGTATTTGGATTTTTTTTTTTTTTTTTTTTTTGGAAGTATTTTATCTAATAAAATGTGTATCCCCTGCATTTTAGGAGGGGATATTTTAGGTGGAACATCAGCCATCTCCAGGCTTCTCTTTTCCTCTTGGACTGAGGAAAATCCAGCCAGGTCCCCTCTCCTTTGTCTAGCCCTAATCCTAACCCTCCTGATCCCCATTCCTAACTTCTGCCTACTTGACCACAAATCCTGTCTCTGAGAGATAGTAAAAACAATCAGCTCATATTGAAGCATCCCTCATCCTACCTTTTTCCATGGTCTAATAGAAATCTGCACTACACTTTGTCTTTCCTTCCTCACTACACCTAATCCAAACCCCTAAGGCTTACTCCTCCTGGGCTTGGTGAGAGCTGTTTTTCCCTAACATTTGTGTTTCCCTAAATCTCAAAAGAACATTTCCAATGTCCCTGGGCTCTCTGTACCTTGGGAGATATAGCTCTAGCCCCTCTCCCTTGCTCAACCTTAACCCCAATCCCAAGTCTTAATTCCCTCAACCATTGCCCACAAATCCTGCCCCTGAGCATGATGAGTGATCATATCAAGTTAAAAGCATCCTTCATCCCATCTTTGTTAATCTTTTTGTCTCAGACAATGACAAAGGAAATATTATTTAGAAATTTTATGTGAGCCAGGTCACCTTCTATTTATCATCCACAGCTGAATTTTGGCCAGCATCCACAATTATTTCCTAAGTTATTTTACAAGACACATCCCTGCCTAGTACTTCTACTGTCCTTTTCTGTCCATGAATTTGTCTGACTCCTGTGGCAGTAAGTTCCAGAAATTATGAACATTCATATAATTTTATGTAAACCAACAATGAATATGAACAAATAATTGCATAATGAAAACAGCAGTTTTTCCGGTGGCAAAATAAAAGAAAATTTCATGTTGGATCATCTGTTACTTTGCAAATTGACACTTGTTTCTGCTGCCTAATTCATTTCAGTCACAATATGATCAATATTATGATCTGCAAAGAAACAGCAAGAATAAAGTTAGTGCTGCTTATAGGTTTCAGGGTGTGCAGCCGTAATGAAGTTCTGAGCATCCTGACGAGGCATTTGAGGCAGAAGAAAGCAATATTTCCAAAAGAAAGGTTAATCAAGGTGAAATAACAAGACAAAATTGTTTTGTGTGGCCTTCTTCACTGATTGCTTGGCAGTGGTAGAAAGATGTTAGGCATAGATGTGAAATCTGTTCTTGTCCTTACAGAAATGTGTTAAATCTTCCACCAGACACCAGTTCTGCAGACAGAGGTGATAGCCCACACATAAAGCAGCATGATTCTTCAGCATACGCAATGTTGTCTTTGCACTGCTCCTTTATGATTTGATAAAGGATCTGCAGAGTTTAAAAATGCTAATTAAGTGCAATTAAAATTTAGAAATTAATAAGTATTTGTCTCAACAAAATTATGTTACAATAACAAACACCTAGCGGGCACTTTGTCTCCCAAAACTATTATAAAAATTGGTTAGAAGGGATAAAGTAACTTGAAATGTCAAAGGAGCTAACAAATACAATTCTACATCTCCCCTTGTTCAGTAGGGCCCTAGCTGCATTGGGATCATAATTAACCAGAGTAGGAGCAAAGGATCATAATAAACTTCGTCATACAAATAAACATATGGCAATGGGTAAGTTTTTGCCACTGGTCACGTGCAAGAAAATGAAAGAACTTACGTATAAACTTTACTGTTGAGAACAAGTATAAACAATTATACAAATTATTTGTGTGTTTTTGCCTATGTGTGTACTCCTCATGAGCTCCTATTTCATTTGATTTCAGGCAGAAGCAATAAAGGTTTGCTTGTGGCTTTGTGACCTGTGTCTAAGATTAATGTTTTTGCTTGGGTATAAAATATTTGAATTTCTTATTACAAACTTGACTTTGGTGTTACGTTATGTCATGTAGTTTTATGGGTCTATAATGATTGTTTCACACATTATTATCATCACATAAATACTTTAGATTGAATTTCTTGAGAAACAAAACTGGAAATTGTGTCTTACCAGAACACTGGTAGTTCAGCACGTCTGTCATCATATACCCAGCTATGCCCATTTTCTGATATAGGAAGAAAAAAAACAAGAACATCATATCTAGACAGTGAGATACAATTCATCTAGTCTACAGGATGTATCTGTCTATTTTGTCTTTTTTTGTGTGAAGAAAAAGGAATGAATACTTTCATAAAGACCTCCCACACCTAGCTGGCAACTGCTGGTACTGCCTCAACACAGGGAGAGAAAGGTGAAGTTGAAGACTTACCACCTTCTGCAGACTTTTCTAATTGTATCCCATGAGGAAGGTACTGGAACCACAGCTTGGTCCTAAGAGCTGAGAGTGATAACCACCTTGTTAATTGCGCCCAGAATATAGATAAATAAATAAAAATTCTTCCAGCCTCCTATGTAAAAATGTTGAGGTCCTGGAGTAAAATTCTTAAACTGCTATGTTCTTAGTACAAAGCTCGAGAGAAAATCAAGTAATCTATACCTAGCAGGATAAAGAAACATGAACAGGTTCTATAGATATACAAAGTCCAAGGCTAAAAGGAATCTCTCAAAAAATACATGCACAGCAAGTCAAAAGCACCCATATACATAATAAATGCTGCTGATAAATTTTTTCAAGCAAAAGGAATGATATAAATTATTTTTAATAGAAGTTAATAAATTTAACCATGATTAAAATGAGCAATCACAGACTCACAGAATGGTTGAGGTTGGAAGGCACGTCTTAAGAACATCTAGTTCAATGTTCTAGCAGGACCGGCTAGAGCAAGATGTCCAAGACCATGTCCAGTCAGGTACTGAATGTCTCCGTGGATGAAGACTCCAAAACCTTTCTGGGCAACCTATTCCAGAGTTCAGCCATGTTCACAGTAAAAAAGAAAAAAAAGAAAAAAAAAAAAAAAGAAGAAAAGAAGAAAAAAATAAAAGTGTTCTTTTGTGTCCAGATGGAACAAGTTCTCCAGGGAGAAATCTTTTTTGCAACCTGCCACTTTTCAGCTTCACTCCAATGGCAGTCTACCCTTTATTCCCCTTTCAACCCTAAAGCTAGCCCTAAGCCATGCTCCTCCTGACAGCCTACTCCTCCCAATCTTTCTTTCTCTCCTCGCTCTGTCTCCAGGCACACACCATCCCCAGGTGCATGGGTGATGTGTCACAGCTGCTGTGCCCAGGGCTCTGCTATGAAGGCTCCTGAAGTTCCCAGCCTGTCTTTGCTCGAAGCCACAGTCAGCGTCACTTCAGTGGCTGAATGAGACACAATTAAACTAGGTGGCTGTCACTAGAGGGCAGAGCTGTCCACAGGAACTCGGTGGCAAAGCGGTAGAGGAGAAGGGTAGAAAGTCTGTGATATTCCATATCACACAAGAATTAGTGACACCCAGCTGGACTTCCTTCCCATGCTACAGACATGTCGACCTTTTTAAAGGTCTGATCATATTTCTGAAGTGAGGAGCTAACGGCGATTCCCCTCACTTACGGTTACCTGCCACAGACCACATGAAAATACTGTTTTTTGTTGTTGTTGCTTTATAAATGCAGCTGCTGACTATTTTCCATGCCATGTTGAAGCCATGACCTGAGCTGTTTCCAAAAATTTCAACCTTTGTTTTGAAAATAAGCTTGGAGGACAAATACATTGTCTTGAATTCTGCATTCAACCACCTTTTCAGATACCTTAGAAAGCAACTCTTAACACCTGTGCACTACAGAACCAAGATAAGGACTTGTGTCAGGGAAAATATTTCTTCCCCATGAAAACTTGCCTACAACTGTCCAAATTAAAGCCTTGGGGAAAGCATAACTTGCTACAGTGATCAGTAGCTGTGAGTGGTGCTGTTTAACATTTTTGTTGGTGTTGTAGACGGTGGGACCATGTGCACCTCCAGCAAGTTTGCCAATGACACCAAGCTGTGTGGTGTGGTTGACACACTGAAGGAAAGGGACGCTGTTCAGAGGGACCTAGACAGACCTGAGAGGTGGGCCTTTGTGAACCTCATGAGGTTCAACAAGGCCAAGTGCAAGGTCCTGTATCTGGGCTGGGGCAATCCCAAGCACAATACAAGGCTGGGTGAGAAATGGATTAAGAGCAGCCCTGGTGAAAAGGGCCTAGGGGTACTGGTGGATGAGAAGCTCAACATGAGCTGGCAACGTGCACTTGCAGCCCAGAAAGCCAACCGCATGCTGGTTTGCATCAAAAGCAGTGTGGCCAGCAGGTCAAGGAAGGGGATTCTCCCCCTCTGCTCTGCTCTCATGAGACCGCACCTGGAGTGTTGTGTTCACCTCTGGGGCCCCCAGCACAAGAAGGATGTGGACCTGTTAAAGTGAGCCCAGAGGAGGGCTGTGAGGATGATCAGAGGGCTGTAGCACCTCTCCTACAAGGACAGGCTGAGGTAGTTGGGGTTGTTCATTCTGGAGAAAAGAAGGCTCTGGTGAGACCTCATTGCAGCCTTCCAATACTTAAAGGGGGCCTAAAGGAAAGCTGAGGAGGGATTCTTTCTCAGGGAGTGTAGTGATAGGATAAGGGGGAATGGTTTAAAACTAAAACCAGGGTAGATTTACATTAGATATAAGGAATAAATTCTGTGTTATGAGCATGGTGAGGCACTGGAATAGGTTGCCCAAAGAAGTTGTGGATGCCCCATCCCTGGAAATTTTGGATGCCCCAATCTGTTTTAAGGTCAGTTTGGACAGGGCTTTGAACAACCTAGACTAGTGGGAGGTGGCAGGGGGATTGAAATTAGATGACCTTTAAGGTCCCTTCCAACCCAAAGAATTTTATCATATTGTTCTCTGATTCTACCCAGAAAGAGCAGCTCATGCTGAAAAAAGTCACAAGGAAAAGTGACCAGAACAAAAATGGAGACAAGACGTCAGTGCTTTGCCTCAAACTTACCTATTTGCTGGGTTTTCCTGATGCACTAGGCAGAATGATTCTTCAGGCAGCTCAAAGCTCTAAAGATGACTTCCTGGTTAATTTTTGCTGTCTTCATTCCCTAAAGAAGATTTGCAACACCAGCTCCTCAAATATATCTCTCTCACTTGAAATCTCTGCCATTGCAATTATCTTTGTATTCAAAACAAGCAGCATTGCTTCAGGCTGCAGCTATATGAATCTTAGTTCTCAGCTCAGTTCTCCTTTCTCTCTCTCAGTAGTTCCTTAGGAGTTACTCTGTGTTATGACACTGGATTTATGTGGGACCTCTCAGGGACATCCTTTACCAGAGTCTGTGACTGAATGGCACCTACTCAACAAACATGCATTGTGGTCAATCAAATGAAGGCTGATTTTTTCAGTGGTGGGAAAAGCTGTCCCATGGGCCCTACTGAGGAAGCTTTTCAATGACTATCTTTGACATTTGACCAAAATGCAATCTAGAAGAATTTTTAGAAGCCTTCTGGGGCTTGGAGTCTGAGGCAGTGGTTGGGAAGAAAGACAGCTGTGACCTTATATTCTTAGTAGAAACTTGGCAATTGCAAATGTGTCTTTAAACAGCAAAAAGTTTCTGTCCTTCATCTCCTGACCCCAGGTGACCTCACATATTTACTGAGGAGGAGCTGAGGATCCCCCCTGGACACAAACATATGCTGCTCAGTGGCTTCCCCACAAAGCAGATAGTATGGGCATGGGAAACGCTACTGTTACGAGAACTGGACTGTCCCAAGTGCTACAGAGCTGGAGAGGGAGCACATCTGGAGCAGCAGCGGTTCCTCTTGCCCATCCTGCTATGGCCAGGCAGATGGATATAAGCACTGTGTAAGTGCTCACCAATGTGAAAAAGAAGGCCTAAGCAGTCATTTATAACAGATGAGCAGAACAGGGGACCTAAGGACCTCTCCCATTCCAGATGAAAGTTCTGCTTGTTGCAAAGATCCTTTCAACAGCAACAGTTGCCACCACCAAACAGTGACCAACAATCCCATTTGGGAGGTTTGACTCCCTGTGTGATCATTGCCATGTGCCAAGATCCCAATAAGTTATGAGTTTTTTTTCCCCCTTTTAGCACACTTTCTGACCAGTTGTCTGTGCAGCACACCACTTAATAATATACCACTAGTTGCTGCCAAGAATCAGCAGTTTTCACACTAGCAGAGGCAACACTGGGATGGGCCCAGTGGTCCTGTCTCTCTGTGTGGTAGAAAAGGAGGGCTGAGCCTGCCCTACTTTTCTGCAGGTTTTCCTTAGCTGTTTTGAGTGTAGCAGGCAAATGTAAGCTGCAATATCTTTTTTTTTTTTTTTTTTTTTTTTTTTTTTTTTTTCCCTTCTCCATTTTCTGATCCTGATGATCCTTGATGATCATCTGTAGTAATTCAGTCCAGCAACTTTGTTGTTATAATTATCTGAGTTCAAATTTCCCTTCCTTCCTCCCTTTCTCTTTCCACCTCTTCCTCCATCTCAAGACACAGGATCTATAAATTAGCAAGGAAGGCAAATGTAGCTGTTGCTTAATAAGTTGTCGTATATCTGTGACTTTAGGCTAATAAATACAATGATTCCAAAAGCCATTAGACTCCTATCTCAAACAATCAGGAATTTCAATAAGAATACCTATGTTCTTTAACATACATTTGTATTTATATATATGTATTAAATTGTGAACCGTGTGACCCACATGAAGTGAGATGATAAATGTGGCCACACTGATGTGGGAATTCTGCTGTCAATAACATCTTTCATTGCTATGTTGATAAGTTTCTCATAAAAAAAAAAAAAAAATGTGTCTAGGATTTTTTATGCCATGTACTCCATAATTCACCAAGGGAAAAAAAAAAAAAAAAATAGAGTGAATCATGATCAAGTGTTTATTTGATTTCATTTTCTTGCATCTGGTGATCATATAAATGTTTTTCTGTATAGATTTTTTTTTAAAGCTAATTTTATTGAATGTGCTATGAGCAGTTATAATGAATGAACTGATGTTCAGGCTTTTAACTTCCATGTTACACATTTAAAATGAAAGTATGACCCTTCCTCATTTCATGTAACAGATCCATTCTATTTAAACCTATATTGTATATCAATTCATAAACTTAAAATTGGTATTATAGAGCCTTCATTGATCATTAAATGAATAATTACATTATTATGGAGCTATACTCAGCGCTGATTTTGTGGGACACTCCTTAGTGCATAGTCCTTAAGATAAAGCAGAGATTATTATTAAATATTATGTTTCGTCATTGGACATGGAAGGCTTGTTTTCCTGGCTACTACTTGCAGCAGAGTTGCACACCTTGCCCTCTGCATTGCATATTGAAGGGAGTGTGAACACTGCCTTGATGGCTAGGCTCCTGTTTGATATCCAGCTTCTGGGGGACTCTGTGTTCAGACAGAGGTGGCCTTAGAGACAGCTCAGGCTCTTGCTTGTCTGTCTCTCCATGGGTTCAGCTTGAGAGCATGCTGGGCTTGATGCGTTAATGTATTTTTGTCAGTACTGCAGTCACTAATGCTCAGCAAGGATGAAGATACTGCAATGGGGCCAAGGTCGGATGAGTCATGGGAAGGAACATTCATTCACCCCACTGCAGAACTCCCGTGGCCAACAGACCCTCATTTCTGTTCCACTTGTTTCAGCTGTAAAAACAGCTACATAGACCAGAAAATCTGAGACAGGGACTTCTGTTGTCTGAAGCTCCATAGACTGCATTAGAGCATATCCCTGTTCATGACCACAATTCCTATGTAGTGTTAAAATCAAAGCAATGCATAATCAGCACCATTTATTTGTTACCCCCACAGTTACCTCTAGCCTTGTCCTCTGTAGCACTTACCTTTGTATTTTGTCAAATTGGTGAATCTTTGCATCCCATTTCAAGTCCATCCACAATAACACTGAACATACATGCAAATCCCTACAAATCTTTAAGCACATGCATCTAGCTTCTCTATGTTATTTTCAGAAAGCTTAAAAAATCACTTATAGCAATGGAGATACAGAAGTAGCCCATAAAGAGAGTTAACCATTTGTAGGTACCTAATGTTACAGAAACTGTCTAATTCCACGTCTTCAGGTTTTACCTAGGAATCACATAACTTAAAAATGTGCCTTTGCACTGCAACAGTGCAGATTGGCTTCCTCAGGCTTTGCAGACTGCACCTATAAGTATTTTCTAAAATAAAGGAACACTAATGGGAGAAAAGGTGAAATGGGCTACATGGAGCAGAAATGCATAAGAACGATATGGGGTGGAAAGATCCAGAGATAAACAAAGCCTAAGTGGGAGGTGATGGTGTGCAATTCATAACAGTAGAATCCCAGATACTGAGAAGTCCTGAGGCACTTTGATACATCCCCCCCTTCATCTAGAGCCTGTGTCCATGAGTCTGTTGGGTGGTTTTCCAGGGAAGCAAAGAATGCAAACTAAACACAATATTTTCTCAATATACATTTTGTAAAATATTTAATATACACTTAATAAAACACAAGAAATACCTACAGATGTTGAGAAAAAGAAAGAAAGAGAAAAGGCGATCCCCAGTCTTTCTATATCAACAGCGTTGCATCCTTTAAAAAATTAATTAATTAATTAATTAAAAAAAAAAAAAGCATGCACAGCTAGTGCACAGTGCATACTCTCTCTTTCTTTAGGTGATTATTGCCACACTGTCATGTGCACTGACTTGAATGGTATGCTTGCTGAAACTCAAGACTCCCATCAAGAATGAAAATCTGTTCTGAGCTGTCTGCACAAATGTGTTCTGGCAAAGTCTAATCAGAGTAATCCATGAATGAAAGTTTGACCTAAGCTGTTTGGTTTTATCAACTCAGTCAGTGTGAAATGCCACAGATTGGCAACTGCCCTCACGCTAGGCAAAGCCTGAGTGTGACTGACCTTCAGCAGTACCCTGAAGGGAATACATAATCACATGGAAACACCTCAAAAGAGGAAAATGGAAAACAAGGGATGCAATAAATTGGGATGAAGTTGAAAGGCTAGGAGCACAAGCAAAGTTATCACTCCCTCACAAACCCCAGCATCAACCAGTTTGTGAAGATAGGCTTAAGATCAATGATCTTGATCAGTGATCACAACGATGCTCATTGAGACTAACAGAAAAACAACCTTTTCTAAATTTAAGAACTGATTCTTAGTTAAATCCTAACCTGTTTATACACATTTTCAATATCCATATTTCCTCTCAGAGGGACCACATCTGATAATCTTCAGTGACAGATCTGTTAGGAAGCATATAGATTTTATATGCAAATATATGTTACCTTTGTCAGAGTAGTACACTAAATCCTGTGTCCCCTGTATCTTTTTGAATGCAGAAGGATGGAAATACATTGGAACTGAGACAATTCTAGCACAGCTAGTAACAAAAAATTAGTCCACATTCCTTACTGGCTATGAAAAACTATTCAGTGTAGCGCACCTCAGTACACTGAGGAACCTAAGAACAGAAGAGTGAAAAAAAAAAACAAAAACACAGTATTTCTACAGGCAGAACTGTTTGTGTTACTGCTACAGAGGAAACATTTTACACAAGAGATCACTGAGTGGATATGCTTGTGTTTCAGAGCTCACCCTTAGAGAGTGGAGGAAGATACCACCACTGGAACCCGCAAAATAGGTTTTTGCTTAAAGGCCTGTGTTCAGACTGTGCTCAAGAGATGGGGGTTATATTCCACTAACTAATATGAAACCGATGTCTAGATTTTATTCATCTTCACAATGTAAAGAATTATAAAGGCACATCTTGCCTAGACAGAACATAAGATGTGTAAACCAAGAGCTAGTCTAAATAGGTGGCTAAGTACAAAATTTAAATAAAAAGAACGCTGCAAAGCAAACAGAGTTCTGGACTGCCAGTTACCATGCCACCTAAAATTTTGAATATATATATTCTAGCCTCAGAATTCTGCCATATTCCTTGCTAGACCCAAGGAGAATCCACATTGTAAGCATTTTTTTTTTTTTTTTTTTTCTTTTTCCAGCAAACAGCAGAATGGAATCTTCTCCGAATGCAGGTTTTGTGACTGTTCTTTAAAAGGATTGTTGGTGCACTGGGCATGCATGATACCTTGCAGTTACCCAGCCAGAGTGGAAGTGGGTTTAAAACTTTCACCAGCCAAGGTTAATATGCCAATAACTAGGTACTGGGAGATTTTTTATCTTCTGAGAAGCAAAGCTGCTGATTTCTTGAAGAAAAATTTAAGTATTCAGAGGGCTAGAGAGACAGAGAGAAAAGGAATCACAACTCTGTTACCATGACAAGTAGCCTGCCACTAGGGAATTTCATGTGGTTATGAGGGGACCCCCCCAAGTCCCAGTTCCCAAAGATGCTGCATTCATTATGATCAGTGCCTGCTTACTGCAAGTTGTTCCTTGAGCCTTTCTGCAAGAAATTTCCATGGTCCACCTTCCAGATGAAAAGAACCTGTCAAAGGCTATGTAGTACCACAGTGGCTTGAGCCACTGGAGTCCACACTTAGACTGAAATAATTTTGTAATGCAAGACTAGTATCAGTTATAGTCTGAGGGCTAGGTTACATTCTGTGAAGGCACTGTAGGAAACACATCCTGGCCTGGCTGGACAGAGCAAGACACAGGGAGACACCCATGTGTCTGAGGTGAAACCCATCTGTATCACCTCATAGGTCTGCCAGAATTAACAAAGGAATACATGTAAACTATGTGGCTTGTATGGAGAGCAAATATACACTTAATCTTCTAGTGAATCACCTTTTTCACACAAAGATCATCAGTGATCCCTAACAGAACAGCTGCTTAGACACATTTGGCTGTGGCCTCAGAAAACTCCCACACCAATGTCATGAGTAAAAAGCTATAAAAGAGCTGTTCTGCCAGATTGGAGGGTCAAATAGCAGCCTGTAAATGTTTGTAATAGGGGAGAGTGTGACCACAGATATTCATTTCTCTCTCTTAATGACCTTACGCAGAAGTAAAAAGTCAAGAGACGTTTATACTTTTTTAAAATGGAAAAACAAAATATAGGTGCCCTTCACCAGAAATGAATCATTTCTATCACACTTTATCTTTTATATTGCTGGAGGATGGGTCTCAGTTTTGAATTTGCTCTGATTTTATTTTATTTTATTTTTATTTTATTTTATTTTATTTTTTTGTTATGAAAGAAAGTTATATATTAGAAAGTGTCAACTCCTGAAATGCTGATCTAGAATGATCTGCCTATTATCAGTCTCTTCTGAAGAGTCTCATTCTTTTTATTTACTTACAAGAGAACCAGTCAGGGGAAAAAATGAGAGTGATTTAAAAATCTCAGTACCAAAGAACAAAAACTTCTCAGTTTTAAACAAGAACCACTTCTTAAAAACACTTAAAACAAACTCACTTCTTATTATATGCCATCAATTAAATGCATTATATCATGTTTTGTCTTCAGCTCATGTCTATGGAACTTATTGTGGTGGTTTTACTCAGGTGGGCAGCCGAGCTCCACAACAACCGCTCTCTCACTCCCCCCCCTCAACAGGAAAGAGTGAGAAAATATGATGAGAAGGGCTCAAGGGTTAAGATAAGGACAGGGAGATCACTTAAAAATTATTGTGATGGGCAAAACAAACTTGGAGTAGGAAGATTAGAGAAATTTTTTGCCTATTACTAACAAACTAGACAAGCGAGAAACAAAGGAAGAAACCAAAACCACCTTTCCTCCATCCACCTTCTCCCACCTTCTCCCCATGAGCAGCATGGTGGGA